>CM061533.1:20877248-21226966 GCA_030545055.2 Neoaliturus tenellus | reverse complement strand
TGCTGTAACTTGTATTCATAAATTGTTGATGTATAAATGGTTGTGCAGTATTTTGATTGAATGTTTCAGTATTGTTATAGCTAAAGTTTTATGTATGTTCTTGTAAATTTTAAAGTTTTTACAAAATTCGATAAAAAAATTTGGGATTGTTCCAGTAGGTCCTAGAAACAGTCCTATAACATTAACCTCCTGGAGTTGGTATTTTTCTTTATAATAATCTTTTGTGGGGTTACAGATCTGCTTCTTTTCTTCATTTACCTCCATTGGTTGTTCCTTCTTAAATGTCATTCTCAGTGATTTAAACTGTTCTTAGTTATCATTCGGTAGTGTTTCCATCCGACAGTCTAATAAAAAAAAATATAAAATCTACTTACGCAGTAGCCTGTAGGTATCAAATTGTTTGTAGATTATTATCATGCCGAACATGTTTCGGGTGAAATTACCACCCATCTTCAGCGGCAATGGATGGCAATGGATCGCCGCTGAAGATGGGTGGTAATTTCACCCGAAACATGTTCGGCATGATAATAATCTACAAACAATTTGATACCTACAGGCTACTACGTAAGTAGATTTTAAAATTTTTAATAAGGTATCAAGGCTGTAAAATTAATTTAAAAAAATAAAAATAAAAATAAAAATAAAAAAATACCATATACCCCTAAGTTAGTATGAATTTGAATCAAACATTTTAGTATTTTCGTATTGAAAGTTAGATTGTGAAATGTTACATAACGTGTGTTTTACAATGCATTACACATTATGATTATTTATTTATGACTTGAACATACGGATTCCAACATTTTAATCTAACCTTTAACTTACATTTAATATAAAAAATATGAACGTATCAACGATTAAGAGAATGCTTTAAATTATTTATGTACTTAGAAAGTTATGCATATGAATGCATCGTAAATTATTTAATCATTTTTAGTTCAGTAATCATATAAAAAAGCAAATGGAAATCTTTTGTAATTTTTTAATATAAAGTTTTTAAATAAGTTTTTAAAAGTTAAATAAATAAAAATCAACCTAAATAGGACAACCAAGCTAAATATGAAACACGTTCAGACAACAAACAGTTTAAACAAAATCTTGAGCGAAGAGTTGAATTATCTGGGCTGATGGAGTCAATTTAACAGGATTAGAGCCGCCTGGATACTTGGCAAGATAAAGCCGGGGTCGCTTAAAATTATTAATATAAACCTAATTAAATAATGTTTAGCGTTTCTTTTAGACAAATTTGTGAAAAAATAAACATTGTTGGTTATCAAATACGTTTAAAAAATAGTTTTAAGTATAAACAAATTATAAATAAATGATTGCCTTTTGACTCATAAGTTGAAGTTTTTAGTACTGTCATGAGTATTAATGTTTTCGGAAACTTTAAAAGCTGCCCCTTACAATAATACTCATCGGACTGTTAGTTCATGATCTTTATTAAATAATTTTATTGAAACATTGACGTAGTGTAGGCTGAGACCTGAAGGAATTTTCGAAACCTTTTTATAGTGAGCACCTATTAGCAAACACCATAAAAATGTTGGAAATTTATCGTGGAACGCTCTACCATATGGTTATGGAAATTCTCTGATACATTGAAATGGTATTTTACAAAAAGTACAATAAGCCTGAATTTGTACAAATTACAAAACTGACAGGGACAAAGTTACAAAGAATTACACCAAATATAAATTGGGCATTTATTAAAGTTCCCTAAAAAGCTTGGGTGTATTCGTTGTTGGTGTGTAACATACTATTGTTGTTGTTGATCAAATTTCGACCAAAACTCTGTTGATGAAGACTCCAATTACCTTAAAAGTAATTTATAACAGATCCATCTTTTAAGCCTGTATTGCTAGCACTCTTATACAACAGCTATTGTAATAGCTATTGTGATGTAATTATTACTATCGTATGGATTTTAGTGGAGGGAGGTAAGCAACTAACGGACAGTTCTCCTCGCGTGATAGCTTACTCTTTCTTTTTCCATGCAGGTGGACCTCAGGCTAAACGTGACCGAAAGGAAGCAGAAATTTGATAAGTTATGTGACTATGAAGCCTTATGTCTCGTGTATTATTGTCCACAATATTGGTTCTGTCATTCTCCCTTTGGGCCTGATGATGATTGGTGTGTCCAGTCGGAATCGATTGCCATTTCCATCTTTTTATTTATTTACCTTGACTTGAATCTTAATAAAGTTTATCTACCTGATGATTTAAGCTATCCCCCTACCATTACTGACATTTAAACATCGCAAATAAGTTCTTGATTATTTAAAATAAGATTTTGCTGTAAGTTTCGTATGAAATATTTGTTCATTTCTCTAACCGCTTTTTTTATACAAGAACCTGGATTTATTATCTAAGGTGGCCTAAGAATAAACAATTATTTTTAAAGTGTGCTTAAGTCATGATTTTGCAAAACCATGGTCAATGTCAATACTCTTTTTATGAATTAGTTATGATTATTTTTGTCTGAATTAATTATTTATTTTTTTATTTCAACCATGCCCCCTTTATTCTTATTTAAGCATGGCATTTAAGCTAACGATTATTTAATTGAGCTTTTGCACGCACTTTTGGAAATTATTAGGGAAAAGTATAAATTTTTTGCCAAAGTGGGGTGGTTTAAAAGAGTTTGAATGATAGGCATGTGTAATGTTTCTATTGACCCTGTTGACTGGAGAAAAGCAAACATTTATTTACTTAGTGTTTATTTAGTCATTTATTTAGCCAAATGTCTCTATTTACTCCAAATTGTGAGGTGAACAGAAACAGTCATATTAGGCTATATTAGTAGTGTGAAATTGTTGGTGCTGGGCCAGTTCAAGGTCACCTGAGGGATGACGTCATCGAGGTCAATGACCTCACCGATGACGTCATCGATGACGTCATCGATTGCGACAACGATGACGTCATCACCAATGACGTCATTTCTATGACGTCACACCCATGACCTCACAGAAATGACGTGCTGATGACGTCATCACCCCTTACGTCATCAAAATGACGTCACCGACGCCACTAAGGTCAAGGTCATGCCGAAACTTAAAATTTTTTGGCACTTTTGCCGTTTCTCGCACTACGCTCCGAGTTTCAGTCCGAGTCCCCGTGACCTTGACCACTTGAAGCGAATTTTCGACGAGAAACGGCAAAAGTGCCAAGTTAAACTCGAGTTTCTGACATGACTCAGCCTAAATGGGCAATCGGTTATCCCTCAGGTGACCTTGAACCAGCACAACACCAACAATTTCATATTACTGTGACGTTGAAAACCTAACAACGGAGCGCCGACACCGATGCGCACCCCACGACAGCCACCGAGTGACTGACTGTCAGGCTCCGTGTACTCTAGGTATATCGGCTTGAGAGACTAAGACTCTAAACTGTCAGGAATGGGAGTAACTAACTGAATTTTGCAAGGAAAAGTCATTTCATCCAATATTTTAAACAAATCTTCATCAGTAAAACTGACATTAGTCTGTTTTGTATAAAACTTAGGGTGTCCGCGCAACAGTTTGCGCCACTTAGCTAAAGTTGAAACCCTCTTAACTTTGAGTGGTGGACAGTGAGCAACTAATAAAGCCTTAACACGGCTAAGTTTCTTACCTAAAGCGTCCCGCGACATGGCTTCTCCTCACAAAAGTCCGCACAATACTGAGAGACTGCTTGTAGCGCATGAGTCAAGGGAAAAGAGGTGGGGGAAACAGCAGGAGTGGGGGAAGGTCACAGTGGTGGGGGAAGGTGAGGTGGTACGCTGGAGTATCGCATCACTTCACCATGAGCTGTCCTACAGTCAACACACTGTTCTCTTGGCCCGAGTTGGCACTAGAAGAAACATTTCTGTACAGCTTAGGCTGTGAGAGCCGAGGAAGCAAAGTCAAAGTGGAAATTGTGTTAAACTCCAAGATGAAGAGTCTCCTAAATAAACTAATTGTATCCCTGCAATCCCCTATAACTTTAGAGAAATACCACTTTATTAAGCGACACCTTATACTTTGGCAAAACGAAGTGGAAATGGAAAAGATTACAGTAAAATTAATTTAACTTAAAACTTGGACTGGACACTCATGGCGATACCACGTGGCGTGCAAACGCCACCCTAAACATTACAAGTTAGGTTATTAAGCACCTCTGGTACGATAACCGATGTGCTAGAGTTAAAGTGTGATGACCTTGAGTCAAAACACTGAAATACTACAAGTCGATATCGTCCCAGAGTTAAAGTGTAGTGACCTACATTCAGAACTTGTAAAATTACTTACATATAGAGAGCTAGAGAACAGCGAGACGCACCGCATGGAAGCCGGAGACATACTGGCGAAGCGGTGTTGTGCAGCCTAGGGACCCAGTTGTGGTGGGGGTATAGCCAACACTTGAGTACAAGTGTTGTGGGTGACCCACCTAACTTACCTGACCCCCCCCCCCCCCCCGACAAAAAGTGCGAGCCCCCCCCGACAAAAAAGGGCGAGCCCCCCCCCCGACAAAAAAGTGCGAGCCCCCCCCCCCCGACAAAAAGTGCGAGCCCCCCCCCTCCACCCCCACCCCCTCCCCCACCCCTGATATCCTGGGCGTGGCAGCCCCGGTGGGGATATAAGGGGGCCCGGCCAGAGCCGGCTCGCAGTCCGCTCCCGCGCGTTGAACGTGAACGATCGGGACGGACCGCCATAGGCATCACTAAACATTGAATGGCGCCTTCAGTGTTTAGCGAAGTCTACTCTAACTTTAAGACTTGTATTAGTTGTAAGATATTGCGCTTGCGTTTGGGTATTGCGAATTGTTTTATATGAGAGTGTTTTACTTGTACCCTATGTCTCCTGTGTGTCTTTTATCCTTTGTGTCTTGTTTGTCATATGTGTTTAATGTGTATGTGCTTGTTCCAGCATTGACTACGTTGAGCTCAATTGTGTGTTGTGTGTTATATTTTTCTAAAGTGTATACGCTTGTTGTAGCATTTCCCCTTGAGCTTTTGCAATGCTCAAAGTAAATCGTAAAGACAGGGAACGGGAGTAGGCCCCGTGTAAAGTTACTTTTGTATAATTGTTAGGCTCCTCTCATGCATGCTTCAATGCGGCTGAGAAATAGGAGTTGGTCCGTTTGTACGCCTATATGGGGGTAATGAGCCGATGGCCTCTGCACTCGGACCGAGGACGTAAGCCACTAGGGTGTCCTCAGTTAGTTTCCCTTCTGGAAACTCAAAATTATGTAAATGAAACTTTGTTAGCTATTTGTGTTTTTTTTTTGTCCCCAAGGCCCCCGAACATTCGTGGTTCGCCATGGATGTACGGGGGCCGAAATTTTTTAATGTTCGTATGGCCTTGACCTAGTAAGAACTTATATAAATTTACTGCATTGCTGAACTTAAATATTAAATATTAAAGATAGGGAACGGGAGTAGGCCCCCGTGTAAAACCACTTTTTATAATTGTTAGGCTCCACTCATGCATGCTTCAATGCGGCTGAGAAATTGGAGTTGATCCGTTTGTACGCTTATACGGGGGTAATGAGCCGATGGCCTCTGCACTCGGACCGGGGACATAAGCCACTAGGGCTGTCCTCAACCTCTTTCAAAATTATGTAAATGACTTTTTGTTAGCTATTGGAAAAGTTATTTGTTAGCAATGCAGTAAATGCTTAAGTCTTGCGTGGTGAAGGTTAGACGACATTGGATGTTGCCTGTTGTCATAGTTGGGTCTCTTCGGAGGCTACAGCGATGACAACCCAAGTGCCCCACACCCCCATAGGGGGGTGTGGGGCTTATTTTTTTAAAAGTTTCGCGTGACCTTGAACCAAATATTAAAGTTTCTCTTTGGATTTTAACTGGTAGGTATTACTAACACACAAGTCTGGAGTTCCCCATAGTTGTATCTTTTCGGAGACTATAGCGATGGCAACATAAGAACGCCTATAAGGGTTTATTTCTTTAATTAACCCCCCCCCCGACAAAAAGTGCGAGCCCCCCCCCCGACAAAAAGTGCGAGCCCCCCCCCCCCCGACAAAAAGTGCGAAAATCAGAAAAATAAAAAATAAGAAAATCAAAATTCCGACACCAAAGCCCTATAGCCTTAATATTATGCCTGAAAAGTCCAAGTTCAAACACCCCAACAGTCCGCAGAAGCTGAAAATTAATAGGCTCAAGAGGGACAAAAAATATTATTTCATTGTTCAAGCTTATGGAGCATTTAAAATAAATGTGCAAATCATTCTAAAAGGTGATGGCCGCCTTCATAGAATGAAAGTACCACCTGCGATGGTACAAAGAGAATTTTTTGTCCCCGGGGCTTATTTAATTCGAAGAAAAGGATGCCTATCTGTTTGGGAAATGGACTAGGACATGGGCTCACCAAAAAATCAAAATTGTTTAAAAGTGTTGGACATTAATTAAATTTCTTCTTCCAAATTAATTTTTCTAAATTTAGTCTTAACCCTCTTAAAGTAAGGGAGAGGGGTATTATACAAGTCAAGGAATAAAAAAAAAACACTTGACTTGTATAATACTTTAACCTGGCGGTGATGTAAAGTCACTGGGACAATCTCAAACCGTGTCCTTGAGGGTGAAGACTAAGTTACAAAAATCTTTAACAAATAAAAACTTACCTCCAAACACTTGTAGCAAGCTACAAGTGTTTGGAGGTAAGTTTTTATTTGTTAAAGATTTAACTTGTAGCTTGCTACAAGTGTTTGGAGGTAAAAATTTTTCAAAGTTCGAATGACCTTGACCCATATAAATTACAGTTTAAAGTAAAGTGCTAACCTTACAACTAATGTAGTGTATCACGTAATACCCCCCACTCCAACGCTCTTACTAAGCTTGTATGAGCCGTTCATGTGCTTCAGTCTGTTCCTGTGCTTTGTGGTAAACATGTCACGATACAATTACAAAGGTGGTGACTTCTTGATAGATCAACACAATGCTTGGGAAGTGCTAAACCGGCATAGAATGGAAGTTGAGTGTTGTATAAGACGAGATGGGTCTACATTTTATTTATGTATTATAAACAACCAAACTCATAAGTATGAACACTGGACAAAAATTAATTATAACAACATAGATGAGCTGTTTGCTTGGGTTTTTGAGGTGTGTAAAGTTATTGAAGAAACCAAAACGATGGGTGTGTTAAAGGTATGTAAAACCGATGACCGCGAAGACTAAGGGAAATTTATTGCAAGCCCTTAAGCCCCCCCCTCCCCATAACCCCCCACCCCCTCCCCCACCCCCTCCCCACCCCCTCCCCCACCCCCTCCCCGCCCCCTCCCCCACCCCCTCCCCCAACCCGGCCCCCCCACCACTACAAATAGGTATATATAGGAGTGGTAATCCACTGTCCGCTCATTCAGCTTGCAACCGTTAAGCCGAACGCCATGTCTTCAGCTTCTTCTTCTAACTCCACCTCAGGTGTTGGGCCAATCCGATCGGGGCCTTCATCAAGGAGTCGTGTCCGGTTCTCCGGCTTTGGTCCTGTGAGGAAGGAGTTGCGAAGCAGCGGAGCCTCTCAACCAACCACGACGGACGCATCAACTCAGACTTCACCAAGCATCATCGAGTGGTACAATGAAGTCATAGAGCAAAGGGACAGAATGCTAGAGAATACTCGCAGTGAGCTACTTCATATCCGGAGTAAATGGGAAAAACTAATTAGGAAGTGTGAAAGCCTGTTGGACAGTGATGATAGTGAGAATGAGAGTGGATAGGTGTGTGGGTAAAGACTTGGACTGGGACTTGTGTGTTTGTATGAATGTGTGCGTGAATGTGAAATACAGAGCGGGGGATAGATCACTCTGTGGCAATGGACTAACATGCCACTTAGTGATCTATCCCCCGTTCTGGTAATGTTTTGGATGGCCTTGACCCACTTGACCAAGGCTAGCCAGTACCCCCCACCACTGATAAGTGTATATATACGGGTATTGATGTGCAGTTTGGTTATTCTGCTTTGTACCGCTTAGCTGAATACTACACTTTTAACATGGCTTTCAACTCTCGGGCTTCTTCTTCTTCAAGAAGGCGTGCTGCCAACGTCCTGCCTGCTACTCGTGGACCTGCTCGACCATTCCATAGCATAACTGTTGCTCGGGCAAACGCCTGCAAAGCTCCGATGCTACGGACCCCTGCTGGAGGTGAGTCGAGACGGGCAAGGCTTGCTTAGTCCTGGTCAACGGCAGGAGCAAGAGAGGCGTATGGCATACTTTAAGCTGCAGGGTGTAGTTCCCAGCTTGAAGTTAGGCGACCCAAGAGTAGCAAATGTCACCGAGGCAGCGGACTACATATCACACCTCCACACTGTTTTGGAAGTGAAGGACCAACAAATTGAAAAACTAAAAGAACAATTAAAACAATTCAACTTTAACCCGATGGAGTTTGTGGAGGCAGTGATGAGTGATAGTGATGATGAAGGAAGTGAATATATATTAGGTATGTAATGAAAGACTTGGACAGGGACATGTGTGTGTGTGTAGAATACAGAGCGGGGGATAGACTACTTTGCGGCAATGGACTAGCATGCTGCTTAGTGGTCTATCCCCCGCTCAAAGGGTACTTTTGAATGACCTTGACCCACTTTAAACGAAGGACAACCGGTTAACTGGTATAAAAGAGGGGGTCTGTACATCCCGACTTCATTCTGCTTTGGACCTTCCAGTGGAACGCTAGAAAATGAGTGGATCACTGATCATTGGTAAGGAGTGGGAGTATGTGACCATAAACTATTTAAATTGTAGAGGGATGTTGAAGAAGGTGTACGATATTGTTAAAAGAATGGTTGTTGAAGAAGGTAGGGTAGTGATTGTAGCGTGGAAGAAGAAGCAGTATACAGGACAACAAGTGAGAGCAAGTGACTTTGGGGGGAATAGTGTGTTTCAAATTGGACGAGCGAACTTGGTTAATTTGGACATTGTGTTTTGGGATTTGGAAAGGTTAATTGAAAATAGCGGCAAACATGGGGAACTCTTAATTGGCAGGGAGGACAGAGTATATGACTAAGTGTAAAAGACTGGGGGCTTATGTGTGTAAAGACTAGGACTTGTGTGGAATACAGAGCGGGGGATAGATCACTTTGCGGCAATGGACTAGCATGCTGCTTAGTGGTCTATCCCCCACTCAAAGGGTATTATTGGATGGCCTTGACCCATATAAAGGTAGAAGGGGAATGAGTAATGGGAGGGGGAAATTGGTATATATGTAGGACTGATGAATAAAGCATTTAGTCAAGCATTTGTCTAGACACTATCAACAACAATGGAGAGCTTCAGTGTTGAGTTCATCCTCTTGGAAGAAGACATCAACGAAGTGGTGGAACTTATAGAGGATAAGACCAGCCAGGGCACATTGGAACTTGTGAATTGCGAACCGTTGGACAATGCCGCAATCGATAAGATTGCATATTTCATGATGCATTTGTATAACGAACAAACAACCAATATGGAGTTTGTGCAGTACCTTTATCAAAACCAAGTAAACGTGCGAGAGACAATTACTTGGTGGCAGTAATAATAAAGTGTAACATATGGATGTGGACTTGGATGTGGACTTGGACTTGAGTGTGGTCTGCGGAATAGAGCGGGGGATAGATCACTTTGCGGCAATGGACTAGCATGCTGCTTAGTGGTCTATCCCCCGCTCAAAGGGTATCTTTACGTGACCTTGACCCACATAAAATGTATAGTTGGTGGGGGTATAAAAAGGGCAAACCAATTGGATAGATACACCACTTTCATACCATGGCTCCACTTGACAACACCGTGTTCCATCGCGACAGAATTCTTTCAATTCTGGAGGTAATACCTGTAGAAGTTATAGAAGCAGAGGACCAATTACCTGCGGTTGACCAGGAAGTGGAGGAGGAAGAAATTATGGATATTGAAACGGACTCTGACGAAGCTGCTTTAACGGATAATGAAATAGACTTGCACGCCTACGAAACATTAGAGTCATCATCTGAGTCGGAAATTGAAGAAGAAGAAGAACAAGACACTCCTCATCGTCCAATGGATAGGACGTTAGTAGCCAGAAGAATTATGTATTGTCATCGCTACCTATTTCGTGATGAGAATGATTCCGACTCTGATGGTGATGTTTCACCTTTGTAAAAAGTTTAAACAAAAAGTTAAAAAAAGAATGTGAGCGGGGGATAGAGCACTTTGTAGTAAATGATGCTGCTTAGTGCTCTATCCCCCGCTCAAAATAATAATTCCAAATGGCCTTGACCTATATAAATTTTGCTCAAACAGACGTCTTTAAAAAAACTTGTACAAATTATTGAATCTAGACCAAATATCATCAATTTATCAAGCCTACTGATAAATTTATTACAAACGGTTGTGTAAAGGCTAAATTTAGCACATGATTGATAACCTGTTTCTATATGACGTCACTTTCCCCACCTATCTGCCTCGGATATAAAGGATCCCTGTGGAGTGCGCTGCTCATTATTGCGTGGACATTCACAGAGTGTGCATTCAAAGCCAAACTGTTTGAAATGGCTCTTTGCGACATTTGTGGGGAAATCTTTCAAGACGAAGATCTTTTCACCCTACACAGAGAATTACATGAAGACGAAGATAAAAAAGAAGATATTACCATGGATGAAATAGACTTAGACTCAATTGACCGGTTTTTGGAAGAGCACCAGAAGCAGACGGACTACTGGGACAGCTATCTAAAGCAAATGCAAAGAAGAAGACCTAGTGTGATACAATTTGCCGGCGCTGGACCATCTACTGCTACAAGACCTATTGAAGAAGAGGACACCGAAGAAGAGGATATGGAAGAAGAACTGGAAGATGTAAGACAACTGCGCACCACGGCCTTGCCAGGACGAGTTGTAACACATTTCAAAATTAATAACGTTCAATTGGAACTGGAAACATTCATAACCCAGGCTAAGGAACTTGTTGGTCAAACTTTGAGGGAAGAATTACAAAGGCTAAATTTTATTAAATTTGGAACGGTGTTAGAGGCTATGTTTAACAATACTGATGGTGAAACAGCATTGAGAGCATTCATTACCAAAAATCGAACCCTTACCTTCACCTCCGACATTGATGATATTATTGAAGAATGCTTGGAGGAACTTATAACCAAACTCCAAGAACATGAAGGAAGAGGATCTGGATGGACTTTGTCATCAATTGAAGGTATGGATGTTAGGGTTCATAAACATGGATATGGTTTAAGAGGTAGTAGTTTTATCCCTCTACCAAAGAAAATCCAAAACACTAACTCGTGTAGAAATGTTCAAAATGAGGGTGATGAATGTTTCAAGTATGCAATGTTAACCAAGTATGTTAAAGATCATCCTTGTAGAGTTGGTAGAGAATATTACGAGAATGAACACCGCTACAACTTTCAAGGTCTCACCTACCCAGTTACCTTGAAAGACATTGACAAATTTGAAAAGAAAAATCCTGGCGTTTCAGTCAATGTTTTTGGTCTGGATGATTCGAACAACGTTTATCCTTTGCGGGTAGTAAAGGTTGAGCAAAGAAACCACACGGATTTGCTATTGATAACTAAGGGTGAAATTTCCCATTATGTATGGATAAAGGACTTTGAAGCCTTAGTTGTAAAACAATTGACCAAAAGAGTAAATAGGATTACAGTTTGCAAGAGATGTTTCTGCTTTTCTTGGAAAGATTCAAGACGTGAAGGATCGGACTGGTTGTTGGAACATAAAAGACTTTGCAACGAGAACTATGAAGTAAAGATAAGTCTTCCACCGCCTACCCGAGCTTCAATACAATTTAACAAGACGGTTCACCAATATCGAATTCCACTAGTGGTCTACGCAGATTTTGAATCAACGTTAGTACCACAGGAGCTGCCGGACGGCGAAGTGACTAGAAGAACAAAATATCAGTTGCATCAACCCAACAGTTTTTGTTTACTAGTTAAATCAACCTTGTCTGAAAACCAATTGCAAGACTATGGTTTAACATCCACTCCAATACTCTACCGTGGTGAAGAAGCCGCTAAGTATTTCGTAGACCAGTTGTATGACATTGCTGAAAAGGTACAACGCTTGTATGGTAATATCGTACCTATGGAACCTTTGAATGAGAATCAACAAGAAGAATATAATCTGGCATCAAGATGTTATCTATGCGAGAAGAGTTTCAGTGAAGAAAATCCAAAAGTAAGAGATCACGATCATTTGACAGGTTTATACAGAGGATCTGCTTGTAATTCATGCAATATAAATTACAAACTGCCTTACTTTATCCCTGTCGTGTTACACAATCTTAGCGGCTACGACTCCCACTTCATTATTCCAGAGTTAGGAAGAGATGATGGTAAAATTGATGTTCTTGCTACAACATTGGAAAAGTACATCAGTTTTTCAAAAACAGTAGGTAAAATTAAACTTCGCTTTGTAGACTCTTATAGATTTATGGCATCTAGTTTGAGCAGATTGTCTGAGAATCTACGAAGAGAAGACCTAAAAGAAACCAGCAAGATTGTACCTGAAGATAAATTGGACTTAGTATTACGTAAAGGAGTGTTCCCCTACGATTACATAACTTCTGCAGAAAAATTTGAAGAAACCAGTCTACCACCGATTGAAGCCTTCAACAGCAAATTAAACGAAAGTGAAATCTCCGTTGAAGACTACAATCATGCTTGTAATGTTTGGAACCAACTAAACATTCAAACTTTAGGGGAATATTCAGACTTTTATATAAAACTGGACGTAACTCTGCTGTGCGATGTGATGGAAGAATTCAGAAACACCTGCTTCTCCGCCTATGGACTGGACCCTCTACACTCGTACACATCTCCAGGATTAGCATGGCAAGCTATGCTAAAGTCAACTAACTGTCGATTGGAACTTCTAACAGATATAGATATGGTGCTCATGATGGAATCTGGTGTACGGGGCGGTTTGACACAAGCTGTAACACGTCATGTCAAAGCCAACAACAAGTACATCCCCGGCTTCGACGAGCAACAACCATCGGTCTACCTTGGCTTCTTTGACGCAAACAACCTTTATGGTTGGGCAATGTCAAATCCGCTTCCCTACGCTGACTTCAAATGGATCGACCCGGCCACCATCGGAGACATCTCACAGATTCCAAAGGATGGTCCAAAAGGCTATATTTTGGACTGTGATTTTGAATACCCGGAGCACCTTCATGACCATCACTACGACTTGCCTCTTTTAGCCAAGACTGAAGTTTCACCGACAGGAAGATGGCCAAAATTGATGATGACCTTGGAGAATAAAGATCGGTATGTGGCTCACTACTGGGTAGTTCAACAGGCTCTTGAATTGGGTCTACGTATAGTGAGAATTCATAGAGCAATTGAATTCACCCAGTCTTGTTGGTTGAAACCATATATTGATTCCAACACTACAAGAAGAGCTGCAGCGACAACAGCATTTGAAAAGGACTTCTATAAATTAATGAACAACGCCATCTTTGGGAAGACCTTGGAGAACAAAAGAAAACACAAAAATGTAAAATTAGTGAGTGATCCTAGGAAATTGGAAAAATTAGTGCAAAAACCAAATTTCGGAACATCCATGATTATAAACGAAAACCTAGTCGCTGTCAGTATGAAGAAAACAACAATAGTCATGGACCGTCCGTTATACATAGGTATGTCGATTTTGGACATAAGTAAAACCCTGATGTATGATTTCCATTATAACAAAATGGTTAAACACTACGGAAGGGAAAACATTGGAGTCGCATACATGGATACGGACGCGTTTATCTACTGGATAAGGACTTTGGACATGTATGAAGACCTAAGGACTTTTCCATACAAAGAAGATTTCGACTTTTCTGACTATCCGAAGAACCATCCAAATTGTAATGAAAAAAATAAAAAAGTAATCGGAAAATTCAAAGATGAAGCAAATGGAATGCCTTTAGAAGAAATAGTGGCGCTGATGGCGAAATTGTATTCATTTAAGATGTACCACGAGAACAACACACCGACAGTCAAGAAAGCAAAAGGAGTGAAGACATCTTATTTGAAAAAACACGTGACATTTGACCACTACAAGACTTGTTTGTTTGAAGATGCTACAATATCAGCAACATTCAACAATATCCGAAGCTTCAAGCATCAAGTCTACAGTGTCACCGAAATTAAAAAAGCACTGTCAGCTCGGGATGATAAAAGACACATTATGCCCGACAAAATCCACACTCTTTCTTTTGGCCACTACTCTCTAAACCCTATCAACTAGTAACCTATTCTTCGTCCTTCTACAACTTCGACCTTATTCCTTTTTCCTTCCGTAAAAAAATGGGGAACACGGCAAGTCAAACGCCGTGTTCCCCATTTTTTTACACAAATTTGGATGACATATTTAAAACAACATTCATTGTGATTATACATGTGATACAACAAACATTGAAACCTGCAATATGAAGGACTTGAAGCAACAAATTGTCAACGAACTTCATAAACCTGCAAGAAGAAAGTTTCCACGAAGAAATACGGTGATAAAAGGAATTAATGATTTATATCAAGCGGATTTAATCGAAATGATTCCTTATAGCAAACAAAATAAAGGATATAAATACATATTGACTGTTATTAACTGTTTTTCAAAAATGGCAGATGCTTTACCACTAAAAGATAAAAGTGGCAAAAGTGTTACAAAAGCAATGGAAACAGCTATACAAAGAGACAAACATACTATTAAACATTTACAAACAGATGATGGAAAAGAATATTTTAATAAGGAATTTGCAAATTTAATGAAAAAACACAATATAAACCATTACTCAACCAATTCAGAACTAAAAGCCTCAATAATCGAAAGATTCAACAGAATTTTAAAAAGTGCAATGTATAAAATGTTTTCCAACAGAGGATCGCACATATGGATTGATATGTTACCAAAACTTATAAACGATTACAATAACAAATTTCATAGGACTATCGGGATGAAACCAAACCAAGTAACTAGTAAAAATGAAAACCTTGTATTAAAACGTATAAAAACGAATACTAAACCAAAAGTTGAAAAACTAAAGCCTAAAAAATTTAATGTGGGTGATAAAGTGCGAATAAGTAAATATAAAGGTGTATTCAGTAAAAGATACCTGCCAAATTGGACCAATGAGGTTTTTACTGTATTCAAAGTACAACCTACAGTACCTGAGACATATATTTTTAAAGATAATAAAGGACAATTGCTTGAGGGAGGGTTTTATGGACATGAAATGTTAAAATCAACAGTAGGCGATGTATATTTAGTTGAAAAGGTGTTGCAACGGAAAAAAGATAAGGTCAAAGTACGATGGTTAGGATTTAATAAGACGGAAGATTCTTGGATACCTAAAAAGGATTTGATCTAACGATAGAGAATCATTTTAGGTTGAACCATTACAAAGGATGGAGATGAAAACCAAAACACAATAAGAAATTACTTCGCTATGGGTCGACATAACAACATAGATAGCATTTATATTGGTCAAACTTACAGCAAAATACCAAAACAACTCATTAGAGACAATGCAAACATGTTAATTGTATTTAAACAGGACGAAACCAACCTAAAACATATATATTTTGATCATGTAAATGCGGATATGACATTTGAACGATTTAAAGAGTTATGTGGAAAGGCTTGGGCTGAAAAGTATGGGTTCCTAACAATTATGAAGGAACAACCGCTAAACAATGGTCGATACAGGATAGGATTTGATAAATTTATATTAATACATTGAACGTGGTATAAAACATTCATTGTTGTACAACACGTCTTGCTACAAACATGGTTAACCAAGAAAAATTAGTAAAAGAAATAAAATCACTTAGTGATTCTATTCGGGCTAAAAACAGAGCATTGAAACTAGGTATTAGCGAGAGGGAGAAATTCCTTGAATCTACTTTTAAACCTATTACTGAACCCTTGAAACAATTAAACAAAAAATTTGCTAAACCCGTTTTGGAAGGAGATGCAATTGCACCTATTACAAAGTTTGAAAGAGAAAATGTAAAATCAGAAGATTTTAGTGATGAAGACCTGGAATCCTCTACATATAGTGGTTTTACCGGTGGAGAACCCGAAAGAGAGCTAGAATCACCGGACTATAGTGGAATAAGAGAATTATATGAAGTAAAAGCCAAAAGAGGACATGAAGTTGTATCAACTGCTAGTGAAGAGGAAAAAGAAGAAGAAACAAGGGAAGGTCCGTCAAACATAAGCTTGTTGGGTGAAAACATTCATAACAAAGGACCTTTAGGAAGGAAATACATGATAAAAATGTTAGCTGGAACAAATCCTAATAAAAACTACCATAGTTATGGAGTAAGATTAACAGAAGACGGTTTAATGGTTGGTAATAGCCCGGTAAACATTGATGAACATGATAATATTATTGTTGGTGATCAAAGATATAAGGGCACAAGGGGATTATTTGAATTATTATTTGAAAATAAGCCTTTAGAATTGTTAGTTAAAGAAAAAGACATGGAAGCATATAAAAAGATTTTGGAACAAACTAATGCATACAGGAGGAAGTATTCAGCTGACCAACCTGTTTTTAGATCAAAGTCTTTAAAATATAGAGAATTTGTATCCAAGTTAATACCAACAACGAGAAGACAACCAATGCCAATAATACCAAGAAAACCTGTAAAACGAAGGTTTGTGTCATCCACTTTGGATATAAGTGCTCCAGAACCAAGAAAAAGAAACAAATCTGTTACAGGTACAGGTTTAATGAAGAAACTATATAACACAAATGTGATTTATTACAATAATATCAATAAATTGGTGGATAGAATGAAACTAATACATGAAGCTAAAGAAGCGGGTCATACTGGATTGGAAAACGAATGGGTGGCTTTAGTGGATGAACTCCGAAACGGTGGGGTAATCTCATAAAAATGCGTTACTCCCTAGAATACTATTCAGTTGCACCATGAGTGTCGACAAGTTCGGACGTTACTCCTCGGATGGGTTATATTATGCGAATAGTTTAAAAAGAAGTGCTGGTTTACCACAAACACCTGATGGAGATTATGATATGAGTAATAAAAGGTTAAAAAAACATAAAAGATCCTACGGATGAAAACGATGCAATAAATTTAAAAATATTAAAGGAAAAGATATCGCCAACATTAAGACTACAAAATAACACATATGACGCAGAAGATCATAGAATCATCAACGTTGGTAAACCAAATCAAAACAGTGATGCAATAAACAAAGGTTATTTGTCATCTGAATTAAAAAATACGTTGAAATTCAATGGGAAAACGTATAGTGCTAACAATAAACGTATATCCAACGTAGATGACCCTAAAGATGCAAAAGACAGCGTAAATAGACGCTATTTACATTCCTTGATACCTGAAAAGACAAAAGATGGATTTTCTTTTTATAAATTTGTTATTAACGATATAGGTTATCCAAAAAATGAAAATGATGCTGTAAACCTCAAATATATAAAAGATCATTGTATCATACGTGATGTAGGGGTTATAGATTGTTTTGGTAATTGTTTAGCAAATGTTAAAGATGGTTCGGCGCCATCAGATGGTGCAACAGTGGGTCAAATGATGGAAACCTTAAAACAAGAAACAACCTCTTTTGTAAAACAAAATCAAGTAGTATCGAAGCAAGGGGATGAATTCGTTCAAGGTAATGAAAAATTTAATTTATTAACATACAAAAATAATGCTTGGGATTGCATGGATAAAAAGTTATCAAACGTGTCATGGGGTCATGAGGATCATGATGCAGCTGCTTTATCACAAACCGTACATCTAGATCCAAATTTACACTTTGCAGTTTTTACATGTAATAATAACAATATTACAAACTTGAGAGCAGGAAGACACCCGAATGATGCTGCAACTGTAGGAAAGACCATCACAACATCATTTAAGGATAGTAAAGTGTATTAATTGTATTAATAAACGTATAACAAACCTTAAAGACCCTGAACATGTAGATAATGCTGTCACTGTTAATTTTCTTATAAAAGTTTTAGGTAATGCGATATTTGATTTACACAATCATTTTACACCAGATATTCTTCAAGGAAAATCGGGCCATAATACTTATGATGAATCCGCGAGAGGTGATTATATTAAACGAGAAATTTATAATAAATACTTTATTAACCATAAAACGCAAAAGTTTAGATCATCAGATTGGGGTGATATTGATATTTGATTAAATAACTCATAAAATGACTTCATTTATGTGCAACCTGTCATAGAGGTAACACATAGGTTACGCTTTTCGAATATAAAAGACAATCATGGCATTTCATTACACCAGTCCATATCGAGACACTATACGGAAAGGAGGCGGTATCACGTCCACAGCGGTTTCTCTGTTAAGTAAAGCTTTAAACCGTATTCCAGTAGGATCTATCGTAAATAGAGCAATAGACGCTTTACCATACGAATTTCATATACCGGGAGGTTATCAGTATTGCGGACCAGGAACTAAATTGAAAAAACGACTGGAAAGAGGTGATCCAGGCATAAACAAGTTAGATCAGGCTTGTAAAGAACACGATATCGCATATTCCACGTTTGCCGATTCAAAAAATAGATCGATAGCAGACAGAAAGCTTGCGGACATAGCTTGGCAACGAGTAAAATCAAGTGACGCTAGCATAGCAGAAAAAGCAGCAGCTTTAGCAGTAACAGCAGGTATGAAGGCTAAAACAGCAGTAGGAGGTGGAAAAAGGAGGAGAAGAAGGGTAAAAAGGAAGTCAACCACAAGAAAACATGGAGGAAATATAAGAAGACGACGATCTAGCAGAAAAGGCAGGAAGAAGCCCACCGTGTGGTCAATGGTAAAAAACGGGGCAGGTCTTTACCTAAGACCTTATCGTGCATATTAAATGAAAAAAATCAATTGGTCATACCACATAAAGCATTAACCAATATTGAATTATTTAAATATATTTCCTGTTTAAAAATACCATTTTTCCGCGGTGTGTTTATGAAAGACAGTTTACCAAAGAAAATGTGGCAAAATGAGACTGGAATTGTAAATTTGGATAATACTGAAGGGCCTGGCACCCATTGGGTTTGTTATAAGAAACTAAATAACAATGTATATTATTTTGATAGTTTCAGTAATTTGCCACCACCAAAAGAACTTCAAAATTACTTTAAATCTGCTAAAAACATATATTATAACTATAAAAGAGAACAACCTGATAATACTTCAATATGCGGCCATTTATGTTTGGAATTTCTAGCTAAAAGTATCAGTCACTATTGAGATGTCTTCCTATACGGTATCATTAACAGGAAAATCGTCCACTTTACGAAGTATCCTTTTTCCAGCGTTACGCTTGCAAAAAGGAAGGTTTTGGGAGGCGGCACTATTGGATTTTACAACTTACAACTCTATTCCCAATGTTACGGAAGGTAAAAATAACGTATTGCATTATTATAAGGGAAAAGATGCCAGTGGGAAATTTACAGACTTACAAGAGTGCAGGTTACCCACAGGTTCTTATGAAATTGATCATATAAATGAATTTTTGCAAACTAAAATGGGAAAAGACAATATAACATTAAAAGGTAATAATAATACGATGAAAGCTGAAATTACTTCCAAATATTATATAGATTTTACTCAACCAAACTCAATTGGTGATTTATTAGGATTTTCCAACGATGGGCCTGTTTTAGAACCAGATGTAACACATTCCGGTAAGAAAACAGTAACAATATTAAAAGTCAATAGTATAGACATAACTTGTAACATTATACAAGGAGCTTACAGGGATGGGGCTAACACCCATATCATACATACATTTTACCCAAGTGTACCACCTGGATTTAAAATTGTTGAAAAGCCACAAAACCTGGTATATCTACCGTTGAACACCACTTTCATTTCAGACATCGTGTTGAGCGTATTGGATCAAGACGGTAACTTGGTAGACTTCAGAGAAGAGCCTATTACGATTAGATTACATTTAAAATCGACACTTTAATACAAAAACCATGGGTTTAACATTTAAAAGCGAACAACCTACGGGAAACCGCATTAGTAGCTCTTCAGCTGTGGAGGAGTTAACACGCGAGAACATTCGTTTCTTAGAGAGAGTTGGATTAAAATTAACCGATTATGGATATACTGGATATAGCGCAGGGTCCAACATTCGACGAAACCCTATGGGAAAAAGAATATCACACCCACAACCCTTACACTTCATCGAAATTAAACAATAACGATGAAATTCGTATTCCCATACAACATCAAGACATTTACACACTACCATGTGAAAGTTACTTGTATATTGAAGGAAAAGTTACTAAAAAGGACGGTACTACTGCTGGTACAACAGTTCCATTTATAAATAATCCTATGGCTTTCCTGTTTGATGAAATTAGATATGAAATATCAGGTGTAACAGTTGATTCTACTAAAAAAGTAGGTATTACAACGACTTTAAAAGGACTAACATCTATAACACCCAATGAAACCAATTTACTTAAACCTGCCGGATGGGTATTACCTACAATTGACACGATCACTCCAAATTCAGATGGATATTTTGATTTTCATATTCCATTACGTTTGTTGCTTGGTTTTGCTGAAGATTATAGGAAAATAATATTGAACGTTAAACAAGAATTAGTTTTGTTGAGGTCTTCTAACGATAAAGACATTATTAAAGCTGCAGATAATACGACTGATGCGACTTTAGAATGGAAATTAAAATTAGACAAAATTGTATGGAGAGTTCCACATGTTAAATTAGCTGACGAGCATAGAATGCTACTTTTAAGAAAATTAAAAGCCGATCGTGATATTGTTATTCCATTTAGAAGTTGGGAATTCCATGAGCATCCCAGTTTACCTACTACGGATCGACACACTTGGACTGTTAAAACATCAAATTATGTAGAACGAGCCAGGTATATTATATTTGGTTTACAAACAGGTAGAAGAGACGACATCACTAAACATGCAGGACAATTTGATCATTGTGACTTGAAAAATATTAAAGTTTATTTAAATTCACAATTCTTTCCATACGACAATTTAAATGTGTCATTCACTAAGAAGAAATACAGTATATTGTACGATATGTACGCAAGATTCCAAAGTTCATATTACGGTAAAGCAAATACACCTTTATTATCACCTTCAAAATATTTCGATGCCTACCCAATAGTTGTAATTGATTGTTCTAAACAAAATGAATCAGTAAAGTCATCAAGTGTGGATATAAAAATAGAAATAGAATTCAACGCGGCTATACCGGCTAATACAACTGCATACTGTTTAATTCTACATGATAAAATTGTAACATACACACCTTTAACTGGAATTGTTAAGAATGTACTGTAAAAACCGGTTTTGTTTCATTCCGCGAGTATAAAAGCAGAGCGTACAGGCCGCTCCTCATCAGTTTTTTGCCCACTGTTGTATGGGTAGCATCGTATTCAATATGGCTTCTCCTAGTGGTACACCTGAAAATGTGGTAGATATTGAGAAGGAGATATCTGAGTTTTTAGATCCTCAAGGTCACCAGGAAGGAGGTGAACAAAACGTTTGCGGACAACTTCACGCCAGTAATAATGTTGAAGAAAAAGGTAAAAGAAGAAAGACTATACAAAAGAGAAAAAGGGATATTGAAGATAATATTTCTCCAAACATATTGAGTGAGGTATTTTTGCGAATATTCTACCCGATCTCTTCCAGTTTGGACAAAAGTGTTTTAATCGGTGTTATGAAATCGACAGATTATTACCCTACTGTAATTTTAACTCACCGACCCAAAATGATTTTGTTTACGGACAGTGCTTGGGAATCGTTTATGAAACACTTGCATCTGCTAGAATGCTATTTAAGTAGTAACATGTTTGGAAGAAAGACAAGAGTAGAACTTTTGGATTCAAATGTGGAAATCGATATTATTAAACAACGTGGTGATCATCAGCTGCGGTTTAGAGACACAACAAGACATGATAACAAAATTCAACTTAATCGAGAGGAGTTTTTCATTTTAACTTGTGCTACTGAACCTATAACAAGATACTTGAGACAACTGGTGTTTTCAAGTTCGATTATTAAAGATTATCTGGAAGACACTTTGGACAAACAACCGGACGCACCTATAATATACGGACCTGTGGATACTTCTATATTTAATAGAGTTCCTCATGAAGTACAAATGTGGAGACAATTGGAAAAGTACGCTCAACTACATAAGAAATCAGTAAAACAGGAAGAAGAGGAAGATGGAGGAGAAGAATCAAGTGTTAGTGATGAAAACGAAAACAAGGAAAATATAAAGATGGAAACTTAAATGACAATGGTTAGTTTTTAAAACAATAACCAACTTTGTGTGGGGTTAGGCCTATTGGGGACGGTGCCCACGTTAAATATACACCAACGCGCCAACAACTGTACGGCCTGGTATAAAAGTAGTACCTACCGTGGTGTGGAAATCAGTTGACCTCCTGACTTCGTAATGAGCAGACGTGTGGCCTTCAAAATGGACAAGGGAGAAGAAGAACAAGTAAAGTCCAAGCCTGGTATTATTGAGTTTCAAGCGTTTCGTGGTAATGATGATAGATTCATTATAAAAGAACTTGTGTTTTTGGACATGAATACAAGTGTTCCTTATTCGTTTTTATTTAAACCACCATGTTCTTATTCATCTTTAACTAGTAAAGCCGCTACTACCAACAGATGGATTTCAAAACACTTCCATCATATCGAGTGGTATGATGGCTTTACAAGTTACACGGACTTGTATCACATTATGCATCATTTTTCAGACAAGTTTACCAATATTTACACAAAGGGGCTGGAAAAGAAAAGATGGATCAAAGGATTTACTCATGTTCCGGTTAGTGATGTGGAATTGGCTAAGAATTATCAATACATGCTGGAAACAATATGTATTTGTACAAAAAGCCCAGAACATGATAAAGATAGACATTGCGCTTTGAAAAATGCCTATAAACTCGCCTCTTACCTTCAAAGTGGGGAAGTGGGGAGTGGTGGGGGTAACGGAGAGTATATAAGTGAGGAGCAGACCGGGACCTGGCATGAGTATTACTCGAGATTCCGAGACGACAACATCTCCGAGCAAGAAGACGATCTGTAACCTGACCATGGCATCTCACCAGTTCCTTCAAACTTTGGTCGAGCAGTTCAATGCTCACTCCAAGTCAACAATATTACCTGTGAAGAAGTGCTCTGAACTAAAAGATGAAAAGCACTACATAATCCATGCTATGAAGAAGATGGAGACTACAGTTGGGGAAGCCATCTGCTGCAGTCTCGGCGAGGCACCGTTTACTCCGGGGGATGAGCCCAAGTTCCAGGTGTACCTGCCCAAGAGATTTGTCCATCTTCTACAAAACGAGGACCTTCGCTCTATTCAACCCGGCTGTCTATACCTGGTGTCCCACGGCTGCACAGGTAGCAACTCTACAGAGTTGACCATCCACATTGCCGACAAGCAGCAGTGTTAGATTTAAGTTTTAATGTTGTACATATGTTATTGTAATGTTTTATAAATAAATCATAAAAGACAAAAAAATAAGAAAACAAAAAATGCAACATATCAATATGTGAAGTTTGTCACGTATTGATATGTTGCATTTTTTTAAACTTCGCGGGTGACCTTGACCTTTGACCTTTGCATTTCACAATTACCCCCACTACCGTAATTACCCCCACTACCACACTAGGATTCAAACCTGCTTGGATGCGAAACACGGTCAGTCTGTTGCCAACTAGCAAACGATGAGCACCTTGTACGAGCTTTGCTTACAACGAGTTATAACTGACGCATCTTTATTCCAGACGGCTTTACAAGATAATATCCCTATAACAGTAAAGCAGGATATCGAAGAGTACAAGAAAGATAATAGAGGGTATTCGGGATACTCCTGGTATAGGTTCCAAGACGGGGAAAAGTTTTGTAGGCCTTGTGGCGATGCTGCCGTCAGAGACCTTCGACAGTTCGTACAGGAAGGTGGTAGAAAACAGTTCGGATTTCTAGAACCGATGTTTAGATTTGAAAACTACAAGGACACCTGTGCTATTTGCTCCATCCCATTGTATCGATGGAAAAAGTTTAGAAGTGTTTAATTGGATCTTCCATACCCCCACCACCGTTACCCCCACCACCGTTACCCCCACCACTTTTTCATGTACCTCCAAACGCTGTGCCTCGGCTTCATTTCTACTCCAGCAGCCAACCTAGCAACATCAGGATGTCTCTGAACGTCAGTTGCGCAAGTTACGAGGAAGTGAGCATCAAGACTCAGCAGGAGCTAAACGACTTGTACAAGGAGTTGCAGCTGATGGTGGCACGAGGCTACCGTATAAACGTGCAAGTTTACGCTTGCAATATACGGAACACCCGGCAGTCAAAGGAAGAGCCTGGACACTCCTCGACAGCTTCCTCACCGACGTCCATGAAGACCGAGCCGGACAACTTAGATTACTTCAGCTGACTAGCAGTTGTATTTCTTGTTCTAACCATTGTAGAATATGTTTATTTTTTCATTATATTAAAGAAGTAAAAGAGCAAAAACACCTATCTTGTTACTGACATATGAGCTCAGTAACAAGATGGGTTTTTTTAAAACACAATTTGGATGACCTTGAAACTTCCCCCTCCACTGCTTTGCTACCCCCACCACTTGACTATTGATGTACATGGCACATCACAATTGGAAACCTCATTCCATCTTCAACAGCCAAACCGACAACATCACCAATGGCAAACCTACCAACGGATAAAACATGTCCTCACGTTTGCTGTGACTTCGTCCACGAGTTGGAGAAGAGGATGCAGGAGAGGGCGATACGAAGAAAGCAGATACACTCAGAAAATATCATGATAGTCAACGGCTATCTTTTATTGTTCGGCCTTATTATGGTTGTACTTTTCATACTGTATGGCATAGTCACATGTGTCGGCAAGGTTGCAGAAGAAAACGCTCGCCACCATCAATTGGAAAGTTTCAATGTTACTTTGTAGGTTTTCCTTTTTTTAAAACTCCGTTTGGATGACCTTGAAAATTCCCCCACTACTCCACCACACCCCCCACCACTTCACCATGTTCCTGCATGAGCATCACATCAACCGTCATTCCTTGTCCGACAAGCAACCAGTCCGAACTGGCCAGTCGTCGGAACATGCGAATGATCATCACCCGCCGGCGATCATTCGCATGTTCCGACGACTGGCCAGTTCGGTTTTTTAAATCAATGTTAGTGTGTTGTTTTCGTGTTAAATGTTAATTTTTATTTTATGACGATTGAGCTACATTTATGTACTCATGAAATAAGCTTGGTGTTTATTCAAGACTTGAAAATGAGCATGTGAGTGCTTGAAACCTTGGTAGTCAACAAAACTACAGGATCACTTGGCAGAAATCCAGGTATTTTAAACTATTTGAAAAATATATTGTTTATTTTCTAAATATTACAACAATAGAATAATACATAATGTTTGAAAGTCTTTTTTAGTTTTTCATTCATTTCTTATAAACTTAAGAAATAAGTTAAAAAGTAAAAGTTGTTGTTATTGTTCTGCATACAATACAAAGAATAACTGTTTTGATTAATAAACATGAATTTTTAAAACAAATTTTATCTGGTTTGTAGTGCTTGTACATGATAACACTTAGATAAAAATAAAAACTTTATGTTATAATCAAGACGAAATGTGACTTAAATATAAAAAAGTAATGGTGATATGTTTCGTGAACTTACTGGATTCATTTGTCTCAGTAAATCCTTCAAGCTCTTCTAATCCCTGTTAAATTTACCCTCCTAGCCCTGATAATTATACGCTACAATGATTTCAGTCAAACTATTGTACATTGTAAGAACTTTTTTACAAAAAAAAAAAAAAAATAAATAAATAAATAAAAATAATCTATTTTACTTGGTTATTTTAACATGGTTAACATGTAGATATAAAAAATACTTATTCTACAGTTGTATTTCACCTTCAGACTTTTGTTTCTAATCAGACTTATTTTAGGTATGGATTGTACTTTATGTAAAAGCGTTTTTGTAGTAAAAAGTTTTTTACTGTAATAAATAAAGATTTTTCTGTCGAATGAACATAATCATATAGTTATTAAATCATTTAAGTAAATTGCAGTTGTTGTTGTTGTTATTGGTGGGTAAGGAGACCCCGGCCGAACCGTTGAGCACGTCTGAAATTGCAATTATTAACGCAATTTAATAAAAATACTATGGTAGGTTAAAAAAAAGTATACTTTTAGCAACCAAAACTGCTTTCAATACGGTGAATATGGTTGACTAACTTAAATAAACCATTTATAAATCAAGCCTAAACAAATTAATTGTTAGTCTCTTTTTTATTAAATAAATTTGATTTCCTATTTTCTGAATATACATTTGAAAAAAATATTAAAAAAATAAGAAGTTTAATCAGATGGCCATTTAAATTACAATTATATCATAGTTAACATAACAATACACCCCCCCTCCCGTCGCAGAAGACCAGCGTACGAATTTCCAATTGAATTTTGATATATTTTCTATTTCCCCATAAAACCCATGGGGATGAGAGTGTGTAATTCCATACCAGATGAGTTTTTTTTTTTAATTTGTTATTATTATTATTTTTGTAAATATAAGTTAAACCCTACCTAGTGAGTGTACATAAAAATTGTTATCAAGTTACAGTGTTATTTTCATTATCCCCATTAACCCCGTAAATATGAGTAAGTAGGTTTACCGCAATATTTGTTTTGTAATAAAATATAAGTCAAGCGCTTGATATTGAATGTACATATAAAATTTTATCCATAAATGACAATAAATAAGCAAGATAGTAGGATTTTTCAGTTCCCATAAGCATAACCATTTAAACTAAGTAAAAATTCAAAATACTAGGTTGTTAGTTTTTTAAGCTCTTTAAAATGTTTTTAGTTGAAACTGTTGAATTTTATAAATTAAAGTGAAAAAACCAAAAATCATTTCTTACTCTTTTCAAACCCCATAAAACCCCGTTCCCATGGTCCATCCAGATCATTCTGGTTCGCGAACTCATTCAAATAGATGGTGGCTTACACCCCAGTTGTGGCTAAAGCCATATAAACTTTACAACTTAACCATGTTTACACAATTAATACAAATTACTTTAACATATGATTGTTATTACAGATGTAAAATAATGATAAATAGGAAAGCATTTATGTTGTTATAAGAATAAAACTGAACTTAAAACTAATGGATTTGATTTATTTAAACTGAACTATCCTAAACTATTATACATCCAAACCCAAACTATTATACACCAGTACCAAATTTCATCAAAATCGGAGTATCTGTTCATAAGTTATCGTGTTCAGGGACACAAAGATTACATATTTAAATACATATAAATCAATTTGAACGATCGGTGTTTTTGGCTTATAGGGACCTCAAAACAAAAAAAGTATCATGCCCCGGTCTTAGGTCCTACCATGACTACTGCCGTAATAGCGTATTCCCTATAGGGAAATTCGGTAAAATACATTGTCCCGTGGTCTCTTACTCAACTTAATTGTAAAATAAATAAAAAGAAAACTTTTGACATTTTTTCTTGGTTTGCATATTTAAATTCATTTTATCTTGTTCACTATCATCTGAAGAAAAACAAAATGTACACATCATATTCCACTAACGGTATGTGACCTTATTCTTGGATCCCTAAAAGGATCAACTAAATGGAGTTGTTATAACAGGGGTTGAATCTGTTATCTTTTATTGGAACATTATCGTTCCATATCAACTTAAAGTGTTTATTCCTGGATTTTTATAATGATAAAGTGCCCTTTAATAAATTTATTTACTACCTCACTTAAAAGTAAAGTAAAAATGATAATACTCTCTCTGTGAACTGTTTACCTCTAATTAATAGTTTATGTATATTTATTGTTGGCTTTTCTTTTGAGCTATTAAGGAAATTATTACGATCGCCATCGTCATGCGTTATCTTATCGATCCGAAAATAGACTGATTTAGACAGGATTCTGGGTAGGTCGTGGTAGAAATGAACGGCTATATTCAGAGTGAGCTTCAAAGGGCAAAAGCCAAAGTGGTCCTCCTACTGATGTAATACGGTACCGCAACCGATCGCAATCTAGTTTTTCGAAAGTGAAAGAGGATATTACTTTTTAGCGGTTTGTGTACTAGATTTTGCTGTGGTTACCCACTAAATGTTATCCACCTGTGCGCATAAAATCATTATTTCTACTCTCCCTAACGAAAATCTCCTACCGATAGTATACAAATTCAAACGTATCGAGAAGTCTTGAGGTCTTAGTCATGATTTAGCGAGCATGCAAGAAATGTTTGGCAGTTTCTGATGATTTTAATTCGTACTCTATAGAAAAAGTCTCCAAACTACAGATATAAAACTGTTTTACAAAGTATTAAATAATTCAAACAAATTGACATACATAATTATTGACCAACAACAACGGGTGTATGTCATCTCCTAATCAAAACATCTGCTGGTAATGTTTGGAGTATCGCCATCTTGGATGAGGTCCAAGCTGCATAACTAGACTCACGCTTTTCTGGTGTAATTTTGTGACTGACTTACAGATTTTTTCATACTAACCAAAACTATTTACATAGACCTTAAATATTGTAAAATCACCAATAAATATCTACGATTAATAAAATATATTTAAAACGCTGATTTTATATCTGTGAGCTTTGTTTTGTATATCTTTTTATTTTGGACTCATTTGAAATTTCACCAATGATATCAAAGTTTATAGAATATTTAAGCTTTACAAGTAGATTCAATAAACTTATCAAAGAGCAGATTGTGCTGCAGCTCCCGTTTATAGCGTATAATTTTTACATATGAAGAGATTGTGTTCAGTTTTAGTAAAATGATAAAATAAACTCATTAGTCTTGACTGTTAAATAGTAGTGGGGTTTGGTTACTTTCAAAACGGAAGTCGTGCCATTTGCCAGCCGCTGCCGGCCAGCTGCCATCGGCCAGATGGCAAATCAGTTGCTGTCGCCATATGCCATGCCATATAGCTTCCGGTGAGGGAGGAGATGTTATTTGAAATTTGAAATTCAACTTGAGAATTAGGTTATGGAAAGTATGTCAAGGTCATCCAGAGTAAGTTTTAAAAAACCCTATCCCGCTACCACCGGAGTAATAGTTCGGAGAGTGGAACTAACTCTGGTGATAGCGGGATAGGTATAGAATTAGGTTTGTGAACTTTATTTGTGAAAAACATACAATCAATGTGTGACAGCAGTGTTTAAACAAGTTGAAGTTTTGTTATGAACTACAGAGTTGTAAACACAAACACCGACGACGATGAGAAGGTAAACGCAGAGTCCCCAGATGATGTATTTAAAAAGTTTGAACAAACGTAACATCTCGAGTTGGTTTTCCCGTTCCATTTCCAATCGTTTGATTTCCAATTTCAATTTATCCTCTTCCATCCTTGTTACAAATGGAACTTCATCCATCATATCCATCATGTTTGTGTTTTTTGAAATTTTGAAAGAAGCGATGTTGATAGTGGAAGAGGCGACGATGGAATGAGAATCGAAAGAGGGAAATGTATGTTAAATAAAGAAGTGGTGGGAGGAAAGAGCGTTGTTACATAGAAGTGGTGGGGGAAAGATGCTGCTCATCATTTGCCTCAGAAGTTGTGTCTGACTGTAGAGGGGTAAGAGGAGTAAGATTTAGTAAACTGTCTTCATCAGAACTTTCAACCTTATCACAAATAGGACAAGCGTAAGTTATTTCCAAATTCATTGTAATAGTGTTAAATTTATCTATAAGTTCATTTAAAGTATTAAATATTTCTTGTAAATCTTCTTTTGAGTTTATTTCAAAACTAGCATTCATTCGTGCCGATGGAGAGGTGTTCATGGTTAGAAAGTTGGCAATCGAATGAGGATAAGCGCCTAGGGAGGGGGCTTATATAATGGTGACCTTGAGCAGGCGTCTAGGGAGGGAGGCTGTCTAGGGAGGGGGCTTCTATATAGGGGACCTTGAGCTTATGATTGAATAAAATGTTTAGTTCTTCTTCTTCGTCTTTTAATTCAATTATTTGAACCGAAGTAGTTGTTTCATCTTCTTCACTCGATGAAGAAAACAATTCGCCAGGATTTAAATATTGAACTACAATTCTGAACCATCTTATAGGATATTCGTCAATGACAGAAAGTAAGTTTTGAAACAATTCTTCCATCTCCTCCCTGTCAGTTATTATATGTTCAAACTTGATAAATTTTCCTTCCATGTTGTTAGTTAGAGTGTTGGAAGTGGAATGATTTAATATTATATAAAAATTAGAACTAGTGGGGGGGGGGGGAAATCTCAAGGTCATCCAATTGAAGTTTTAAAAAAGAGTGTAAAATTGAAATTACACATTTGATGGTTCTACAGGATCGGAATACCAATCTGATCTGTATTTACATCTTTTTATCATATGTGTACAAAAATCATCTTGATGAGACTTGGTGCGTTGACAATGAGCAAGATCTAGAGGGTGAAATTTGAAACATCTTTGAGGACAACATGTATGAAAATATCTTGATTTGTAAAATTTGAAAGTTCGCAATTCCGGTGGCGGTAGTTGTTTTGTTTTACATTTGCAATAACAAGATCCAAAGAATTCACATTTAGTACAAGCTAACCCATCCACCATCATTGGTCCTAAATCTGTACACTGTTGTTCACAACAGTAACGAGGTTTGTACTTGTATTTTTGCTCTTCCATGTTGACGCTGCGGAGTCTAGTGAAAGAATAAGATTGTATAGTGATGAATAGCGAGTTTTATGTACTATGAAAAGTGGTAGGGGTAATTTCAAGGTCATCCAAATGGAGTTTTAAAAAATTATACCTTACAAGTGTAAGGATTATTGAAATTTAGGAAGTTTGTTTCTGTTTGTTTTCTTCAGACTTTTTTTCTCTCTCTGCCTTAGCCATAGCAATAAGTTCTTCTGTTGATAGTGGATGTACTTCAGGAAATTTTAAAATTAATTTAGCTTGATATCCTTCTTTAGTTAATACATCTAAATCTTGAGTCATTTGTTCAACAGTGTTATAATCTTTTCCATAGATTTTCCCATCAAGTTCAATCATCATTCTTTATAACATTTTGTAGAATAGATCTTGTCGTGGCGAGAGCTGAGAAGCGAATGATTATTTATCAAAGTGTTACATCTTTTTTATGAACTTGACATTGATCACGTGATTCCTTAGTTGTAATTTTATTTATTAAAAGTTATTCAACATTGGTAATACTTCTGGAACTTGACGTTATGTTGACCAGCTGGCGATGAAGAAGTTGTAGGTTGTGTAGAAAAAAATATTTCATCATCGCAATATTTTGTTTTAGTGAACATCCTTGTATTAGTAGCACTAACATCAACAGTTAAGTGATAACCACCAGTAAGTAAAACTCGCATTTCATTAGTTAAATCTTCAAGTTGTTCAAAAGTAGTTATGGTGTTGGTATCATAAGATGCACACTTAACCTTTAGGGACATGTTGAAGTTTTGTATTTAGTTATAGAGAGCGAGATGTGTACGGTACGAAAGGTAGTCGTAGACTGATGAATTTCACAAGTTGATTTTCACTTTTATTATCACACAAAATTGGGTCAAGGTCATCCCATGGAATTTTTAAAAAAAGCAACATATTGTAATGTATAAACACATTACAATATGTTGCTTTTCTTATTTATTTTTTTTTTTAGGTTTATATCATATTTATTGAGAAACAATTACAAAGAAATATTTACAATTTTATGTACAAACTAATCAGTAGTAGGTGTTACATGAATTGTAAGTTCAGTAGAGTTGTTTCCACTTGGTCCATGTGATACCAAATAGAGTGCGCCGGGTTGAATTATACGAAGATCTTCATTTTGTAGTAGTTGTACGAATCGCTTTGGTAGGAAGATTTGAAATTTTGCTTCATCACCAATTGTATAAGGTGCCTCGCTCAATGTGCAATTTATAGCATCACCTACTGAAGTTTCCATCTTCTTTATTGTATGAATGATGTAGTGTTTTTCTTCTTTCAGCTCGGAACATTTCTTCGTAGGTAGAATTGTTGATTTTGAATGGGCGTTGAATTGTTCAACTAAATTTTAAAGTAAGTTGTTTGATGCCATCTTAATGTTTTTGCTGATGCTAATCTTCTTGTTAATAAGAATATCCGTTGGAGATGTTGTCTCTTCGGAGGTTCGAGTAATACTCATGCTGTGTCATGGTAGCGCTCTCACTTTTATTATCGAGACTACCCCCACCACTGACACTACCCCCACCACTGACGCTACCCCCACCACTCTGTTGAAGGAAATTATTCAAGCGGTAGGCATTCTTCAAAGCACACTGTGACCTTCGATGTTTAAAACTTTTTGATGAAATACAAAGTTCATTAAAGTAGCATTGGAAATCTCTATCTATTATTGCATTTATCACTTCATTGCTTGTAAATGATTGTATCCAATTTGCTTTTTCCAATCCTCTTGTGTAGATAGTTTTAAACTCTTTACAATAATGATTCATAATATGCGGCATCATGTTATAATGAATAAAACCTTCATCCCATTTTAAGTTGTGAAAATGTTTGTTTAACCATTTGTTTGTAACTTTCGCTTTAGTTGTTAGTTTATTGAATGGAAATGGAGGTTTGAACAAGTAATGATAAATTACAGATGTGTTCATATCCAAAATTACTAATTCTTTAATAATGAAATTTCCATCATTCCCTCGAAAAGCTTGAAATTCAATTATACCTCTTTTAACTTCCATTAACTGTGATGCAGTAGAAAACGAAACCCGTTTGTTCATGATGAAGTCTCATCCACAACTGACTGTTATTACAAACACGATTGTTCTTCTTTTATTTCTTGTGTTTCTTCGTTTATATTAAAATTGGTGTGATAGTTGTTTAATTGTCTCCACATATCCACTTCTTGAGGTATTCGATTAAAAATTGAAGTATCTACAGGACCATATAAAATTGGAATAAATGGTTGTCTGTCCAATGTATCAATTAGATAATCTTTAATTATTGTACTTGAAAATACTAGTTGTTTTAAGTATCTAGTGACAGGACCGGTAGTACAACTTAAAGTGTAAAATTCTTCTTTAGTGAAATGTAATTTTACATCATGTCTAGTTAAATCTTTGAAGCGAACAACTTGTCCTCCACGATGTTTGATTATATCAACTTCAATATTTGATTCTAATAAACTTAATCTTGTTCTTTTTCCAAATGTGTTGTTAGTTAAATAACATTCCAAAAGATGTAAATGTTTCATTAGAGAATCCCAAGAAGTTTCAGTAAAGATAACCATTTTACTTCCTTGATTTAACATAACAATTGGTGAATAATCCAATGATTTTACAATTCCAACCGATATACTTTTTGTCATGCATGAAGAAATAGGGTAGAAAATTCGAAGAAATACTTCTGTTAAAATATTTGTTGTAATGTTAACTTCAACCTTTTTTCTTTTTACTTCTTTTTCAGCTTCTCCTTCTTCTTCTCTCTTCTTATGTTTGTTAAACTTGAGGAATTCATCCATTTCTTGTTCAACTTGTTTTTCTATATCAGAACTATTTTCATCCATTAGAGGTGTATTTTCTTCTCCGTTAGTAGAATTCATCTTGCGAACGATGTTTCCCATACGACGGTTGAAGATAGAATGAAGTTTCTACTAATTATTTTCTTGCTTTTATATTTTTTTGTAAAATCCTTAAAATTTATATAATTACAAAAATTGTTTATTTTCAACTTGTCTTTTAGAAACAAAATTCTAACCTTAACAATAAAGGAAGATAATTCTAACCTCAATATTTTGCATAAGTTATACTAATTCTTCTTAAAGTACATTCTTCACTATTCCGGTCAGAGGTGTGTAAGTAACTATTTTATCATGTAGAATTAGACAATATGCCGAAGTTCCATCCGCTACTGGTTCTTCAAATTCCATTTCAATTTTTATATCAACACTTGATGATTTTACTGATTCATTTTGTTTTGAACAATCGATTACAATTATTGGAGCTTTGGAATAATATTGATCAGGTGATAATAGTGGTGTATTAGTCTTTCCATAATATGATGATTGAAATCTTGCGTACATATCATATAAAATGGAAAAACGTTTTTTACTAAACATGACATTTATATTGTCATATGGAAAAAATTGAGAGTTTAGGAAAACTTTACAATTCTTTATTTTACAATGATCAAATTGACCAGCATTTGCAGTAATAACATCTTTTCGCTTAGTTTGGAAACCGAGTATTATGTACCTTGCACGTTCCAAGTAAGTTGATGTCTTGACGGTCCATGTTTGTCGTTCTGTTTGAGGTAATGTAGGGTATTCATGAAATTCCCAACTTCGGAATGGCATCACAATGTCACGGTCAGATTTTAACTTTTTTAACAATACTATTCTATGTTCATCAGCCAATCTTACATGAGGTACTCTCCAAACAACTTTATCCAATTGTAGTTGCCATTCCAATTTATCTTCCGTAGTTGCAGGGTCTGCAAGTATTAAGTCCTTATTAGTTGAAGACCTGAGTAATACTAATTCTTGTTTAACATTTATTATAACCCTTTTGTAATCTTCAGCAAATCCCAAAAGCAATCGTAAAGGTACATGAAAATCAAAATGACCGTTGGAAGCAGGTGTTATAGTGTCTTTATCGGGAGCAACCCATCCGGCGGTGACTATTGAATTCTTCTCATGTGGTGTTAATGATGTTAATCCTTTTAATGTAGTTGTTATACCAACCTTTTTTGTTGAATCAACTGTCACCCCTGATATCTCATATCTTATTTCATCAAAAAGATATGCCATTGGGTTATTTATAAAAGGAACTGTTGAAGCAGTTTTTCCATCCAATTTTAATACCCTTCCTTCGATGTACAAATAACTTTCACATGGTAATGTGTAAATATCTTGTTGTTGAATGGGAATTCTTATTTCATCATTATTGTTTAATTTTGATGAAGTGTAAGGGTTGTGTGTGTGATATTCCTTCTCCCATAGTGTTTCGTCGAATGTCGGTCCTTGAGATATATCCAGGATATCCATCGTTGTTAAGTTTCAATCCAATCTTTTGTAGAAAACGAATGTTGTCTGATGTTAACTCTTCCAATGTCGAGGAGCTACTGAGCTCCCGACTCTTCCGTTGTGGTTTAAATGATAATCCCATGTTGATTTTTATGTCGCCGCTCTGATGTGTATTCGTATAGTAATTGTTTCTCCTCTAAAGTCAACACTATGACCGTCTTGATCCAATATGTTCAGTACGATGTCTGAAATGAAACTGGTGTTTAATGGTAGGTATATCAAGTTTTGTGGCTTCTCAACAATTTTAAAACCTGGAGCAACTGTTGGATAAAATGTATGTAAGATATGCTGATTTACTCCTTCTCTATATGATCCATGTATAATATTACATGTTACATCAATACTATTTACTTTTAATATTGTAACAGTTGTATTACCTGAATGAGTAGTTCCAGGAGTTAAGATTTTCTTTTTTGTATCTGTAAATCCAAGTAAACTGCCAATAGAGTTTTTCATTCCGACATCTATATAATATTTTGAAGTTATTTCTGCTTTTAAAGTATTATTGTTTCCTTTGATTGTGATATTATCTTCTCCGAGTTTTTTCTGTAATAATTGGTTTATATCATCAATTTCATAAGCTCCAGTAGGAAATGTAATTATTTTCAATTTTGAGTATTTTCCTGCAGCATCCTTAGTTTCATAATAATGTAGTAAATTGTTTTTTCCTTCTGTAACATTAGGAATTGAATTGTAGGTAGTCAAATCAAGTAATGCCGCTTCCCATAATCTTTCCTTGGATAAACGAAATGCTGGGAATAGAGTACTTTTTAACGTGGATGAATTTCCACTCAGTGACACTGTATACGATGACATCTTAAAGGTGACTGACACTTTTCGCTAGAAACTCCAAACATAAATGTCCACATATTTCAGTATTGTTAGGTTGTTCTCTTTTGTAATTGTAAAAAATGTTTTTGGAGTTTTGAAAATAATGTTGAAGTTCTTTCGGCGGTGGTAGATTGCCAAAACTGTCAAAGTAGTAAACGGTTTGTCCGAGCTTTTTATAGCATACCCAATGAGTGCCTGGACCATAGGTGGAATCCAAATTTACTATTCCAGTTTCATTTTTCCATATTTTAGTTGGTAATGCATCTTTCATAAAAACTCCTCGAAAGAATGGTATTTTCAAACATTTTACATAATCATTTAACTGATGATTAGTTAAGGCTTTATTTGGAATTATCAATTGATTCTTTTTATTTAGTACACACGGTACGGTCTTAGGTATAAACCTGCTCCGTTTTTTACCATTGACCAAACAGAAGCCTTTTTTACTTTTGCTTTACGAGTTCTACGACGTCTCTTTCTAATATTTCCACCTTTTTTGGGAGCTCTTCTTTTTGCAGGTCTTCCTCTGCGACGTCGTCTTCCACCACCAAACTTAGCTTTTGTCTTCATGGCTGTTGTTACTGCCCAAGCCGCTGCTTTTTCTGCAATACTTGCGTCACTTGATTTTACTCTTTGCCAAGCTTTTTCTGCTAGAATTTTATCTGCTATTGATCTATTTGTTGAATCTTTAAACTTTGAATATGCTATATCGTGTTGTTTGCAAGCTTGATCTAATTTATTAATTCCAGGATCTCCTCTTGCTAAACGTTTTGCCAACTTAGTTCCAGGTCCACAATATTGATAACCTCCAGGAATATGTAATTCGTATGGTAGAGCGTCTATCGCTCGATTTACAATAGCACCAACAGGTATCCGTTTAAGCAGGGATAACGCAGCTGAAGTTATACCACGTCCTCTCTTGTTGCTGTCTTGATGATGACTGAGTGATACAGCCTTCATTATGTAGTCTTATATAAACTGGCGTGTTTACTCCACAAGATACTTTACATAAATGAATAAGTTAGGTATAATTTTATATATTTAAACACTTAGTTATTCAAATTAATGATATACTGATTTATAATTCTATTTTTAATCCAAGCTTCCCGTTCATCGGGTTGAATTATCACATGACTCGTTGTACTAGCTATATGATTATGGGTATCAATAAGTAAATTGCCCACTATTCTTATTAAACAATCTAAATTTACAGCATCTTTTGGATGTTGAGGATCATGTAATTGCATAATACGTTTATCATTACATGTGTAAGCTGTTGAATCACTTTTTGATGTTTTTATGACTTGTCCAATAGTAGCAGCATCATTTGAATCTTCACCTGGTAAAATATTAATTATTTTCTTCATCTTTGCATCATATTGGGTCCCAAAGTGTTTATCCCAAGTTATTGTTTGTTTCATTGTAACACAATCATTTTCTTCGTAACCAGGATAAATATCTTTTATTCTTCTATTACGACCATTGTATGTACCTAATGTACCACCACTCGCAATTAATGTTTGCACCATTAGAGGTACATCTGTATCTTTTATACCAAATCTTCCATTTGTTATTGTTTTATGTCCTGCATCCCATTCATCATTATTTCCTTGCATTAAATTAAACTTTTCATTTCCATGTATAAATTTATCTCCCCGCTTTAACACGGCATCTTCATGTTTTACAAAATTGGATGTTTCCTTTTTTAATTCTTTAGATAATTGTTCCATAGTAACAGCATCTTTTGGTTGAGAACCAAACTTTACATTTGTCAATGTTTTACCATGACAATCGATTTCATTAACATCTTTTAAAATACAGTTGTCCTTGATGTATTTTAGGTTTACAGCATCACCGTCTTCCTTTGGGTATCCAATGTCATTTATAATAAATTTATAAAAAGAATATCCATGTTTAGTTTTTTCCGGTATTATAGAATGTAAATATTCTTTATTAACTGAATCTTTATCATTTTTGGGATTTCCCACGTTGGTTATTCTATAATTTCCAGCATCATATGTTTGTCCATCTTTTAAGTTGTTACCCCATTGCAATTTTAAAGTATTTGAAAGTTCAGATGATAAGTACTCTTTAGTAATTGCATCAGAACCTTCAGTTGGTTTACCAACATTAATTAATCTATGTGATTTAACATCATAAGTATTCTTATGTAATTTCAATGATGTTGAAGTAGCTTCTTTTACTGTCTTTAAATTTGCTCCATCAGTATCTTCTTCTGGATCTTTAACTAATTTTAAACGTTTATTACTTATGTTATAGTCACCTCCAGGTGTTTGCGGTAATCCGCTTCTTTTTCTGTCTTCTCCAACTTGCACTCCTAATGCGGAGTAGCGTCCGAACTTGTCGACGCTCATGTTAGAACTGATACATCTTATACTTGTAACTTCTTTATATTTGCGGACAATTATACAATTATGCCACGATTTTTAAGTTCATCAACTAGAGCCACCCATTCATTATTTAAACCAGTATGACCGGCTTCCATAGCTTCATGCAATAGTCTCATTCTGTCAACTAATTTATTGATGTCGTTGTAATAGATAACATTTGTATTGTATAGATTTTTCATTAATCCTTTACCAGATGTTGAAGTATCTCCTTTACTCTTTTTACCATGTTGTTCAAGAAGTGATAAATCCATAAGTGATAAAGATTTTCTTTTTAAAGGTTGTCTCACAGCCGGTGTGGTACGTAATGTTGGTAATTTTCGTGGGGGAAACAATTTTTTTTATAACAATACTATATTTTGTTGCACGTGAACGATTAATCATTGCATCCTTTGAGTAGTTTCTTTTATGAGCGTTAGTATTTTGTAAAATTTCTTTAAAAGTATTTAAATCTTTTGCTGAATATTTTATTGGTATATTTTTAAAAAATAATTCATATAATCCTTTTGTTCCTTTATATCTATGATCACCAATAATGATATAATCGTCTTGAGTGACTTCAAGTTTAGAGTTACCAATTTTCAATTCATTTCCATCAATTCTTGCTCCATATACATGTGATTTACTTAAATTTGGATTTGATTTCATGTCATGTAGCATTTTCATTATATATTTTCGTCCAAGAGGTCCATGTTGTAATATATCACTACTCAATTGAGTTAAATTTGGAATAGATTGTTCTGCTTCAGGTATTGGCTGTTCTTCCCTTTCAACAATTGATTCTTCTTCATTTTTTGTTTCTTCTTGTTCACTAGCACTTGTATATGAATCATCATCATCATCTTCTTTTTTTAATGCTTGTACTTCTTGTTTAGAAACTGGTAGTAAAACATCTCCTTCATAACGAGGTTTACCAATAGTTTCTGATATCTGTTTTAAAGGTTCCGTGATAGGTTTAAATGTATTCTCTAAAAATTCTTCTCTTTCACTTAAACCCATCCTTAATGCACGATTTTTTATCCTAATAGAATCACTGAGTGATTTTATTTCTTTTAATAGTTTTTCTTGATTCACCATGTTTACACTGTGAAGTTCAACTTGTTACTAGATGTAGCATAGGTAGTTCAACGTATTAATACAAATTTATCCAATCCTATACGATATCTACCATTTTTAATATCTTCTTCTTTCATAATAACGAGAAATCCATATTTTTCATTCCATGCTTTACCACACATTTCTTTAAATTTATCAAATGGCATATCCGCATTAACATGATCATTATATATATGCTTTAAATTTGTCTCATCTTGCTTAAAGATGATCAACATATTTGCATTGTCTCTTATAAGTTGTTTTGGAATTTTACTGTATGTTTGACCAATATAAATGCTATCAATATTATTATGTCTTCCCATAGCAAAATAATTTCTTATAGTATCATGATTTTCACAAGAAACATCGTCAAATATAAAAATGGAAAATGGTTTTGCTTCACTTGGTTGCATTATTGTTTCACTAGCATTAAACTTGTAGAAATTCACTTCAGGTACACTTGCAAGTATTTTATCTAATAATTGATATTTTGGTTGTTGCAATGATTTTGAAAAAATATATATATTGTTAAAGCGTAAACCTTTAGGATTAGTTATAAGGTTAAAGACAACATTAGTTTTTCCACAATTTGAAGGACCAGTTATTAAACATCTTATAGTATTTGGTAGTAATTCACCATGTTTACCATAATTTAACTTATTATTGTCAACTGTCAATTCATCAATATTATTAATATTAAATCGATCTTTTTGTTGTACAATCTCCATCTTGTTTAAAGGTTAAACACATAATGAGCTATTTAATAACTATACCAAGTCTTTTGAAGGAATCCAAGAGTCTTCACTTTTATCAAATCCTAACCACCTAACTTTAACCATATCCTTTTTCCTTTGTAAAACCTTTTCAACAAGATATACATCACCAACTGTTGATTTTAACAACTCATGTCCATAGAATCCACCTTGAAGTAATTCACCCTTATTATCCTTTAAAATGTAAGTTTCAGGTATAGTTGGTTGCACTTTATAAATTGTAAATACTTCATTAGTCCAATTTGGCAGATATCTTTTACTAAATACACCTTTGTATTTGCTTATACGAACTTTATCATTAACCTTAAACTTTTTTGGTTGTAACGTTTCTATTTTTGGTGTTGTATTATTTTTGATGCGTTGTAATACAATTTTAGCATTAGCACTGTTTACCTGGATAGGTTTCATTCCAATGGTGCGATGATATTTGTTGTTATACTCTTTTATAAGTTGTGGTAATATGTCATACCACACATATGATCCTCGTTTTGAAAATTGTTTATACATAGCTCCTTTTAATGTTCTATTAAATCTTTCAATTATTGAAGCTTTAACTTCAGAATTTGTAGAATAATGATTTATTTTATATTTTTTCATCAAAGCTCCAAAATCTTTATTAAAATATTCTTTTCCATCATCCGTTTGTAAATGTTTAATTTTAAATTTATTTCTTTGTATTGTTGTCTCCATAGCTTTGGTAACACTTTTACCAGTCTTGTCCTTCAACGGTAAAGCATCAGCTATTTTAGTAAAACAGTCTATAATTGTTAAAATACATTTAAATCCTTTGTTTAATTTACTGTGTGGTATCATTTCAATAAGATCAGCTTGGTAAAGATCATTCATTCCTTTAATGATTGTACTTCTTCTTGGAAATCTTCTTCATGCTGGTTTATGTAGTTCATTTACAATCTTATCCTTTACACTTTCCATCTTAAAGTGTTGCTTGCACACTGTTTGTAGAAATACTGATCCATACAATGGTTTATTCTCTTATATATAGTTGAAATATGGGTCAAGGTCATTTAATATTAGTGTAAAAAAGAGGGAACATGGCATTGGGCTTGCCATGTCCCCTCTTTTTTACGGAAAGGAAAAAGGAAGAAGGTAAAGGACGAAGAATAGGTTTACTGGTCGATAGGGTTTAAGGAATAGTGGCCAAATGGTAGAGTATTAATTTTATCTTCTAAAATATATCGCTTGTCGTCTTTGTAGCTTAATGCCCACTTTGTTTGTTTGACACTAAAAAGTTGGTGGTTATAACTTCTAATAGTGTTGAATGTTGCAGTTGTTTCAACATTTTCAAACAAACATCTTTTATAATGTTGAAACTGTACATTCTTCTTTAGGAAAGATGTCTTTATTCCTTTGGCTTTCTTCGTGACTTGATGTTCGTTCCTTTCGTTTATGTACAGTTGAAACGAATACAGTTTGGACATCAATGCTACAATTTCCATCATTGGCACACCATTTGTTTCATCTTTAAATTTTCCCAATACTTTTTTGTTTTTGTCATAGTCATAATTTGGATGGTCCTTAGGATAATCGGAAAAATCAAAATCATCTTTATATACAAAGGTTCGTAAATCCTCATACATGTCATTTGTTTTAATCCAGTAAATAAGTGCATCTGTATCCATATATGCAATACCAATGTTATCTCTTCCATAATGATTAACCATCTTCTTATAATGAAACTCGTACATGTGTGTTTTAGAAATATCTAATATTGACATTCCAAGATATAAAGGACGATCCAATAGAACTGATTTTTTGTTCATAGAAATGACGACAAGATTTTCATTTATAATTACGGATGAACCAAAGTTTGGTTGTTGCACTAGTTTCTGTAATTTTACTGGATCAGTTACTAATTTGATATTCTTATGTTTCCTTTTGTTTTCTAAAGTCTTGCCAAATATTGCATTGTTCATCAGTTTGAAGAAATCCTTTTGAAAACTTGACGTAGCGGCAGCTCTTCTTCTTGTGTTGTTGTCAATGTATGGTTTCAACCAACAAGATTGAGAGAATTGTAGTATTCGATTAATTTTTGTAATTTTTAATCCCAAGTCTAAAGCCTGTTGTATCATCCAATAATGTCCAACATACCTAGACTTATTGTTTAAAGTCATTAATAATTTCGGCCATCTTCCAGTAGGGGAAATTTCAGTCTTTGGAAGAAGTGGTAAATCGTAATGATGATCGTGAAGATGTTCAGGATATTCAAAATCAACATCAAAAATATAACCAGTTTCACCATGCTTTGGTATATCCATAATGTTTCCAATCGATTCTGGATCTATCCATTTAAAATTATCATATGGAAGGGGATTTGACATTGCCCATCCGTATAAGTTATTTGCATCGAAATAACCTAGGAATGTCGTTGGTTTTGATGCATCATAATCGGGCAGATACTTGTTATTCGCCTTAACATGTCTGGTTACACTTTGTGTCAATCCCCCTCGAACTCCTGATTCTAACATCAAAACCATATCTATATCAGTAAGAAGTTGTAATTTACAATTTGTTTCTTTCAACATGGCTTGCCATGCTAGTCCAGGTGAAGTGTATGAATGAAGAGGGTCCAATCCATATGCTGCAAAACACGTATTTCTAAATTCTTCCATTATATCACATAATAAAGTTACATCTAATTTAACATAAAAATCTGAATATTCTCCCAATGTTGTAAATCCTAATTCATTCCATACTTTACATGCATGATCATAATCCTCTTGAGATATGTCCATGTCGTATAGTTTACTTTTAAATTCTTCTTTTGGCGGAAGTGATGTTTCATTAAACTTTTCTAAACTGTCTATATAATCATATGGGAAAACACCTTTCCGAAGTACGAGATCCAGTTTGTCGTTACTTACAATCTTCTTTGTTTCAATAAAATCTTGTTTCCTTAAATTTTCAGAAAGTTTAGACAAACTCGACGGCATAAATCGGTAGGAGTCTAAGAATCTTAATTTGACATTTCCAACTGTTTTAGAGAAACTTATAAATTTTTCTGAAGTTTCAGCCAACACATCTATCGAACCATCGTCTCTTCCTAATTCAGGTATTATAAAATGAGCATCATACCCACTGAGGTTATGCAGAACCACAGGAATAAATAGTGGTAAACAATAGCTCAAATTACATTTATTACAAGCAGCACCCCTGTAATAACCTGTAAGGTGGTCATGATCTTTAACTTTATAATTGTCAATGGTAAATTCATTTTTACATAAGAAACAATGAGTTGCATTTTCATGTTGAATTTCCTCTTCTTCCTCCATCGGTTTCATTGGTATGATATTTGTATATAATCTTTGTACATTTTCAGCTATTAAATATAAATGGTCAAGAAATATTGTTTCCACATTTTCACCACGATATACTAGAGGTTCTGAAGTTAATCCATATTGGTTTAAATGTTCTTCTGATAATGTTGATTTAACCATTAAACAAAAACTATTTGGTTTATGCATTTGATATTTGACACTTTTTCTAGCTTCACAATTTTCATCTTCTATAGGAATTAGTGTTGATTCAAAATCAGCATATACAACTATAGGGATACGATATTGATGATGAACTTTTTGAAATGTAACAAATGCTCTGCTTTCTGAAGGTAAAATAATTTTTGCTTCATAATTATTGTTACATAATCTTTTGTGCTCTTGTAACCATTCCATTCCTTGTCTTCCTTCTCGTTGGAAATTAAAACATCTTTTGCAGATCAGCTTTTTGTTTCGATTTTTTTAAAGTTGTTTATTAACAAGAGAGTCAAATTTCTTTATATACACATAATGAGATACATCTCCTTGTGTTAGTAGTAGTAAATCTGTATGATCTGCTAGCTCTTCTTTAGCAATACGTAAAGGATAAACTTTATTTGAACTATCTAATCCAAAAACATTAATAGATGTGCCGGGATTTTTCTTCTCAAATTTTGATATATCTTTTAGTGATACAGGATAACTAATTCCTTGAAAGTTATATCTATATCTTTGATTTTCATAGTGCTGGTTTGGTTCATTACAATGATTTGGTACAAATTTACATGTCATCGCATATCTAAAACATTCGTTATCTTGATTTTTCACATTAACACATGATCTTGTATCCTCAATTATTTTTGGTAAACGAATATAACTAGATCCCATTAGTCCATATCCATGTTTATGAACTCTTATATTTAATCCTTCAATACTTATAAGACTCCACCCTGATCCTCGTCCTTCATGTTCCTGAATTTTAGTTAATATTTCTTCTATACATTTTTCAACTATTGAATCAATGTCTGAACTTCCTATGATAGTTTGATTTTTAGTTATAAATCCTCTTGGTGATAATTCTTCTTGTACATTTATAAACATAGCTTCTAGTAGTAATCCAAATTTGAGAAAATTTAATCTTTTTAATTCTTCTTTTAAAGTTCTACTGATAATTGGTTTTGCTTCTCTAATAAATTCTTCTAAGTTTAAATCTTCATTTTGAATCTTATGATGCATTACTACCTTTCCGGGTAAAGCTGATACTTGTAAATTTGGTAAAGTTGTTGTAGGTCTTGCTGTTATTTCATTTTGTTCTTCTTGTTCTTCTTGTTCTTCTATGTTGTTGTGAATTAGTTCCTTATGTATTTCTAACAGAATATCATCATTAAACGATTCCAAACATTTATCGCAATGATACATGTTTGGTGGTGTTCACTCTTCAAAATTTCGCCAAGAAATGAAATGAGCTCTCCCTTTCCTTCTTTTATAATAGTTCCCCCACTACTATTTCATCTTCTTCTTCTTCACTTTCAGAAGAAAACAAACGTCTTGGACAAAATATTAATCTTCTACAAACAGATTCTTCATTAGTATTCTCTATATGAATTGGAGTTTCAATATGTATTTCTTCATATTCAAATGATGACGAAGACTCTGATATTACTACATCCATATCCAAATTTTCATTCTCCACATCATTGGCATTTTCTTCTTCTGATGTTGTTACATCCACATCCATATCATTTATAGTTTCTACTTCTGAAGTTTCGCTATTATTTTCATCTCCTTCCATATTTAAATCCTCTAATTGAATTTTATACAATATTTCAATCATAGATTTCCTTGGATAATCGGTGTTGTCCACAGGAGCCATTTCCAGTAAATGAGGAATAACTGTTTTTGATCCGGCTTATATGATATTTTGCTAAGTATGTCAAGGTCATTTTTGATTAAGCGAGAACTGGGAATAGATCACTAAGCAGCATGATGATTCATTACTACAAAGTGATCTATTCCCCATTCTCTAAGAAGTGTCCAATCAATAACCAAAGTCCAAGTTCATTTTTTTTTGTTTTGTTTAATTTAAGTCTTTTACATCTTCTTCTTTTATTACACAATTTATAGGTTCACTGTTCGATGTTTCAATATGTTGTTTTATCTTGTGCTCCAGCTCTTCTATTCTTGCTTCCTTTATCATTAATTCCGATTGTAAGAAAACTGATGTAATCAGCCGCCATGTCTACCGTTCTTGATCTTATTTCTCCTAACTTAACACCAGGAATCAATATCTGTAGTTTGTAAAATCTCAACCTTATTCTTGACTCTCTTACTTTAGCCATTTCTCGAAATCTTTGTTTTCTATCTTCTTCTTTGCTTGTGGTCAAGTCCATACTTCTGACAAGTTTACTTTCAGAGTGATTCCTCTATAGTAGGCTTCTCCTTTATACACTTTCCCCCACCATTTTCAATTTCCCCCACCCTACTAATGTAGGTCAAGGTCATCCAATATAACGCGAGAACGAGGAATAGAGCACTAAGTGGCATGTTAGTCCATTACCACAAAGTGATCTATTCCTCGCTCTCTATTCTACATCTACTGTTTTTTCATTTTACTATTTTATTATTTTTTTTGTTTTTCTTGGGGGGAATGAGTGTTTACTTTTTACAATGTTCATTCTTCTTCTCCAACTTTTCAATTCTTTCTAACAATTCCAACAAATATGCATTGGTTGCTTGCAAAGTTTGTATTCTAGTACATCCCACTTTAATAGAGGGAACTGTTAACTGTAATTTTGTAAATTCTATCCTTTCTTTCTTGCACCTTTCTCTCATGTATGTGTTTTTCCTGATTCTTCCTGATTGAGCTGATATTAACTTATTACAATCTGTATGGGGCTTTGATACTTTAAATACTGATGTACAAAAATGAGTTGATGTTGTCGGCTGTTGATTTTCATACAAATTTTGTGTTGAAGTAGTAATTTGTTGATTTTCATACCAATTTACACTTGAAGTGGCAGGTTGCTGATTTTCATACCAAATTGAACTTGAAGTACTAGGTAGCTGATTTTCATACCAATTTGAAGTACTAGGCTTCTGATTTTCATAACAATTTAAACTTAAAGTATTTGGTTGATGCCAATCCTCAGATGCCAATACAGGTGTTGTGGAAGGATGCTCCATCGTTGTATAGAGTGAATTCTGTTCTACAATTTTGCCGGTTTTATCTCATTTCCCCCACCACTAACTTGTACATTTCCCCCCACCACAATAATTTTCTTCTTTTCACATTTCAAATTTTGTACCAGACTTCTAATGTTACATCTGCATCTTCTTCCTTCACATACTTAATAAATTCTGGGCTTCTTGAAGTAGTATTTGGAGTATTGAGGTAGTTCATCACCTTCACATGGCTTTCTTCATTATGGGTGTAACAAACTACTTGAACTAACATGTTACTATCTTCTTTCGATTTGATAAATTCTGCAACTGAGGTCCATTCCTCGTATTTAATTTTGAAATGCTGAACTTCAAACTGCATGTTGTTTGAACAAATGCTGCAACAATATTAAAAGTCTCTTCAAACAACCTGCATTTATACATGTTCCCCCACCACTTTATAATCTCCACTCCTTTCCCCCACCTTCTTCATATGTAGAAGGGGTATTATGATTTCAATGCACTATACTTAATAAATTCAAACAAATTTTGTGCACAAATGTTACATTTTTTCTTAACTGTTTCAAATTTCATCACTTGGCCTTTTACAAGGTGAACTAATTTACCTCCATAGTCTTCAAATTGTTCAAAATCTAAAACAGATGCTTTTCCACAATCATGACACATTTGTGTTCCATCTTCAAAAATATAAGCAAGATAAATACCAAATCCACAATTGTCCTTCTTAAATTTGATGAGCATTTCACGAATTGGTTGAGGTATTTCACATTTATTTGTTCTTATTATATGATGGTAAAGAAACCCATTATTAATAATTTGTTGTAAACACAAAACTAACAAGCTGTCCATAGTATTAGACTTGTACTGAAAGTTATATCCATAACTATCTCTTTATATGCTCTTACCCCCACCACTTTTATGTAGGTCAAGGTCATCGGATATTAAGCGAGAACTGGGAATAGATCACTAAGCGGCATGTTATTACATTACCACAAAGTGATCTATTCCCTATTCTCTATAAGGGGTGCTGATAATTTAGATTCCTAAAATTTCTTTTCCTTCTTCTTCACCTTCTTGAACAGTTGTATTACCAGACATGTGTGATATTAATTTCTTCAATTCTCGATTTTCCATTTCTAATCTTTTCAATTTTAGATCTCTTGCTTCAACTTGCACTTTCAAAAATTTGATATAACTTCCAGCCCAGTGGAGAGTTTTCAATCTTGGTGCTCCAAGTTCAATTCCTGGTATTTGAAATTGTAGTCTATTGAATTCCATCTTCATATCTTCTCGGTCTTGTCTTTCTTTTTCTAGTCGTTTTAATCTTTGTTTTTCCCTGAAGGAAGAAGTCGGTACATGATGAAACATTTTGATCAACAATTTCTTGAAGAGTGAGCTTCTACACAGATAGTCAACACATTTATCCACATTCCCCCACCAAATTTAAGTCAGTAGTGGGGAGATGCCAATGGTGGGGAGACGTCAATGGTGGGGAGAGTTATACTAATGTAATGGTTATTTCTACCGTTACACTCGCTCCATTCTCGAAAAGATATTTGTAATATGGTTCTGGATATTGTTCTCTTTCAGATCGTGCATGTTCTTGAATAAAGTCGAAAGCCAATCTTTTTGAATAATCATTATGAAACACTTCTCTAACACAAACAAGAATTTTTTCTTCCAAAAATTTTACTTGAACTAATGGTATTTTGCTTACATCGTCCTTGTCCATGATGGGTAGCTTGTAGGTAAAAGTATTAGGTGGTAGTTTTTGTGGTTTATCGAGTAGAGAACAAAATTTTCTGTACAATTTCTCCTCAATGTCTGGAAAACGATGTATATCAAACAGATTGTAGTATGAAGGATCAAAAGGTATTTTACGAAACATCTTCAGTCACTAGTCTCCCTAAGACTGATCTCCTGCACAAATATTTAACACATTTATAAACATTCCCCCACCAACTTTTAACTTGTGGTAGGGATATTTTTCCCCCACTACTTCTTCAAAATGGTGGGGGTACCTTAGTCCAATTCAGATTCAGATTCAGAAGACAGTAAAGGTGATATGGGTGATTCCAACGATGAATCCAATATAAATATTTCAATAGCTTCCTTAATTATATCTTCATCACTATCGTTTATCATTTCTTCAAATATTTCTTGTTCAATCTGTACCATTTCTTCCTCTTCCATCGTAGAATCATTATTAGTTTCATTATAATTTTCCTCTATGTTTTCTTCCTGTATTTCATTTGTGCTTTCAAAAACATCTTTAACTTCAAAATAATTAATAAATGGAGTATCTTTAGACAACATGTTTATTTACTACTTCTTTTACTTCAAACAACAAACTATGTATCGCTTACTTAGTCTTATATATACTCCTACCCCCACTATTTTTGCAAAACAAAGGAATGGGAGGGGGGTTAGTGTCTATTCTTCTCTATCTAGGTTATATTTCATTGCTGTCACATCTACTATAATTTTCTGCTCTTCAATTTTATTGCGAATAAATATTATCCAAGGAAATAGTTCATTAATATTATTAATTGTTACTTTTATACTATACAAAATTTCAAAATGTTCTACCAATGAAACAAAAACAATAACTCCTAGCTCATTGTTTGCCATAATTTTTTCTTCAATTTTTATCCGTAAGTTTGTTATTAAACTCCATATATTAATATCATTGGCTATGAAACCATCAAGTCTGGTAAGCATCTTCATGCCGCAAGGTGTGGGTACAGACTAGAAACTTGGAGGTTCATAGCCTGCCTTTTTATCAATTTTAAAAATGGGGAGGGGGAAGGAATAAGGATTGGGAAGGGATAGGGTGTAGGGTGGGGGAAAGGTAATTTTGTTATTACACTACTTGTGCAAGAAAATAGCCACCAGTGTCCACACCTTGTTCATAGCACTCCATCATAGATTGTGCCCACTGCAACATGCGGTCTCTGTCATTTGTGTGACAAGGAAAGAATGACTATCACCATACAATATAAAAGAGTCAATTCGTATATAACATCCTAAATTTAACCATTTATTAGCTTCAACCAAAAATTGTTCTATTGTATCAAATGGAAATTGTGGATCAATGCTATAACTTTACGTTCTTCACTAAGTTCAACACTATAATCATCATCGTCTTCACTCTCACTCTCACTATCATTATTTAAAATGTCTTCAGGTTGTAGAAAAACATCGGAAATTTCAGAAGAATTAAAATGGTAATTCACATTAGGAGGCATATTTGCTGTGATGTACTTGACAGCACAAAGTGCAAGTACAGACTAAAAACCTGAAGGTTCATAGCCCGCCTTTTATAAATTTTAAATATGGGGAGGGGGAAGGAATAAGGATTGGGAAGGGATAGGGTGGAGGTGGGGAAAGGGTAATGTGGTTATTAAGCCACTTTCCAACTATGAATCCAATATAAATATTTCATTAGCTTCCTTACTTCAAATAACTAACTATGTATTGCTTACATGATAAAATTTCAATTTCATTAATTTCATTTTCACTGTCATCTTCACTGTCATCTTCACTGTCATCTTCACTGCTACTATCCATATTTTCTATCACATTTTCTTCATGTTCAATCTCATCTTCACTGTCATTTTCTTCTTGTTGTTGGAAATCATCTACTACATCATTTTCAGGTGGTTGAAAAACATCAGCATTTTCAGAAGGATTAAAGTTTTCATTAGGGTAAGGAAGCATTTAAAAAAATAAAAATATTAAGACTGGCAGAAACAAAGCAACAAGAGCGGTGGAAGAAACCAGAATGAAACACTAGCCATAGCCGGCTCAGCTTTTATAACGGTATGCAAATGAGAGGGGTTACCAGCCGGTCATGACCGGTCATTGGTCCAGGAGGTGGGGGAAGAAGTGGTGGGGGAAGGGGGGGGGGTGCTCCATTTTTTCGGGGGGGGGGGGTCATTGACCTTTCAGGTCCGGTCATTGACCCTAAGGAGTGGGGACAGACACAGAACCCTCCTTTGCTTACTACTACACGGATCAAACTAGCCATGTAGCAGAACTTATTTCTGCTAAGTCGCATGTAAGCTAAATAGCTTACATCCCTAAATTTAAGTCTTAGGTGGCCCTGAAAAGGGCCGTTTGGCTGGTTTGGTGGACTGCTATGGAGCTTAAGCCATAAAAAAATAAGGGACTTCACTGTTGTTTTCTAAATGGATTTCAGCAGGATCGGCTTGTATAAACTTGTACAAATTAAGTGCGCAAATATCGCATTTTTCTTCTTCTGGGATGATAAACTTGTATGACAAGTAAGATTTGTATTCATAAATTCCACCATCTATTATAAAATCCAATAATCCATTTCCTATTGCAGCCGAACCGCATTCTGGACACATATTTGTTCCATCCATAAATTTATACTGAAGGTAATGAAAAACTCCAAAATTTTCTTTATAAAAAGAATACACTTCTTGACGTAGTGTTAGTGGAAGGTTTGCATCTTGAAATGCAAGTTCCACCAACACTATATTTGAAACTATCTGTCGCAAACATAATTCTAATAGAGTAGGCATATTGCAGTGGTGGCCGCACGGATTGGAATGAAGACTCTGGAGTAGCTAGTTGTAACAGTTAGATGTAGGTAGACAACCGGTCATGACCGGCCATTCACCCAGAGGAATGGTAGGGGAAGGAGTGGTGGGGGAAGGAGTGGTGGGGGAAGGGGAGGGGGGGGGCTCCATTTTTTCGGGGGGGGAGGGGGGGGGCTCCATTTTTTCGGGGGGGGTCATTGACCTTTCAGGTCCGGTCATTGACCCTAAGGAATGCAGACAGACACAGAACCATCCTTTACTCACTACTCACATGAAAGTAGGTCACGAGACTTAGAGTGTTAAAAAATAATGGGGGAGAAACACAACGCTATAACGCGTTGTGTTTCTCCCCCAGTATTTTTTTTAAGCAATAATTTGGAAAAAGCTATGTGAATTTACTTGCTACGCCCCCACCTTGTAATACCATCCAGTTTGTGTCTGAGGAGATAGTCTTTAGAGTCTAACTCATAAACAGATTTCTCTTTGCGCAAGGATTCAATCACTTTAATATTATATTTTACGCCGTTACAAGTTGCCAAAATGTGTTCGTTGTCAATAACACTTTCAAAAAAATAGACACAACCTCTCTTAAGCCTATTTCCTTTTACACCAATAATTTTGGATTGGTATTCAACAGTCGGGGTTTCTGTCACTTGTGGTTCAGAAATGTGTTTTACGACATGTACACGGCAAAAACTTTCGTTTTTTACACATTTCCTCCCACAAGGTGATCCTTTCTTAATTCCCCTAGTAAGCATTTCAGGGCAAGTAGTGGGACGGCTAAATGCCCCTACGACGCTGTTCTTGTAATAATTGAAATTGCTCTGAAGGAGCAGGTTTAGGAGTAGGTTTAGGAGTAAGTTTAGGAGCTGGTTTAGGAGCTGATTTAGGAGCTGATTTAGGAGATGATTTAGTAGCAGGTTGAGAGGATTCAGTTTTGTGATAGGTATGATCTTCAGGTGTACTAAGTGGTGGGGTAGGAGGCAATGGTGATAGTGGGATAATGGGTGTGCTAAGACGATGAACAATGGTTTCAACGGAAGGGGTATTAGGATGGTGGTGAACTGGCTTCTGCGGTGGCGGCATAGTAGTTGATGGTGGTGCGGAGTCCTTTGAAGGCGAAGGCGAAGGCGGTGAAAAAATACTACGAAGTCTAGAAGTGTTGGTTGGCGGAAGAATAGCTCCAGAAGTTGAAGGTTGAGATGCAAGTCGGTTCTTGTAGCAATCAGGAAGGTTTTTGAGGCGAAGAGTTTTCTTAGGTGCAGGAACAGCCGTAGTAGAAATAGAAGTCGAAGTAGAAGTAGTAGAAATAGTAGTTGGTAGAGAAGACATGGTTATAACTCCAAGTTCGCAGCGTAACGTCTGGAATCAGAATGAAACACTGGCCGCGGCTGGCTCGGCTTTTATAACGGTATGCAAATGAGAGGGGTTAGCAGCCGGTCATGACCGGTCATTGGCCCGGGAGGTGGGGGAAGGAGTGGGGGAAGGAGTGGGGGAAAGGGGGGGGGCTCCATTTTTTCGGGGGGGGGGGCTCCATTTTTTCGGGGGGGGGCTCCATTTTTTCGGGGGGGGGGGTCATTGACCCTTCCAAAAGTGGGTCAAGGTCATTCAAGATTTATAATGATCCAAGGTGATGGGAACAGTAATACTGTTCCCACCACCCTGTTTGCCTAGCGGTTCCCACTCCCAACCCACTAGTTACGTTCTGCAAGGGAGGTCCCTGGGCCGTCCGCATCAAAGCGTAACTTCCCGTCCGCATCAAAGCGTAACCATTAATTTCAGGGAAACTGGAACAGTTAATGCAGAAACGCAACTCTAACCCCACCCATCATATTCCTAAACAAAATGCAAAAACAAGTCCGGCTTGCGGATGTCCCACCCATTTTAAATGAAGTTCAACTGAACTTCTGAATTTACAGTTAATCTACCCCCTAACATCTAGCTGTAAGGAAAAACAAATGCACAAAACAAACATAAATTATTAGTACCAACACATCATTATTAAAAACCAAATAATTCAACACAACCAAATACCATCATTATTCTTAAAATTAATACACCTTAATGCTAAACACCTCTTAAAATTAATACACCTTAATGCTAAACCCAACTTATAACTAACATCGCAATGCGCAAATTCTTTCTTAAATTAAATGCAACTTACAACTAAAACACACACACACACACATACTACATTAAAAAACGCAACATAGTTTAAGAAGTTCAAATATATATAGGCCTACTATATATTTGAAACCTCTTGCTGAATCGCCAACAACCTTTCGCTATGAAAGTTTGTTGGCGACTGACGCAAGAATTGGGCTCCTATCCCTCCTCCGTTCTTGAGTAGTGGGAGAAGTTGTTTCACTCCAGTACAGTATTCAATCCAGTCCAGTTGACACCAGTGTAAAAGTAAACCAGAAGAGTGGGGAGCGGCGCATGCGCAGCGACTCAAAAACCAAGGTTTGAGGTTAGAATTATCCAAGTGAGGTTAGAATTATCCATGGTAGCTGCCATGTTTAGTTCGGTGACCGGGTGACCGGTCATTGGCCTGAAGGAGTGGGGGTAGGAGTGGGGGAAGGGGGAAGGGGTAAGGGAGGGGCTCCATTTTTTCGGGGGGGGGGGCTCCATTTTTTTAGGGGGGGGAGGGGTCATTGACCTTTCCGGTCGGTCATTGACCCGAAGGAGTAGGGATGGACACGGAACCTTACTTCTCTTACTACTCAGGTGAAAGTCGGTCGACCAGTCATTTGCTCGCCATCTGCCGCCATCTGGCTGGAGTTATTGCCTCTATAAAAGTGGGTAGTTTATCGCGCCACAAACATTCATTGCCTTGCATCCGCTCAGTCATCATCTCTCATTAGTTTTACGTTATGACTACTTCGGTAACTAGGTTTGAGGTTAGAATTATCCATGGAATAAACTTCGTTACTTTTAGCATTCATATTGTAGGTTAATTCTAACCTACAAAATTACTACTCCGGCATTTTCTTTTAATTTCTTTTACACTTCATTTTATATCTCAGTCTTCTTTTAACTTCTAAATGTAACACATCGGTTACAATGAATACACAATGTTTAAAATTAAAGCTTTTGCGAACACAACACATATTACGAAGTACTTCTAAACCTTCAATTTCAAAGTGTAAAACTAATTTAAATAGAGTTAGGAAGAAGTACAGTTTTAACCCATTATACTGTTCGACAACTTCTCAGGTTAATGTTGATGATAGTGTTATTTACGACATTTTACGTTCTATGTTACACTTCAATAACTTTGAACTTGTTACACCTATCGACTATGTTCAACAAGTTTTTTTATTTTACCCCCACCATTCCCTATATAAGGGCCCCGACAATAATTCCTACTTCATTATCTTCTATGCTCTTCAGCTAACAACATCTCCACTCTAATTTACACTACAATAATAATGGAAACCAACCAAGAAAATGTTCAAGTTCATGAAATATCATCAACAACTCATCCAAGGGAAAATCCTTCTAGAAATTCAACTTCAACAACTCCTCAGAACCCTGTACAAGTTCCAGATGTATCTTCTACAACAATAAATGATGTAGAAGCTATTCTTCAGTCCCTTGTCGGTTTCGACTGACCTGTATGACGATCACCGATAAACTGAACTCTTAGAGTTCAGTCTTTTTTAAAACCCCCTCCATATGACCTTGAAGCAATTATCCCCTCTCCTTTATACACTAACTCCTACTTAAAAAATTAACACCATCTGCTCACCTCTTCTCCACCCCTTCATTTAATTTAGCCTCTCCCCACCTGAAGCTATATGGCATGGCATATGGCGACAGCAACTGATTTGCCATCTGGCCGATGGCAGCTGGCCGGCAGCGGCTGGCAAATGGCACGACTTCCGTTTTGAAAGTAACCAAACCCCACTACTTTAAATGCCAAACACTTGACGTTTAGGAGAACTTTAAAATAAATATATCAATCTAAATAACAAGTGAACCTATGTTTATGTTTATTTTTAATACTCAGGAATCATATAAATTTCAAGCTATAATTTATAAGAAGCTTGTTTTTTAAATAGTGTGACAAAACACTTAAATTCTCTGTCAATGCAATATTTTTATTTTCAACCAATCTATGATCTCTACATCATACAATCTGACGGTTTATTTTGTTGACCACCGATTGGAACAGGTTCCAGTCTACATATGTAAACATGCCGGCGATTTTTTAGGTTTATTGCCTACTGGGAGGTGAATGTTTTAATCAAAACATATTTTAAACACTAAATACTAGGGAAAGCTAGGACCCATGTACTTAAAATTATGTCTCGATACTAGATGCATAATTATTTATTTGATTTATGTACATATACGAGTAGCAGGTAGTAATAACTATAAATAAGCCATATAAGCATTACATTTGCTGTTTGCGTAAGACATTTTATGTTTAACAACAAATCGAGGAGAATTATAATTTTTAAATCATAATAAATAAGAACTGGTGTTGGTTTCACAGAAAAATACATATTTTAAAAGAAAAAAATCATCTATCTTGAAGCTCTACGTTAAACATAAACAATAACTGGATTCTTATAAAAATAATAATTGGCTGTTGAAATTTATAATTATTTTAAACTGTCCAAGAAGTAAAGGTTTACCTAAATATTAATAAGCAAATGTAAAGAAAAAGTAGAGTGTGTCTTTGATTTGACGCAAGGACTATTTTATTTTTAACGCAGGATGAAAAAAAAACCATTTTTAAATACTACATATAAACTTTTATACAATTACATACAGTATTGTATCTATAAGATATTTTACAATCATCGGCCCTCCATTATTAATTTGAAATTGATTTTTCCAGTGATTGCAAAGATGCAAAAGTGAGTTGGCCATTGGAGTAATGGCGTTTTCATTCGCAGTGCAGTCATCAGTGTAGATTGATCGGATCATCTGCTACACTGGAACTACATGACCTGTCCATTTATCTGCTGTACTGGAACTACATTACCTGTGCATTTATCTGCTGCACTGGAACTACATGACCTTTGCATTTATCTGCTGCACTGGAACTACATGACCTGTGCATTTATCTGCTCCACTGAAACTACATGACCTCTCCATTTATCTGCTGCACTGGAACTACATTACCTGTGCATTTATCTGCTGCACTGGAACTACATGGAATGTGCATTTATCTGCTGCACTGGAACTACATACCCGGTGCATTTATCTGCTGCACTGGAACTACATGACCTGTGCATTTATCTGGTGCACTGGAACTACATGCCTGTGCATTTATCTGCTGCACTGGAACTGCATGACCTGTGCATTTATCTGCTGCACTGGAACTACATGGCCTGTGCATTTATCTGCTGCACTGGAACTACATGGCCTGTGCATTTATCTGCTGCACTGGAACTACATCACCTGTGCATTTATCTTCTGCACTGGAACTACTTGGCCTGTGCATTTATATACTGCTCTGGAACTATATGGCATTTTCATTTATCTGCTGCACTGGAACTACATTACCTGTGCATTTATATGCTGCACTGAAACTACCTGTCCTGTGAATTTATCTGCTGCACTGGAACTACATACCCGGTGCATTTATCTGCTGCACTGGAACTACATGACCTGTGCATTTATCTGCTGCACTGGAACTACATGCCTGTGCATTTATCTGCTGCACTGGAACTGCATGACCTGTGCATTTATCTGCTGCACTGGAACTACATGGCCTGTGCATTTATCTGCTGCACTGGAACTACATGGCCTGTGCATTTATCTGCTGCACTGGAACTACATGGCCTGTGCATTTATCTGCTGCATTGGAACTACATGACCTGCACATTTATTTACTGCTCTGGAACTATATCACATGTGCACTTATCTACTGAACTAAAACTAAATGACCTGTACATTTATCCGCTGCACCGGAACTACATGGCCTGTGCATTTATATGCTGCAGTGGAACTACATGGCCTGTGCAGTTATCTGCTGCACTGGAACCGCATGACCTGTGCATTTATCTGCTGCACTTGATATACATGGCCTGTGCATTTATCTGCTGCACTGGCACTACATGACCTGTGCATTTATCTTCTGCACCGGAACTACTTGGCCTGTGCATTTATCTGCTGCACGGGAACTACATGTCATGTGCATTTATCTGCTGCACTGGAAATAAATGACCTGTGCATTTATCTTCTGCACTGAAACTACCTGTCCTGTGCATTTATCTGCTGCACTGAAACTACATGACCTGTGCATTTATCTGCTGCATTGGAACTACATGACCTGTACATTTATTTACTGCTCTGGAACTATATCACATGTGCACTTATCTACTGCACTAAAACTAAATGACCTGTGCATTTATCCGCTGCACTGGAACTACATGACCTGTAAATTTATCTGGTACACTGGAACTACATGACCTGTGCACTTATCTACTGCACTAAAACTTCATTATTTGTATATTTATCTGCTTCTGCTACGAGATAACTGTATTCTGAGTGGGTAGCTAATGTAAAACTCATTTTCTAAAATATAAACTTGCGAAATAATAGTTTTTAATATATTTTTACTATCCTTCTTCTAAAAATATTAAATTTAAAGTAATATAAGCAATATGCTACTGTGGCAGCACCATAAGTCTCGGATGTTTTATTCTTCCATTCTTATATTTTTTTCTTTTCTATAAAAGAGATAAAATTACACAGGGCAACAGGAGAAGTACACGAAGTGAAAATTTTTGAATGTAATTCAAATGTAAAACGTATCTTGGAGTACAACGTTAAGTAGTGTTATTTTTAGTGACTTAATATGACTTTAAGTTATAATCTTGGTCACATAACCTAGAATGTCAAGATGACGAAGGTTTGTTAATCTTTCCTAGATAATTTGATCTGTTCATTTACCCCTCCATTAGCCATTCAGAATTGTTCTAACTTTCTAATAGTTTTTTTAGACACATTCAATCAAGCACCCAAAACATAAGTTGTTAGATCTGGATATCATGAAAATTTCTAATTAATTATAGACGTTAAAACAAATATAAATTAAAGTGAATACAAAGAAGGAAATTAAAATAAAGTTAAATTTTTAAAAACATACATTTTTAAATTTTTTTTGTGTTTTTTATTTTAATTACATTAAAATAGTTATTTAAATCAAGCTAATTACAGTGATTTACACATAAAATACTGTCATAGACCAATATAATGTAATCAAAATCTTTTTTTATTGTTTATCATGTTGTAACTATGACGCTAAAATTATTCATTTAGTTGTGTATAGAGGGTAGGACACTTAACAAAGAAGTCTATTGACCATCTTAATGGAATACAATACATTGTTACTCGCACAAAACTCTAGTATTAATAATAAGTTAAAACACATATTACAACCATTTAACTGCTCTTTACATGTAAGCACGTGATATTCGAAATATCGTGCGTTGATATTTAGCTTGCTATATTTTCTGTGGCCACGTGCTATTTACTTGTAAGGATTATATTATGAAAGTTTCTGGATTAAATTGTTCAATTTCCTCAACTAAAATATGTAAATAATGTAACATCTCGGTTATGCTACGTTTACCAAGTTTGGTGTTTCACTGAATTCTGATATTAACAACAGTAGTTCTTCTATAGTGCTATTAGCGATAGCTTTCCTTGTAGAGTTGTATCACCCATTAAAAATGTTATTTTACTTATGTATATGTGTACCGATATTAAAACCTACACTGTTTTACTAATATAATCATCTATATATGCTTTATATCTTAGCCTGAAAAAAATGAATAAATCAAAGTGTTGCAAAAAAGAAAATTATCATGTGTTAAACATATAAATTAAACTACAGGAATTTAAATTACAATAAAATTGTTGATGGGTTGTAATGGAATTTTGTATTTAAAAATCCTGGCATAACTAATGGACAAACAAAATTATTAACACTATAGCATTAAATTACTATCAAGATAATATTAATTTCTTATTGACAAATGACACTTGCTTATGAACTAAGATGTATTTTTTAATACATCTTAGTTCATGAGCAATGACTAATTTTATTAGCTCAAAATTACTTAATAAGATTATTACTTTTTATTTTTATTTATACATACTTTCCTTCTTTTAGACCCCTAGAATGCTGTCTATTGACTGTGACCTACAAAGAATAAAAAAAATCTCAAAGATTTCAATGGTAAATTTAAATTTTTTAATAATATGATTTTAATTTTAAATTGCTTTTAACACATGTTTAATATGTTTGTCTACATACCATACGAAACGAAATCGATTTCTTTGCACATTGCTTTACTATTATGGTATATTTTTTTCCTTACCATACAGTTAGTTATTACCAAGATATGAATCAATATACCTTCCTTAAAATAATGGAAATTTGTTTTTATAGAATTTACAACCCATACTTACTAATGAGTCCATAAAAGTTAGCCTATGTAGTTCATTATTATTGATAGTTGGGGTAGATTGTATTCATAAATATTGTCTCGTGGTTAACACTACCAGAGAGAACAAACTAACTTGGTAGAAAATGTTCTAGATATCACTTAAATCAAATAAATAATCTCAAAATACTTAGGTCTCATTGTTTCCAATCATCAAACGTACAACTTCTCATTAATTTATATTAAACTATCTTTAATTTCAAGATATAATATTATAATTAAAAGAAAAATTATGAGCGGTTTTAAACAGGAGGTCGGTTAAGAAACTAAGTTAAAGTTAGCAAAGTGAAATCGTTTGAAAAGAACAGTTTCTGAAACATGTCTTACAAACCCCGTTTCCTTCGGTCTCTGAGTTGGAGAGGTATTGTATTTGGATATAGTTTTAATAGAAAAGATTTACGAATTTTGTTTTAGTGTGTATATTCCAGTTTTAAAACGAAACTGTAACCGCTTGTTTTTTATACTATTTAACATATGATTGAGTATAACTTTTAACAAATCATTTAAACGTTTAAAATAACAGTCAAAAGACAGCATTCCAGGGGTTTTAAAGAATTAAAATAGATAGAAATATCAATAAAATATATAATAATCTTAGTGAGTAATTTTTAAGCTTATTTTGCTATTTAGGCCTAATACCAAATTTTATGATTTTTAAAGAATGTTTACTGTTGATTAAGTTTTAGTATTATGGAAGTACTTCAAGAGCTCAGTAGATCTGGCAAGTTATGTAAATTACAATGAGTATTCAATACTAATTTTTATTTACTAGCATTATGAAGCTATTATCTACAATAAAGTTTGAGTTTAGCTACCTTGGTACATGTGCGAGAAGGACGAAAGTGTTGTCTATGTTGTAATGATTTCCGAGTATTCATCTCATATTGAAATAAACAATCACCTAAATTTCTACTCGAAAGGAGTCAATAATTAAAAGTTTGGATTGTTTACAAATACCACTTTTAATCATATTGAAATCAAACAATAGCTAATGAACCATTGCTTACAGATTGTTTTGATTAAATTATTTAGGATAGGTTATGAAAAACAATTTTTTTTATAACAAAAATGTCTTTATTACGTAGCAAAATAAAATTACGCACGACAACATGGGATGAAAAAGTTTTTTTACGACAGCAGTTTTTTTAACGAAATATAAAACATAATTTTTGCTAAAATCTAATTGTTTCAAATTTTATTTTAGAATAAAGTATCTTTAATAATTTTGTAACACCTAATAATGGACATAGGATTGTGAAAATTAAAAAGTATCTATATTTTCAGTAGCTACTTTTGTTTTTATGGGATTTTCTTATTAATGTTTTATCTATAATTAGCAAAATTTTAGTGAATGGGCAAAATTAAAACATTAAAGAGAATTTACCTGTATTTAATAAATTTATTTGACTTCTTTTACGATTTTTATGTAATTACTTAACAATGTCCGTTCAATGTTGCTCTAATAAATTACATTTCATTATTATAATTATTATTTGATTATATTACTTTACTTTTGATCAAAATATTTATGTCCTACTTTATGCTTTTAAAAATAAAGATAATGTTCATGTCTCTTGATAACTTTACTTACACATGACAAGAATTAAAATGGAAACCCATTTTAGCATGTTAAACTGGAAATGAAAATGTTAAACTAAAATTATTTGAAATCAAATTCATAAATATAATGCAATTTTTATTTTGATATTGTGGATGGAAGGTGTATTCCTTGAGATAAAGTTATTCAAAAGAGCCAATGTTTGGCAACTATTCACAATCTTATAAATAATTCAGGAGAGAAACTTGAATAGGCCTTCGTATTTATTTGGATATTTACACTATTAGCCTTTATACCAAGGGACAACTAATAAACATACGGTATAGGTTTGTACAGAATATAATTGGTTCAATATAAATATCATCATACTTTAATATAATTAAATGCAACGTTATAATTTCAAGTTAAAATACGAAATACAGTGCGTAACGTTTCACACTTTTGGACTTATTTTCTCCTAAATGGAAAATTGCTAACAAGTATATAAATGCCTGTAAAATATAAAGTAAAAAACAAAAAAAAAACTTTATAAATATATATATTTATGCCTTTGGACTTAAGAGTCTGCAGTATGCCTGTATACCAGTCTGCAGTATACCTCCGCCATCATGATTTTTACCCCTTAAGAACAATGTTAATTGTAGGTGTCTTTAAAACACTTGATCTCGATAATCTTGCATAGGATTGGCATGGAACTTGAATATGTTCACCATAATTGTATGGCGGTTTATTTGACGTGGACACATTTTTTTAATAAATCTAAAAACATTGTTTAACATGGTTTAAAAAGGGTGATAATATACATTGTTTTTTATTCGTTATTCCAATAGATTGTTTTTTATTAATTTTCTATCACGTCAAATGAAAAACACTAAGGTTTTTTTATAATTCACATTACTGTCAGTACACATTTTTATTTTATTTATGACATCAAGTTTGTAATTTTAGACGAAAAACAACCTGACAGTAATGTTTCAAATTTAACATTGTTCTTATGGGACGAAATACCGAAATGGCGTAGGTACTGCAGACTCCTAAAGGCGAGCACAATAACCACTCAGCTACCGACCAGTGTGTTAATTTATAAAATATAAAAAAATGTAACTTACTAAATGATAAAGGCAATTTTAAAGAAACATTTAGTTAAAGCACAAGTAAATACTGTCTTTTAATTTATCTTCATTTTTTTAATGCAATAAGAGTGAATTTTTTATTTAAATATTTTAAACCAAATTAGACACTTATAAATTTAATATGTTATCGTCACTAAGCCAATTTAATAGCATTACTATAGTAAGATTCAATAATATAAATTTATTTTAACAAATAATAACCCCTATGTAGTTTAAATTACTTCCAAATTCATTCTATTATAAAAATATATTAATGCAATTAAAATACAGTATATTCTCAGGAAATTCAATTCTTAAAATCAGGTTAACGATATGAACTCTAAAAATAGTAATGTAGTTTTTTTTATAATTCACATTACTGTCAGTACACATTTTTATTTATTTGTTTAAAAAATTTACATCTCTGGATAATTTATTTTTTTATAATAAAATGGGCCTTTGATAGTCACTTTTTTAATATCTCGTTCAGGATATATTCTTTCTGATGCCACAAGTTGAAATATATCATGTTAAATATCCAACTCATTGTACAGCAAACCGTCATTTTGAGAATGAACATTATGTAATATCGTATACGTAATATACAATTTGCTTATTACATATTTTTACATAGTTTCTTGATGAAAATGAAAATACACAAATTATATCATTTTTTTGTTCCATTTATACACAAGAAAGTAAGAATAAAAAATGCATATAAATGAAACCCTAGGTTAATTTTGGTTAACAAGCATTAAGTTGTTTTATAATAAGGATAATATTTTTGTATCTTACCCTTTTTTTTGTGCATATTTTTTTATAAATGAAAAGGTAAAACTACTAAAAACTTAATAACAGAAGACTTTTTGAACAATTTCAAGTTTAAAACTAATTTCTGAAGAAAGATTAGAAAGAGAGCAAATAGATCAGCGAGGCTGGGAAGTATTCATTTAATAAGTCGAGGGCGATTCTACCCTTTCTCATTTCCTTCCCGCCAAAATAAATGGTCCGTTCCCAACAAGTATCCCTGCTAAATAATACAATATCCAAGCAAATATATTTTGCTTATTTATTTTTACAGTCAAAAGTTCATAAACATTAATAAAATACTAAAAAATATTATAAATCCTAAAATAAAAACGACCAAGAAAAATAACAGTGGCCATGTTGACGTATAATTCTATTGTAGTGATAATATTATAAATAATGGTTGGTATTAATATAATAAACATATACATTAGTATATGGTTGACCTTTAAACATAACTGTGGATAAAACTATTGGAGCAGTAAAATATACAGTATTATTTTTTTATTCGGGATAGTGATAAAATACTTAAGCTATATTTCGATAAATAAACAACAGCGTAAACTAATATTATTTGTTAATCAAAGACTAAATCAATACAAATAGATTAGTTACAAAACTTATGAGTGATTTTGTTGACGATTTTTGAGTCTGAAATAATTAAGATAAATTATCTAAACAAGCCCCTGTAAGAAACTCTGATCGTTCCCAAATATTTACATATTTTTAGTTGTCTTTTAAGTTCCTAATTGTTTATTACATAGACCTTAGTTAATAAGTATACGGAATTAATTAATTTTATTTACTAAAAAACAATAATGGATGTTAGCTATCAGTCTTAGTTGCTACACTACGTAGATTTAGACTCCGTTGTGTTAGTATTAGGTGAAACGTTAGATCATTTTTTGAGAAGGCAATGTTAAAGAGTTTTAAAGAAAATAATAATAATAATAATTCTTTATTCATCAAATTACACGGTATACAATTAGACAAGAAAGTACAAAAATTACAATACACGGGCAAAGTGAATAAATAATATAAAACTTATATTTATACTTATTAGTAGAAATATATAACAAAATTGTAGCATAAAACTTTGATGAATAATTAGGTTGCCCCCAAGGCCAAGCCAAATAGTGGGTCCTCTCAGTTGATTATTTATTTTTAACAGAAAAGAAAAATGTGTGCCATATTGCTCTTTAAAATAAATGACTCATAAACAAGCTTATAAACATAAAGAGCTTATAAAGCTTATAAACATAAAAAATGCTGCAAATATTTTACTACATAGACTGCAATTGCATGAGACCGTAGATACAATGAATAACAAACAAATGGTACATTACGTATATTCAGACACCAAATACAATAACAACAACTAACAATAAATGCATTTACAAATAAATTCGATTTGAAATAGCAGTATCTATTATTTTTACGGCAACAGAAATAATGGTGTTTGAATAAATATTGGACTATGTGGGAGTCGTAGCTCAGTGATAGATACGACGTCACAAGCCAGCGGCCACGGTTCGATCCCGGGATACAATATCACATGCACTAAAACTAGCGGTTACCTCTGGCTAGATTACGTGATTTAATGCAATTTCTGAAAGACTTCGCTGTCTTTAGACCACTTCATTGCCTTTTTAGCCCTTGGTGATGAGCAGTAGAGGTTTTTTAAAAAAAATAATGACTTGTATTATTATCAGGAAAGATGTGAACCAATTTCATAGGGCTTGAGTTATAAAAGAAAACACTATCAAAAGATGATAAAAGTGCACCAAATGAACTTTTTTAATCTCGATAATCTAAATTTAATGAAAAGGTAATATTTTTCAAACATAATTGGTTTTGTAGTATGCTTTTAAAAACTAAATTGAGTTTTATAAATTATTGTCTTAATAAAATGCTACTGGTGTTAGGACCTTAAATAATTCATGTATCATATTATCAGTTAACAAGTAAAACGGTTATTATTCACTCAAAATAACTACACATTTAAGATTTATTAGAGCTACAAGGTTGAGTTAAGAGGCTTCCATTTAATATGCTCATCAAAAATAAAACCGAACGACAAGAAGTTGCATTAATTAAACGCGATGACAACGTTTGTGGGGAACACATGTAAGCGGATTGCGTTTCAATTGTGATACACTTGATGGTATTAATTGAAATGGAATATCAAATAATGAAATAGTCGTACCCGCAAATACGCTCATAAACAGTTTATATTTAGCAACATAAATTTTTACATATGAATGTTGCTTTTTATATAGTTTTATATGACGTATACCTCTCTTAGAAAAATAAATGTAAAGAGGTTTTGCTCCTCAAGCAATGTGAGCTTAGTAACTCTTTATATTTTGGTATGCATATTTTAGCTCCATTTCATGGTACTTTTTCAATCGCAATAGATAAATTTCACAAGGGTTTTCTATAGACGATATTTGTCGATTCTCCTATGAAGGGATAGAGTGTTGTATCAAACCCTTTTGCTTTTTTACTTTATCATATTATTACTTAACACATTTCTTTATCGATTATTTATTTCTTCATTTATTTGTTCGCGGCAAACACCATTTTACATTACAAAATACAGCATCCAAACATTAACATAGAAAATAGAACCTTAGATAAACAGCTTAAAATGACTACCTAACAATTAAAATGACAAAAGCAATAGAAATTGAAAAAAAAAAAAAAAAAACAGTGAAAGCTAACATTTTAAGTGTGGTCGACCAATATAAAGGCAATGCAATTATAAATAGATATGGATACATATTAAAATACAAAATGAAAACGTTTAATAAATAATGCAATAAAATAAAGACATATCCTATAGTAATACAACATGAAATCTATTTCAAACAGTCCTTACAGTACATTTATTGGAGACCTTTTGGAGCCACAAATGACAGGACACGATTGCGGAAAGTCTGGAGAGTCGGTCCAATGAAATTTAATATTTAATAGTTTCTTAGGGATCATCAAACGGGGCATCGTACTGTTGTAGCTGTATGAGGCGGAGAAGTGGTGCTTAGCAAAAGTGTGCATCTGACGAGTTCTAGCCGGGAAGTGTAGACCAATCAGCTGGAGCAGCATGGGACAGTCAATTAGCCTCTTGACGACTTTGTTGAAACAGACGTTTTAGACAAAAAGATCTGGTCCAGGGCAATTCTATGAGGAGCGAGAGGTACAACTTGGTGTTGCAAGGCCATCTGAAAAGGGTTAACGTCAATAAATCTTAAACTAGCCCTCACCCCCAGCCAGTGTAGGAAGTTTTTAACTTGGTTAAGGGAGTCGCTATGACCTGTCTGGTCGGTAGACCAAATAACTGAGCGGCACTCCAGAACTTGACGGATTACTTATTAATGATCGTCTTAGAAAGCAACGAAAATCGGTTACTTGACAAAAAAGATTTAGCGAAGCATTTCAATGTTACTAACCGACGAGGGACTTAGTTAAACTACTTATAATAATTTGTTACTTCAATTGGAACAAGACAGTTAATATAATGTAATATAAATAAAAACAATGATAATATCGAAAATGAAACAAAGATTTATTTTGTGTAGATTCATACGCTTGACAAATACCGTACATTTATTTTGTTCCCGTAATCTTTTTTGTAGTGTAAGCAAACAAAAATCCAATAACCCGTTCCGCCAGCCTTGGCGCCGACTGTAGGCTAGGTATTCATTATTCATTCTCGGACACCATCCTCGCGCGGCGCTGTGGTTCTCGTGATATTAAACATTTTATTACATTCCTGTTTTGGACTTTATCCCGCAGGTTAAATGTGTCTGAATTCCAGGTTTACGAGTTCACCCTTGTTTTTAATTTAGTTATTTATTCTCACTCCCACCTCTAAAGTTTGTATTTTATCTTCTGTTTAGATTATAAAATCATTATTAATTATGTTAATACAGGCATTAAATTAATTATATAAAGCTGCAAATATTTAGATCCACCGTTGAGGATGCACCAGGTGGAGTAAAAAAATAATAAAATTTTAATGCAAAATGCAAGAATATACAGTTAATTTTAATCTTCTTTTTCTTCCCTTTGGACGGGAATCGCCAGTTCTTTGAACGATCAATGGTTTCCACCCACTTATCTCAGCAACGTTCAGTAAAATGCAGTAGATACCATAGCACATATCTGACATGAAGTAAAATTTGTGGTGGCAGGATAAACCTTTCGTACTCGGTGCTCTTTACAGTGCTATAATAGTAAACACCTGTTGGGTTATAAAAAACTGGTTTATTTATAATGAAGGATGAAAATACTAATAATCGGTTCTCATCTGCCTGGTCTAGGCTGAAATGAGTGACTTAGTATATCTTCTTCACTATCTCATTTTCACAACCACAAAGCAATTTAGATCTTACTATCTTCGTTTCATAAGTATTCAAATAAATATGAAATTAATTTAAAGCATAAATGATGATAAATCTAGTTTATCATTTAAATAGTTAAAAAAATAACTATTTTACTTGCTACATTATTTATATACCTAACACAACATAAACCCACTGAAGAGGATTAAAAATTAGTAAAGGCGCTAAAGACGTTGAGCATGCACTGAAAGTATAACGAAATATGATTTTTTTTATTATTCTTGGAAACACCTAGTAGATGGAAATAATTAACGTTGCCTCCATTCCAGGGACACGAGGTGGGGGACGCTCCCTAGAAGTCGTAGAGGATACTGTATAGCCTATATCATGTTATAGTATATTATTTTAAATTTAATTAAAGTAGAGAAAACCGCTTTAAACGCGATCTCAAAGCTTTGAATATGTCACGAGTTTATGCAATGGAAATTTCAGCAATATGCAGTAAATTGCAGTAAATTAAAGAATTTGCATTACGTGATGCCATTTCTGGTTCAAAATTTCATTTCAAGTCGGCTTTGCGACATGTATGTTAAGAAGGACCTTTAAACTTACATTAGATATTTTATTGTAAATAGTCATGGCCTGTCCCAATTAGAGCTGAAAATAATAGTCCATTCATAATATGTCAGAAATCCCGACATATGAAAAATTTAAAGAAAACCTTTAACTTAATTTAAAAGGCCTCGTTTAGTAACAATTAAGAGAGATAAAAGTAATAGGTATTAATATTATTGAAAATAATATCACCAACCCAACCTAAAAATGAACGTTCGAATCAGAAAAGGAAGGCAGTCAAACTTTGCATAAAAGCATATTACTAAAATCTCAAAATGCAACAATTCGCGACATATTTGACCTTTTGAGCTAGAAGTTGTGATATCAACTTGTGATTCAATAACTTTTACACTACAACGGATAATAATGCCAACTGTCACAAACCATTTCTGATACCACTAACCTAATTATCTGTGTCACATCCTACAGGTGGCCCCTCTGGGGGACGGCTCATTAGGAGTCTTTAACAGAAGCATAGGTTGATATGCATATCAAATTAAAGGCCTTATTCGGAAGAGTCTAATGCCACCAACTACAATTCAAATGGTTAACCGAGGCGGAAATGGCAATCAATAAAAATTTCTATTAAATTAAATAACAACCTCATATTATCCCGTTTTTCATTATCATTCCCTAGAACCTGATGGCTTATAAAAAAACTGCCTCTAAGGTTGTCCCTAAGAAAGTTTTATAGAAACTTCATTCGGTTTTCTTACGTCATACATCACATTTAACGCCTAAAAAATTATAGCAGCATGTAACAAATCCCACCTCAAAAGATCGAGTAAATCGCAAAATATTGCATAAGTTTTTGTTATATAATTTTAATGGAAAGTTTGATTGTCAGCAATTTTCACCTCGGTTAACTATTTGAAGTGCAGTTTGTGGCATTCGACTCTATCAAGTAAAACCTTTAATTTTATTTGCATATCAATACATACTTATGTTAAAAATTTTGGACTGGACTGACTCCTAGTGGGTCGTCCCACAGAGGGGCCATCCTGTAGGTTGTAACACGCATAATTAATTCTATATTATTAGTAATGATTTTTTTGATATTTGGAAATAGGAGAGGTCACTTATAGTATATAATGTTAAAGCTTATAATTTAAGGAAGTTTTGGTGATATTTGACAGTTTGTAGCTTGATGAATGAAAAAACTTTCTTCAGCAAATTATGGTGACCTTTTTCTAAATGTTCCATAACCATTTTTCAAGTAGATTTTACAAGGGTTTACGAGGTCTGAACTGGGAAAAAATGTACTTATTCTTATAGACAATTGGGTGCATTTTCTGAAAACGCCATAAAAAGCGAGATTACGTTTGTTAAAAGTTTAAAAAATAAATTTCCGTGATGAATGTCGAGAAATTTGAAAAAGTTAAAAATGAATGTTACTGGAAGGTGGAGTAAGATACTAACTAAATTACGTATTTTTGTTGCATTTAACAACCATATTAACCCCTTATATGTTCTGACACTGACTACCAAACACCATAGAGAGATTAATTACAGTTTTATAATTCCTTTAGTTTAACCTTGTTCTTATATAATAAAAACTTTATCTTGTGGGAGAGGGCAATAGAGAGACCTGCAAGTGACATTCAATTTGTTTAAAGCTTGCCTAAATTTTGTCCACTGGTTATTCTTCCGAACCGTTAGTTACGAACTTATAACAACAAACCAAGTCTACTACTCTGTGTAACAATGTCTGCCAATATTAAATTATTCAAACATAATTCTGCTATGGAAGGATATCAAATATGAAAAAAGGCTTTACGATTATTAAATTTCTCTATCTGAACTTGAAAGTAGTAATACAAAAATATAATAATTTATATATAATTGTTTAAATATAGATAAATAAATGAATGCCTAACATGTTAAATAAATCATACCAAATAGTTAAGTACAATAACTGTTATCTTTTGTATGTCCACTTGTCAAGAGTTTTCACAAAAACAACTTTAACTTACTTTAACTTTTCAAATTATGTTTTTTTTTATTCCAGTGTAATAATAAAATAATTTTTAAAACAAAACAAAACAAAATATTATTTAAGTCATAGGTCCTCGGAGTTGGCGAAAATATTCAACAAAATAATATATAAATACAATATAGATCGGTCTTTGTTAATACGGAATATTCAAAATATATTTAAGTAGAAACATTTATCACATAGTTAGAACAATAATGTAATTCTTCAAAGGATTGCTTTGTTTGGCACTGGGCCAAGAAACAATTTAGTTAATATAACTTTATCAGAAAAAGTAGCTGTTTTTTAAATGGGGAGGAGTGAAAAATAGAAAAAATACAAAACAATAAAAAGAGATAAAGCATTTATAGTCCGTGGAGATAGCAAAAAAATATTTCAGTGATGGATACTGGTCTAAAAGTTTTTTACACTGCTTCTACATCAAACGGTATCTACAAAACCGCTGAAAGACACTCTCTCAATAGTCCAGATCACCCCCATATGACGTCATCAAAATGGCGGCCCATCTAATATTTAATATACAGGGTGGAAAAAGTCTTGAAGCGATTTAATACTTTTAAAAGTGTTTAAGTAACAAAACTAAAACTTTACAAATTGATTTTGAGTGACTAAGACTACTTCCTAAAGTATTTGGTATCCTTGGACCTCCAAGGGGAACGGTCCACAAGGAGTCAGAAGAAAATCTTAAATGTAAGCATAGGTCAATATGTACATCAAATTAACGGTCTCGAAGAATAATGCCGCAAACATGGGCTCAAAAGGATGATCAAGTCAAAAATGGCAGGCGATCAAACTTTAAATTAAAATCATATTGCTGAATACAAAAAAAAATGCAATAACTACCGATCCACTCTACCTTTTGAGGTAGGGTTTGTGGCAAATCACTCAGAATGCAAAGCACTTTAAAATGGTGTATCATATGACATAATCCAATGAAGTTTTTTCCAAGACTTCCTTTAGGGACGTCCCTAGTAGAGATCGTCAGGAAAACTGCATTGGGCTACGTCATATGACATATCATTTTGAAGGGCTCTGTATTTTGAGCAATTTGCCAAAAACCAGACCTCAAAAGGTCGAGTGGATCGGGAGTTACTGCATTTTTTGTTTTCAGCAATATGATTTTAATGCAAAGTTTGATCGCTTACCATTTTTTACTCAATCATCAAAAAATCATGGGTATTTTAAGGGTTTTAACAATTGCAGAATTTCAATACCTACAAAACGACACATTAAAAGTCAAAATTGGTTGACTTGGTGGGCAGTGATAAGTATTTAACTAAAACACTGCAAATTTGGTTGGCCGCCATTTTGATGACGTCATATGGGGGTGATCCGGACTATTGAGAGAGTGTCTCCCGGTGGTTTTGTACACACCATTTGATGTAGAAGCAGTGTAAAAAACTTTTAGACCAGTATCCAGTACTGAAATATTATGACTCTTTTTGGAGCTATCTCCATGGACTATTAAACGTAAAGTAAATGTTACATATTTGTTGCACTGTTTGTAAAACATGTTGATTTGATCTAGGAAAAGTTAAGAATTATTATTTATTTGTTGGATTTTATTTGATTCGATGTGTATTGAAAATATTAAAATGCAATAATTTTCTAAAAGTGTAAATAGATTTGCCAATAAGATTTGAATACTCGTAAAAATTTAAAATGATAAAACGAGGACCTTTTGTCACGTTAAGGTAAAGACACATTCAAACGTAAGCAACAATACAGTGATTTGTTTACCACTTTTATTCCGTGAATTACAGTAGAATATTTCCATAAATCGTCAAATAATATTGACACAATGGATCCGTAACTGATATGAAACCCGTTTAACTGTCAGTGACATTTCGGTTATCTCTGATCCGTTAATTTCGATGATTGACGAGGCACATGGCAACAGTTTGGAGTTGATGGAGGGAGTGTTACTTTAGCAGACTAATTCAATTGCCGGTAAGATCTGAAGATTTGATTTTTTTTTTTTTTTTTTTTTCTGGAAATGCTAACAACGATAATAGTAATATCCTATAGTTAAAATGATTCATGTAAAAATATTACAAGACAGTAAGATCTTTCTTCAAATATTTAGATAAGGAAACAGAAAGATAATTTCAATACTCTGTGGTAGGATCTTAGAGGGATAAGAGAAAAAATGCTAAGGCAAATCAAATGTATCCTCACTTTATATGTTACAGAAAAAAGCAAATTATGTTTTATTTCTTTATCAGAGTGTAAAACTGTTACTTATCCCTTTCAATTTTGTACAGGGTGTCCCTGAACTCTCTACCAACTTTTTCAGGTATTATTCCTGGGCCATAGACAAGTCAAAATATCATATTCAAAATTTCTAAAACTCAAAAGTTACTCGTATAGCCGCCATTTTGTTTTTTACACAAAATAATTTTTATTTCCGTAATGGATCATTGTATTAAGTTAATATTTGGCATGAACCTTCATCATAGCAATACCCATTTTCAAAAAAAATTTTATTTTTTTCTAATATGTATTTTTAAAATGGCGGCCATTTTAAAATTTTAAACTAAAATATCTCAAAACCGGTAAATTTTATAAAAATCTTACTAGACACAAAAAAGTTGACAAATTTAATTATCTAACCGATGGTACCAAGTTTGTAAAGATCTGACAACAAATAATGGAGTTATTGAGACTTTTCTTCATAAAAACATTGATTTTGCATTGTAATTAATGCAAATCAAAGTAATTTTAATTGAAAAATCTCAATAACTCCGTTATTTATTGTCAGATCCTTACAAACTTGGTAACATTGGTTGGATAATTTAATTTGTCAACTTTTTTGTGTGTAGTAAAATTTTTATAAAATTTACCGGTTTTGAGATATTTTAGTTTAAAATTTTAAAATGGCCGCCATGTTGAAAATACATATTAGAAAAAAATAATTTTTTTTTTAATGGGTATTGCTATGATGAAGGTACATGCCAAATATTAACTTAATACAATGATCCATTACGCAAATAAAAATTATTTTGTGTAAAAAACAACATGGCGGCTATACGAGTAACTTTTGAGTTTTCGAAATTTTGAATATAATATTTTGACTTGTCTATGGCCCAGGAATAATACCTGAAAAAGTTGGTAGAGAGTTCAGGGACACCCTGTATATTAAGTATACAAATATCATTTGGAAATGATAGTAACTTAACACAAAGTAACTTTTGACGTTATCAAACCTTTCCAGTCATGTCACCGGACAGCCCAACAGGAGTCAGAAAAAATCTAAAATTTGAGCATAGGTTGGATATGTCTATAAAATTAAAGGTCTTACTTAATGGAGTGCAATGACGTAAATAAGACTTCAAATGGATGACCTAAACGGAAATTGTGTTTTCTTCATTTATTTTGTTTTGCTTTTAAAGTCCATAAGAACATGTTAATACGTTTAGGATTTTAAATTCAAGATTATACCGAAATGAGATTTTTCCTACCTTAGAGACTAATATATACATGTATTAGTTTGTCTCAGAGCTAAGCTATATGAAAAGGCTGAAAGAATTTTCCAAGCCCTTTTATATTCGTAAGCAGGCACACATACAAATATACCTTACTGGTATTGGATTATAGGAGTAAAAGGAAGTTGGCTTCCTAACTAATTAGATAAATATATTATATTTCGAAAAAGTTTCTTAGAGAACAGACTATATAGCTTTTTAATTGTAATTTTTTATTGTAATCAAACAAAAAAAAATGTAGATAGGAAAACTATGTTAAAAATCTTTATATTACATACGAGTATAATAAATATAATGTATCAAGTTAAAATAGGTAAATTTTAAAGTAAAGCAAACATTTCAATTTTAATACCATAATAAACACATAGCTGTAAAAGTGCGCGTCACTTATTGAAGCAAGAAGTGCAACACAAGGCAGCAAATGTTTAATGTTTTCATATTACCCGAGCTGTTGTCAGCAATCTGGAAATTAAATCTGCTCGACCCACATTTGTTTATGGTATCCTTTAAAAGACCTCGAACATTTTCAATTTGATCGTGTAAAATATGATAATTTATGCTTAAAAATACATATTGTTTAACAATGTTTAGCCAGATAAATTATCAGTGGTTCCTTAATGTATCATCAGCCAAATGCCTAGATTTTATAAAATGACTAGTTTACCCGGCATACCTTGCAGTGCCAACCTAATCAAGTTTTTGCCCTTCTAGTGAGCTTGTTCTTTACGCTCGATCACCGTCAGATAAAGCTATCTCGTTCTCAGTGCTTACTCGGCGTTATTTTTGCATGTTTCGCTATACTTGCCACAAGTATATAATATCCTCTAGTTTTTTTTATTCTAATCATCCCTCAACATTTTAATGATTATAGATGTTTATAGAATTAATATTCCCAAATGTAATCATATAGCAACAAAAAATGTTGCTCCCTGAAGAATCTCTGGTAATTTTTAAGACGCGTGGGGTTGAAACCTATGCAGGAATACGTCGTAACTAAGTGACAAAGGTGAGATATAATTATTCTCAGTCTCTGCCTTTCTACGTCTGTCGAATTCACCTACCTCGGATAACTCAATTTTTTCGTTCACATTACACAGAGACATTCAGTTGGTGTAAAGGAAGTGAAGTTTTCCGTTGGATTGTCTTTTCATCTGTCCTTTCCCAGCTTACGAGAGCAAAGACTGACTCGGTAGGGTATGCTTCCTAGAATTGTGGTAACAACCTTTAAGCCACATACCCTATATTGAAACAACCAATGAGGAGCGATCAATCATCCATGGTGGGAGAGAGAAGGAGGGACTAGCGACGCCAAGGCCAGAAGAGAAGTTCATAAAGAAATTAAGGGTAGAGGGATAAGTGGTGTGTGCTTGTGGTGTTGTGATGTTTTTCGGTGAATCGAGGATTACTATAAGTGAGTTTTAGTTATAATTAGTTAAGTAAAAATATAAACTTAATTCTTAACCGTTCAAAGTAAATTCTTATTTGTCATTTTTGTTTTGTATTTTACTTTTAATTCATTTTAACTTCTTAACACATTTTCTTTTTGAGAAGTCTTATATCTCTCATTTGTAACTCTCAGTAAGCCCCGTGTCTAACAATATGTACCGGAGGCACGGGACTCGCAATGGAAAAACAGAATTCTATACATTCTTCATGGTCATAAGCTTTCCAATAAATATCAGCCAAATTGGTTCACCTGTTTTTGAGATATAAATAGTGTGACCAACGCGACTTTCTGGCTTTCTTTGCTATTGGATTAAACTACCCCTAAATAAATTTATTATGAAATAATTCTTTTTTCTAGATGTTTCTTTAAGTATCATAGTTGTTTCTGTGGATAAGGAGACTACGGCAAAGCTGCCAAACACGTCTGCCTTTATAGGGCCATTGGCGCAAGACCCTGGAAGAACGGGATTCTGAAGGAAGATAAAAGGTGAGAAGTGGGGCAGCAGATGGCCTATTGACCACTTAAAGGGCCAACTCCCTTGCTCTTGTGACAACTGATTGGCAGGCTCAAACAGGCACTCCGCTATGTCCCCTGAATAACCAACTTACCCAATGTCCATTCTCGTTCTTCAGCAAGGGGTTTCCATGTCCTCTGGATGACATCAACCCCCCCCCCCCCCCGTCTTAAGCATGAATGAATCATGAAGAAAGGGAAATTGTGATAGTGTAAGCCAAAACACTTACCACGTACTATGATAACTTAATTTGCTGTAACTTATGCCATTTCGCAAATAGTGTAAACCAGTTTTAAGGTTGTCCTTGGACAAGTATCATAGTTTCAATAGGTTCATTGTTTAAAAAATGACTTATAAATGAAGTTTGGTTTTTCAAACTACTATACTTCTCGGGAAGTAAGAAAACTCCTATTGTGTTCATACATTTACCTAATTAGATTTTTACATATTTAATAATTTTTTAATTTTCCAATTTTTTAATTTTCCAGTTTTTATGTTAACTTTCAGTTATGTTTTTTCCTAACCTAAAATTAACAACAGAACGTATTCTAGCTCAGACTATCAAGGTTCCTGTGCTTTGTTTCGAGGAAAAATAGTAATTAAGCACCTTTTTGTAACTGGTCATGAGAATAGAGTATTATTTTTTTTCCTTTTCAGGTTAACCGTCATAACATGTACCCTGCAAACATACAAGATAGACGTAGTTATTAACGAATTAGGTTTATGCCAATGATTAGTTGGTAAAAATCATGATTATTGTAGGCCATGTTTATAAAACTCATTTCAGTGTAAGATAAATTGATCATAGAATAAAATTTTTAAGAGGTTGGCAGTCTTTTTTTGCCTTATATGGCCCTTTCCTTATTGGGTAATGATCTGCTCGTGGATCGTATTAGGCAAAGTAAGGAGGTAAGCCGCTGCAGTACAGGTGAGTGGGACTGATAAAATTGTATGGCAGAATGTGTATTTCAACCATATTACCCACGACATCGCTACCATGGTCCGGCATGCTCAATTTTAAAATAGCATTACAATCAATTCTTGTTAACGAATGAATCCAATGATATTCACTAAAGTAACAAATTAAACGAATTAGATAATTAATTAAATAAGTGTCATGTAGAAATTTAGTGAATTTAGAGAGGTCAGTGTTAAAATTCAGCATAAATTATACTAGCATTAAGTTCAAAATGGTTCAGTCGATGAATCCGACATTGGGATATATGTTTCGAGAATCACATCCACTTAGAATACTTTGATTATTTTTGTAATGTTAAATTCAGCTTAAACACAAATATATACACACACAAACACACACACACACACATGTTCAGATTTTTGTGAAATTATACAAAAAATATAACTATAGCTTACAATCGAAAGAAGATATTAATATAAAAAGGACATCTTAGTTTTTGTCTTATAATTAAAATTTTTTTACTTATATATCAATGACGGTACGCATGTAGGTAGGATACTATAAGACTCAAGTTCCAAAATGGCATATAATGAATAGGAAGATCTCGAAGTTTGCATCAGCAACGAACTTAGGAAAGAGTTCACGTCCCAGCTGAGGGTTAAACTTTTCCGTTCTCATTCAAAATACATTTCCAAACTTTCACACACTTGCCATGAACGAACCGTTTGGTATTTTCATTTTATTTTGTTTCTTACTGCTAATACTATGGGATCAAAAATATCAATTATTGCTTTTAATTGTTTGATGTAGCATTACAGATATAAACATTTGTAACAACGGTTGTTTATATTGTTTTAAATTTGGAACACAATTTTAATAGGCTTATGGTTTTTACAGTCGTTCCTAGGAACACAAATTTAAAGATACTTCCGTCACAGCAGACCTGCGTACTCAGGGAATTTCCAAATGATTCGACATTTTTTAAACTTCTCTCATAAATACCATGTGGATGAGGCTGTAGGTTTGCAAACATGGGGATATTGTAAGTAGATATAGGATAATTCCTCTTTGGGCACGTAAATACTAAATTGCATTAAATTCTGGTATTTTTTATTTTTCCTATAAACCTCATGAGGCTGAGTAGGTAGGTTTGCTGCCATATGGATGCTCTAAGTGAATGTTAGTTAAACCCTACCTAGTGAATGTACATACGAAATTCAAGTTAGGTCAATAGATATGTGAGATAAAGGGTTTTGTTGATTCCACATTAGAATAATATGAAAAACATGTTTTCACGGATTTTTCACGCCTTGTATATAAACATAAGGGCAAAACATGATGTATTTTTTTAAATAGTTAACTAAATGCTATCGTTTTGGATTAAAAAGATTGCTATAGAAAATATAGGATCTGGCCAACCAAAACCTCGATTTCAAATAACTTTATTTCCTTTCTTTTATTTGCCTTTTCAGTAATCGTTGGCAGACATTTGAACTCGTATTGTTAGTTCTTTTATTGAACTCCTAAATAAATATCTTGAACTTAAAAAATTTTACTCGGATGGCATAACAGTTATTATTTACCAAGGATTTATTTACAGTTTCTGATTTTGGGACTTAAAAACAAATGTTCCTTCTGTATTATGTTTATTGATGGAATGTGAACATTTTTCATGATGAGTGTTGAGTTAAATTTACTCATCAGGAATACTAAAAATCATAAAAGAAAGCCACCCTTGATTTTGTATTAAAATAACAAAAGATGGAAATAAAAAGAAGAGATCCACATAATAAGTAATCAAACAGGATAAAAACAACCCAATGAATTCAATTTAATTTCTTACATAGAATGCTATGATAGGAAAAATAAAAGATTGAAAGAAAAAAAAAATTGTTTGACCACTGAGAATAAATTTCAAGTACATTTAACTCCGACTCTATGAAAATATATAGGGTGTAGAAAAGTCCGAATCCTTTATTTTTTTATTTGTTAAGATAAACAAATGCCGTTTTTGGAGTCCTATACAATAATACGAGCAATGTCTGAAGGGATGTGTGTTCCACGATCTCGAAATCTAGCGGTTATAATTTGCTTAAACTTTGCATTTAAGATTGTTTTGGTCCAAAAATAAGTTTAGAAGCAGCTTCAGTCCCAGGAAAATCAAATTTGGTCTAAATTTAAGTTTAAAAATTGTAATTTTTAACATTGGTCTTATGGATTGCTATTTTGGTAACGAAATAACAACTAAAAGTAAACAAAAACAAAGAAACATTAATTTTAAGCAGTTTTTTAACAGCTGTTATCTGTGAAGAGTTTGGTGTAGATTTAATAGATTGATTACCATGGCACTATAACATATAAGTTAATTAAAACCAAAGAGCAAGGCTCGGTTAACCTGGTAATGATAGTAACTTAACACAAATTACCTTTTGACGTTATCAAACATTTTTAGTCATGTAAATTTGAAGGCCCACCAGGAGTCAGGAGAAAATCTGATTTAGTTTACTGCTGTTTAGTTTGCTGCGAAAATCTGACAAGTGTAAGCATAGTTAAAGGTTAACTTTAAGGCTCACTGGGCAGAGTAAAATGCTGCAAAATAGACTGAAAATGGATGACAAGAAGGAAATGGTAGGCATTCAAAGTTTCCATTAAAATCATGTGGGTAAAATAAAAAATGCAATAACTTTCTTAATACTCAACCTTTTGACGTCGGGTTTGTGGCTAATTACTCCAAATGAAAAAAAGGTTTCAAATTTTGTATTTTGTGACAAATACTAAAGTTTCCTTCATTCTGTAATAACTCATTTGGGAAGGTCCCATAGAGGAGTTGTAACTTCTTTAGCCTTTGTCAAATTATAAAAAAAAATAAAGGCTAAGGTGGACTTTTTACACCCTGTTTAGTCAAGAAATAGATTAAGACTTGACATTGATATATTCTAAAATATTTTAAGGAGTCCTTAAGCCATATAAATATTTCCAAAGCTGAAGGGATAAAAGGGCATTATGTGTTGAAAACATGTTTGCTTAGCTTAGCATTAAAAAAAAAAAAAAAAAAAAAAAAAAAAAAACTTCACTATGCCTTGATCTCAAACGATGACTTAACTTTTCTGTGATGATATTCTTATTGACAAGACAAATTCACAGCGAAAATCTTACATAAAACCACTCATACATTTTAATGTTTCTTGAATAGTCTTAATAGAAAAACAAAATAAGTATCCATAACACCAGGCAATTACATCATTTTTTTCATCTAAATTTTATTGAAAAAGTATTGGATCTTAATAGCGTACTCAATTAATTTTCTAGTATTAGGAATAACGATACTGAAAATATAAGTTTCAGCTTGTTCTCTTTTCATCTTAGGATCAACTTCTCATTTTCTTCTTTCCATTTTAACTTAGATCACTTAATGTTGGAATACGAAATGTCTGCAATCTCATAAATTATTACAACCCTTATGAATGAATTAAAGTCGACGAAACTAAACAAAATGTTGCTATGTAATAAAATATTCATATTAATTCAGAAGTAATTAACAAACGTCACCATGGTAGGCAACAACAATGAAGTTGACGCACGGATTTGTTCTGTTCGTTTGTCGTCCTTGCAGTTCCGGCTTATAACGATCTCTGCTGGAAAATATACATTGAACCAGACAAAACAATGGTTGTATTCAAAGCAAAAAGACAATTCATTCTTGAGATAAAAAATATTTTATTTGCACTAGTTACGTGAATGTTCTTTGTAGGGTAGGCGTGTACTATTTAGTTTATTTAAATAACTTATATATATCCATTCTTGATTCAATATGATAGGCTTCTTGCTGTATTTAGATACTGTAGTTTATGCCGTCCAGATAGATAACGAAGTCATCAAATGTTTGCTTTTAGTTTGATTTATTGTAATAAATATATTTATTTTCACTTTTAGATTAAAATATATTATTATGGTCTTTATAGTTTTGTAGTCTTTATAGTTAATATTTATAGTTTTGTAAACATAATTATTACTCATAAAATGTCCATGAATCTGCAGAAGTTGTTTTGAAGTTTATTTTAATTGAATATTCTGAAACCCTTTTATGAGTATGACAATATTATAACAACTATAGTAAACGAGTAACTCGTTTAGTCTAATGATTAAAGTATTAGTTTTTAAAAATTAATAAATTTAAAATGTGAAGAGTTAAGGGGGAAAATAAAAAAAAATAATTATCAATACTTTAATATTCCAATTTAGTACTAAGGAATCAGTGCACTGTATGCCTACTTTCAATTTCCAATACCGAAAGGTTGGAGGTATAGGTCTATGAATGAGTATGAATTGAAGAATATAAGTGCTGCAATCTGTGGTGAACATAAAAACTGTCTATTCTAACAGACAAAAATAAATAAAACATCGAATAAAACATTTCCATTGGGTAAATTTTTTCAACACTAGGCAACACGCACAGTATCAAAGGCCTTTCTCATAGCATCGTATAACAGCAGTAAACTAAATTTTCATATAATTTTACTTATGCCGTTTTCTTACGAAAAAACGGACAAAGATTTTAGTATAACTTGGATCATTAAGCGGATATGTTGAAAAGGGCCTAAGGTAGCAAAGTTGCTAAGATCCTTTACATAACTCTAGCCTATAGCATATTAAAACTAAAAAAGTATTTAGTTGATTCGTATTAATGTCAAAATTGGCCTAAGAAATGTCCTCGAGCTTTGCAAACCGACAGAAAAACAGGAATTTAAACTATCGTGATACTGCAACGCATGAAATGTAAAAATAAAAATTTTAAGCTTCTTAGCAATTTCTAGGGAAATATTAATATGGATTTGTTTTAAGCCACCCATACTAAAAACTTTTTACCGGGTATTAATAAAGAGCATAGTCAAAATTTTTAAATTGATAAAATAACAAAAAAACTTGTGTTATTTTCAAGTCAAACTAATACAAAGACATTAATTCAAACTAGTATACGTGTTGCTCGAAATCGAGCAATTTATCTAAATACAGTACAAATGTTACTTTAGCTCTAAATCAATGACATCCGACTAATCCAATAATGTGAATATCTTCAATCGCCAATAACTACACGTATTTACAGCTGATTATTAACAGATGTTTCAAATGCTTTATTCAGTCCCAATGTTATTAAAATGGGAAATTTTGAGATTTCAATGGTAAATAGCGCCTTTATTTTCAGTCCGATTCTCATCAATTTTTTGCGGAAACAACTACAGACCAAGCCCTATCCAACGACACCAAAAACTTGAAAATCGGTTGAAAATTGTAGGAGGAGTTCTCAAGACAAAAAAACCCTTTTAAGATTAAGTGTACGTTCATTGTAGAGAAATTTTTGCCATTCTAGTTTAGAGGCAACCCCCAGGTATGCAATGTGACGTCACCACCTCAAGGGTCGCTACAGCAGTGGCCACGACCGCGTCTTGCTGTTATCTGAAATGGAATCTTTGCTCTCATAAGATGAAATCAGTGTAACAGAGCTGAATTCTTAAATAAAATGTACTTTTTATATGTTAAATCAAAAGAAGTCCTTGAGTAACGAAACTAATTTACTTATTCCCTTATTTGCACATTAGAGCTTGAATATTGGATATTATAAAAATGAAAATAAAATTTCTTGTTCTTTAGCCAATATTTATTAATTTTTTATCGGATGAGGCCTTTCGACAAGCAAGTTGTCATCTTCAGATCTCTCCATAACACAAATCAAAAAGTAAATATTATTACATGTGATAAAAATAGTCATATGTAAAATTATAAATAATAAAAATAAAGTAGAATAAACATAAAATTTTGATTTAAGTCCACTATATACTATATAAATTTCTTCAGAAAATTTGAATTTAACAACTGAGAATTTAGAATTGGTCCATTATCATTGTTTAATAAAAGGTCTTCTTGTGTTAATTTAATGTAATATGTCTCCCAAGCATTAAGATAGTTTGGTTTTATTATTTCTTTTAGAATTTTGAGGTTGGAGTTTAAAACTGAATGTTCTGTAGATAAACAATGATCGGCAACTGCAGATTTTTCTGGGCGGTTAAATTTGATGTGGGATTGATGTTCTTTAAATCTTGTTTTCAATGTTCGTTTTGTTTGGCCAATATATAATTTATTACAGTCATTACAATTAATTTGGTATATTCCAGATTTGTTTTCGAATTCAACTTTGTCTTTAGGAGTCTTTAAAATCTTCTTTAAATATTTTCTTGTTTTAAATGTTACATTTTGATTTGTATGAATTTTGAAGGTTTTCTTGATGGTTGATGAAATTCCCGAATATGTAGCGCTGATCCATTTCTGATTGTCTTCTTTCAATGGTAAAAGGGTCGTTCGTGAAGTTTTTTTCTTTTCGCTTTTTTGCTTTTTTCAACATGTTATTAATTAGACTAATGTTATATCCATTAAATTTTGCTATATTTCTTATATGATTTAATTCTGATGTAAATCTTTCTGAAGTTAATGGGGTATTGATGAGCCTATTAATTAATGAATGAAACACTGCTCTCTTTTGTTGAGGAGGGTGGAATGAATCTGCAGTAATGTACCTTTCAGTGTGGGTTGATTTCCTATATATGTCAAATTCTATATCCTTATTGTTTTTTATGACTACAAGGTCCAGGAAAGGTAATCTGTTATCACTTTCAGTTTCAAACGTAAATTTTATACTAGGGTAGATAGAATTAAGCTGACTTACAAAATTTTGAATGTTTTGATTTTTATCGAAAATTGCGAAAATGTCATCTACGTATCTAACCCAAAAACGAGGAAAATAACTAAAAGAATTTTGTGCATGCATTTCAAAATGGCTCATAAATATGTCAGCTATAAAACATGACAGAGGGTTACCCATTGCAGTTCCATCAATTTGTGAATAAAATTTGTTATTAAAACTGAATGTTGTTTGATTGGTACATAAATTTATAAGGATCATGTATTCTTCGATTTCTTCTTGTGATAATTTTATTGAAAGTAACCAGTCTTTTATGATATTTTTTGTAGGCTCCATTGGTACATTTGGATAAAGGGCTGTAACATCAAAAGATACCATATATTCATTTTCTTCAATTTGGATGTTCTTAATTTTATTTATAAATTCGTACCGATCTTTTATGGAATATGTTGGATATTTTTCAAGGTTAGACAAATTTTTATGATGAAATTTTGATACTAAGTAATTTGGAGAGTTTATTGACGGTACAATGGACGCATTTGGTTTCCAGGTTTGTGTATTTTTGGTAAACAATATAATCTAGGTAGGATAGGATTTGAAACAATTAACTTTTTTATAAAATCTTGATTAATTAAGGTTTTGCAGTTCTTAATAGACTCGATAGAGGTTTATGCGAATTTATTTAACGGATTCTTTGTGCACATTTTGTAGGGACCTTCATCTATCATCTTTTGAACTTTTTCAAAATAGTCTTCTTTATCTAATATAACTATGGAATTCCCTTTATCTGATTTGATATAAAATACATTCTTGTTTTGCAATTGCTTTGCTATTTTTTTGTATTTAATATCTGTGGATGAAAGTAAATACTTTTTCGAGTCTAAAGTGCTCAAAGATGATTTGATTTCTGTTCTTATTTGTGATTTTTGCTCATTGTTCAAATCTTTAATATTGGATTCGACATCAATAATAAGATGGTGAATATCTGATTTTGTTTTAAAATTAAAGTTCAATCCTTTCTCTAATAGTTTTATTTCATCATGAGTAAAGGTTTCTGAAGACAAGTTATAAACTAATTTTTGATCTGGAAAAAGTAGGTGGTCCATTTGGTTTTCATTTGGTATACTACTTAAAAGTTTCTGAAATTTATTCTCTAGTCGTTTTTGTTTTGATTTATATTTACCATTGATAGACGCAATCATATTTTCATAGTAAGTATTAAAAGTGTCAAGATAAAGAGAGGAAAGATTTTTTGTAATTTTCAAATGCATTTCCATTGCTTGAAGTTCAAGATTGGACTGTTTAGCGTACAAGTATTTTATTTCAGTGTTGAGCCAATTAATTTTTGCATCGTAGAGTACTTTTTCTGTGGTCTTATTTTTAATTGGAATAAAAAAAAAATAATAAATTAATAAATATTGGCTAAAGAACAAGAAATTTTATTTTCATTTTTATTCCCTTATGTTTTACTCAAGTTTTTTTACTATAAAGCCATGATATACGAAAAGTTGTGAAACTATATTAATATTTTATTTATGTTTACGTCTACGTATTAATCATTCCGTCAATATTTAACTATATTCTGAGAATATTATTGGTACGGTGGTTCTATAAACAACAATAATGTTTGGTATCTTTTCTTTTTGTAGACATCAGCATAATAGTTTGAAAATAGAGGCTTTTATATGTTTTGCCAACCTCCTAAATATTTCAGTGGGGCTAACACCTAATTGCATTATTACTTCAAATAATTTACTTTGTAATACGATTTATTAAATGTAAATCGCAGGTGGAAATATTGAAAATTACTGTATAATTTTCTTCAAATAATAATAATATTCCCGCACTCTGTTTAGGACTACGTTATTGTTATAAGTATTCAATATTCGAGGGAATTTCAACCTAATACTGTTGAAATATTCTCACCAATTATTTTGGATTTTATCTTTCTGATAAAGTGATGGTATTGAGATTGTTACTCCTAATTTTCTACTCGATAGCAAATTTGAAAAGATAAATAAAAAAACCTATAAATATCATTTATTTTGTTATTGAACTTGACCCATTTTTCTGTGCAATATTTTGAATTATAATCTGTATCAAGAACAGTGGTGTATTACAGTGTAACCTTAAACCAAATAATTCATTGTTGTATTGATTAAAGGCATTCAATTTTTATCAGCATATTTTTGTATATTGTGATTTGATTTGTTTGAAACATTCTTAAGTATCATAATAAATACAATTATAATATACAGGATGTCCATCTTCGACTATCCGAAACTTTCCATGCTATTAAGCAAGCCAAAAGAAAAGAAGTTCATATAAACACATGTCCGAAAATGCTTCGTTAACCCGATAGCCACCATTTGGTTTTTTACACTTAATAGTTTTTTCCGTAACGGATGGATAGTTTTGGTTCATCTTTGGCATGAACTTTTATTAAATCAATGTTGATTAGAGAAAAAATTATGTTTTTCCAATTTGTATGATATTTTTAAAATTCCGGCCATTTTAAAATTCTAAAATGAAATATCTCAAAACCAGTAAATTTTATAAAAAATTTACAGGACACCAAAAAGTTCGCAAATTGAATTACCTAATCAATGGTACCAAGTTTGTTATAATACCAACTCTTCTCCTAAAAAAAAAAAAAAAAAAAAAAAAAAAAAAAAACACTATTCCTCTATTTGGTCTGTCGCCAAATAGAGGAGATCTTGTGATTTACCTGCAATAAACATTGATTTTGCATTGTAATAAATGCAAATTAAGGTAATTTTAATAAAAAAAAAACAATAACTTCCTTATTTCTCCTTACAAACCCTTACAAACTTGGTACCACTGATAAAGTAATTAAATTTGCAATATTTTTGTGTCTAGAAAATATTGATAAAATTTACCGGTTTTGAGATATTTCATTTTAAAATATTAAAATGGCCGCTATTTTGAAAATACGCATTGGAAAAATTTTTTTTTGATTTAAATAAACATTGTTTAACGAAGGTCCATGCCAAATATGAACCCAATCCATCCATTCGTCACGAAAATAAAGATTATTAAGTGTAAAGAACAGAATTGAGGCTAGTGGGTTGACGAAGCATTTTAGGACACAATAAAAAAACACCATTCATATTAAGATGAACTTTTTAGTTTCTTTTGGATTTCTGAACAACATGGGAAAGTTTCGGACATTTGAAGGTGGACACCCTGTATAAGGAACATGACATTGTAAAAATGAATTTCATCAGATTAGTCTTGTACATAATTATGCATCTCTGACATGTGGGTTTGGGATGGGACACTACTGCATATCGACAATATATCTCCCGAGCCTGTCAAAAACATACAACATATACCGTTCTTGCTTTTAAACAAGATTATATAATATTTCAATCAAAAAGTTTGGGATTTAACTAAATATATATATATATATATATATATATATATATATATATACATATATCATATATATATATATATATATATATATATATATACACATATATCATATATATATATATATATATATATATATATATATATATATATATATATTTATCATGGTGTAATTGTTTATTAGAAGGCGCGCAGTCTGCCTGATATATAATATACAATCGGGAACTAACTCGTTGTGTTATATATATTTTGATCTTACTAAAACTCTCTGTGTTAAAAGTATGAATAAGCAGAAACAGCTCGTTGGCTGGCTAAGAGATTATCACCTAAAAAAGTTAGTTGCTTTTTAAGTGTTAATTCATGGGCTCAGTTTACCTTAAACGTAAACTTTAGTTTACACTATAGTTTGACATATACTTCGTATATTATACTAACTAGATTTTTTAAACGTGTTTGGGAAAGCGACTAAAATACGAGAAGCGGTCCTGCTTTTTCCAAGATTATGCACTTATATCAATGGGATTTATCTCGTTTGTCAATTACAGTTTCATTTTAGACAAAACACATTTATACAAAGAACGTTTTTCAGGTGTGTTCCTTGTACTTAATATTTCAAAACGGCATTTAAAATATTTTATATTTGACCATTTATAGTATTAAAATTGTATCAATAAAATAAAATAAAACACTTGAACAAAACAGGAACAGCTGAGAAGATGTTCAGAATTCAAGACCACTGTTTTATGTATGAGAATGCTCTGGAAATCCTTCGCTATATCTAAAGACATTCACGCTTTGGGATTAAACATTCTTATGTTAAAGATTTTTTTGCAAAATTTTATAAAAAATATATTTTTTTAGTTTAATTAGGAAAATTAAAAAATAATATATTTTTTTCTTAATGGTTTAAATTGTCAAAAGTGAAGTTTTCTAAATATTTCGTTACAACAGTATTAGTTTTTGAATTACTAGAGGACATACTAATGTTATAATAAAATCAAATACCCCCCGTTGCAGCAGACCTGCGTACTCAGCGAATTTCCAAATTAGTAATATGAATTTTGACCACATAAACCTGCAAACCAAATATCAGCACATGCTCATAAATAGGGAAATAAATGTCTATTCTCCTTATGATAAATGTAGGGAAAGAGTATGCAGGTATGCTGCCATGGGGAACACTAAAAGTAGGTTATTAGTATAAAAAAATTATTTCGACTATATGAAGCCAAGTACTAAGTTTCATCAATATCTGTCCATTGCTAAAGAAGTTTGCCTATTCTCCATATAATTAACATGGGAAAAGAGTATGCAGGTTTGCTGCCATGATAAGCACAAAAACCTAGATTTTTTACCATAAATGGATGAATCTCAACCAAATGAAGCTGAATTCCAAGTTTCATCCAAAAACATCGGTTAATAAGTAAAATATTAACACATCCTTATTCTCCATAAGATTAACATGGAGCCTCAAAATACAACGTACTGTCTTTAGACTTTTAAATATTTCGGTAACCAATGGAGATAGTGCAAAGCTTCAAAATACTAAATTGTGTGTTTTTTTTGAGCTAAATCCAATGGTCAAAATAAAAATTAAAAATTTTTAAAAACTACATATGAAAAATGCAAAAATCGCATTTTTGGGGTACAAAACCCCCAAAAACTACCCCTTCCGATAGGTCGATATGTCTGGTTTACGAACTCATCCGAATAAACGTAGGATTACACATCCCTACCAAATTTGGTGTCAATCGGACCATTTTTACGAGAGTTATCGTGTAAAAATTTATATCGTGTATTTTAATTTATATATATATATATATATATATATATATATATATATATATATTATAAACTTTAATGACTATTATTTTTGGTCTCTGGGCACCTAAAAACAAAAAAGTAACATGGTCCCGGGCTTAGGTCTTACCATGAGACCTACGGTAATAGATTATTCCCTATGGGAAATTCGCTAAAACAACAAATCCTCTAAATTTTTAGGTTCTATTCAATGGAATAATTTCACATACCTAAGTGTATTTATAATCAAAACTTAAAAACCCGCTATTATTTTAATTTGAATCCATTTCCTATTAAAATATCATTTAAAATACTGTACTTTCTACTATTATTTATAGAGGGTGATCAGCTCAAGTTGAAACGGTAATACGTGGTTACCTATGGATAATGGGTATTCGGAAAGCTGATTGTGGACCTTTGGTGGTATTGAACTAAAGCTCAGTGAGTAGCTATTGGCAAACTGAATTGATGGACTATTGAGCTCGAGCAACAACATGAATGGGCTGACTAGTCATCTCTAGGTTGTTGGTGATTAACTGAAGGGTGACTATGGAGATGGTTGAGGATTGAGGTTTTAATGTCGTGAAATGAGATATCTGGGAAACTCGTGGCCTATTGACTGAACCCAGGAAACGTATCCGAAGGGCATACTGTGGGTACTACCCAGGGACGAATCGTTGCCAAGCACAGGACCAGAACCATCAGCCATTTTGATGAGTGTTTTATTTTAAATCTATCTATACTAAATTAATTGCAAGGTGAATATCCAATAATGAACTGTATCTAGAAATCTAAAACCCATCCTATGGCTGATGGTCCATGTCGTGAGACGACATGAACGTTAAGGTTATGGCTCCAGACTACCTCTACAGAACAAGTTACAGCCTTTATTGACTGGCTACATAATAATTGTACTTGAGATTAATTAATTAATTATCATTCCCCCGCTCATCCCTAGCCTACTCAAACCCCCAACTTAACTAAAACTTATCTGGACATTTTGGTCGCGATGTTCAGGATCGGAAAGGGGACCTCTTCCATGCCAAGCTGGGGAGAGAGAGAAAGACAGCCTCCGAATCTTTCGACTTCGCGAACCGATTCGAGAACGTTCTAGAAGGAGGCTGTCGGATATCGCCACTGTGGCCAGTGTCTCGACAATCGCTACTATATGGAGTGCTGGCGGCACGAGCCGTCACAGCCAAACTCCCTTCTCGGAAAGAATTTGCACCGCGACTTGTGGGGAGAAGGCAGGAATGGTGGAGGTGCGGGAGGTGTGATTCCCTAGAATCCTTGCTTTGGTTTTGATTTGAAAAGATGGGACGCGCCAACTCATCACCGGGCGGTGGATCACGGGGTCGAAGGGCGGCGGAGCCCTAGAACGTGTTTGGGAGAGACCCTCGGGAACCCGCGTTCGGTGATGGGTGGTGATCCACGCTGGGACCCCTGTGGTGCCAACTCGTTCGAAGTGAAAAAGATGGAGACGAACTCCTTTGAATGTTGCGGAATTGGACATTGACATTGCCCGGACTCCTCCCCCCCCTTAAAAGAGGTAGGGACCGGGGTTGGAAGAGGCTTCCAGGATTGCCGATAATCTACAAAGGCGAGTGGATTGAAATGCCGGAAATCTGCAAAGGCGGGTGAATGGAAAAGGCGATAATCTGCACGCACATCCTTGTCTTTGTTTTTCTATTTTTTTATTTATTTTTTTATTTTTTTTCCTTCCTTTAACTTTCTCATGCTTGTACTTATGGACCTGTATTTCTTCCCATACTTGTTGCACTTTCTTGCCGGAGATAAGTGTTGATTAGTCAATGACAAGGTGCCCCATTGTAGGGGAGGCCGATGCTGATGTTGGGTGCCGGTCCGGGCAGTGGAGGACTCAGGACCACACGCAGCAAGTGCAGGCAGGTAGATGGCAGAAAGGGCCCGGTGGTTATGGGCGTGCCTGGCAGGTGGTCGGCCGCTACCGTGCTGGGGACTTCCAGACTCAGGTTGGGAAGGCTGGTGACGATGCGTGGTCGATGTGGTGAGTCTCAGGGGCCGGAGGTCAGGCATCCACACGACACTTGAAGTTCCATGTCCTCAGTGCCTCTTCACAACGGTGTCGATATGTGTGGAAGGTGTCAACAGCACTGGTCCTTCAGTTGCTGGGATCGAGTCCATCACCATCTTAGCTTAGCCTTCTCATACATTTCCTTGGTTAAAATATTGCTTCCATAGGTTTTTTTTTATTATTATTGTTATTATTATTATTATTATTTTTTTTTTTTTACTCTTTTATCTTTGGTCTATGGATGATTGTGCAGATTCCAAATTCGCGGTAAAGGTACGGTTCAAGCAAAACCCTGAAGGGGTGATCGAGTGCGGCAATCCTGACTCGGTGGGGTCAGGTGGTGACTGTGGAGTAGGAAAAAAAATCCAATGAGGAAATGTTCGGGAATGTCAATGCCATTTAAATCTGGGAATCGCAAGCAAGAGCCAACCGGGGCCGATAACTGTCGAAATGCTGCGCGTAGCACCACGTTGAGTTGGGCAGGATCTCCAGTGTGGGTGGTTTTCGTTTGGTTCCATGAGACATTTGATGATTTTGCGGTTTGAGGATAGGATGGGTTCTAGGATAAGGAAAATTTCCTTGAAAGCGGAAACGCAAAAAAGGCAAACACGAATGCCGAATACAAGCAAAACAAACGGATACAATTCACGACGACGCGGCGTTCGCCCCTCGCCTAAGCATACATTCTCCCAACTTCAACATTCTAAACACAAACTTTATTGTCCTGAAAATCCCATTGTTTGATAACAAAGCATTTTCCCAATAATTGATGCCCTAAGTATATACCTTTATTTCTTTATTTACTTATTCCTTTTCTTACCATATAATACCTACTAAGACTAACTAAATCTACGAAGGTCTACCTAATTAAGCCCTACTGCTAGTGACTAGAATATCCCTAAGTGACGGCCGTCGAGAGAACAGAAGAAAGGTGAAGATAGGAAAGTAAAGCAGAGTTGTGACTAGGTACCAGTTGGCATTCAATGGATTGTAGCCTGTACACAACTACAATCAATCGACAAGAACGGAAGTCATCCGAGGCCCCTCGCTCTGGGATTGAGAAAAAAAAAATAAATAAAAAAAGGTTCAATCCAAGGGCGAAGATAATTTATAAGCAAAAGAAATTAATTTAAATATTAAAACAGCCTCGGGGAAAAATCCGCCTATGCCGCTGGCAGAAAAGAGGAGAGGGGAAAAACCCACTCCACAGCTGGGGGTAAGGTGTAGGCATACCCATCGCAAAGGAAGGCAATGCCTTAGACTCACCGCCCTCAACTGGGGGGGGGGGGGCTAGAAAGAGAAGAAGAAGAAAGAAGAAAAGCTTACAACTACTATCACTAGGTTCTGGCTGGCTTGGCAGACGATCGTCGGTCTGGGTAAGAAAAGTTTGATGAATCTTACTTTTTACCTGGAAGGGTTGAAAAACCTCTTCAACTGAGAAACGTGGGCCTGTCGTATGAATTTTCCATTGGTGGGGTCGAGCAATCGGACAGTCACAGGCGAGACAAAGGTCTCTATTACACAAAGCTTGGACCAAAGGGGCAACAACTTTTGATTGACATTGTCAATTTTCTTGCTCAGGGGGTGCAATTTATACATTACCCAATCTCCGGGCTTGAAAGGGGTGGGGGTCCTATCCCTATTATATATCCTTTCCCTTTTGGCACGGGCCTTTCGAAGATTCTCGATGGCTTGTTCCCACTCCTCCTGAAGGGAGGGTGATGGGCCATTCTGGTCGACCAAGGTATAAAGATTCCAATGGAGTTCTAAAGGATGGTGAAGAGTTCTACCCAGGAAAAGGCGGGATGGTGAATTGAGGGTACTCTCGTGGGCTGCGGAATTGAGAGCTAACTGAAACCAGTGAAGGTGCTGATCCCAAAACTGTTGGTGCTTACTATGGAAAATACGGATGGCCACCTTAATTTGTTTATTTACTCTCTCAGCATGGGAGGGGTTTGGGTAATATGGGCTAGTGAAAATGTGTTGAATGCCCAAATCCAAACACAGCTGTTGAATAATTCTGGAACGGAAGCCGGAGACGTTATCAGAAACTAAGTACTTTGGTGGACCGAAAATAGAAAAAACATTATTCAATAGAAGGTTGGCTGTTGTGTGGGCTTGAGTGTTTCTGGTGGGTATGAAAATACAAAACTTTGAAAAGGAGTCAACTATGGTGAGGATGTATTTGTTACCCTTGGTAGAGCGGGGTAAAGGACCGATGTGGTCAATGAAAATTTTCTCCCAAGGTTTGGTGACCACTTCAGATGAGAGCTGCCCTAAGTTGGAGTTGGGAGCTTGCTTGCAGCGTTGGCACTTGACGCAAGCTTTTACTCTCTGGGTGATTTCCTGTCGAAGATCCTTGGCCCAGAAATAAGCCTCAACACGGGCTAGGGTTTTACGAATGCCAAGGTGAGCGGAAGTGGGTGACTCGTGATAATATTTGAATAATAGATCCATTAACTTAGCGGGCACGACAACCCTTGGTTTGGTCTGGTTGGGCTGTCGATACATGAGTACACCATCTTGGACAGAATAACCCTCGGGCTTACTGGTGGAACGGATAATTTTTGCTAGGAAGGGGTCCTCTACCTGATGTTGGCCTATGTCTTTGAACAATTCCGGCAAGCCCAGGAGCGCCATCGTGGGAGAGGGATCGGGTTTGGGGGCCTCAGTAGGCTCGGAACCCTCAAATAGCCTAGAGAGACAGTCAGCCACCACGTTGTCTTTGCCCTTGATGTGATGAATTTGAAACTTGAAGGAATTAATGAATGAAATCCACCTGGCTATTTTGCCTACCTGACGAGGGTGATTTAATAACCAGGTGAGGGCTGAACAATCCGTATGGAGATGAAATTCCCTGTGCTCTAAATATTGTTGATATTTTTGCAATGCGAAAACTATAGCTAAACACTCCAATTGCAATGTGGAGTAGTTCAACTCATGTTTGTTGAGAGCACGGGATGCATAAGAAACCGGGAAAAGGTGACTGTCGTACTCCTGGTACAAAATTGCCCCTATTGCTGTCCCTGAGGCATCTGTATGCACGATGAAGGACCTACTAAAATCGGGCATACGTAAAATGGGGACGAGACCAATGCCTTCTTTAAGGTTTCAAAAGCCTTCCGCTGTTCCGGCCCAAATACAAAGTCGACACCCTTTTTCTTGAGCATGTTCAGAGGCTGGGCTATCGCTGCATAGCCCTTGATAAATCGAGCATAGAAGGCTGTCATGCCCAAGAATCGAGAAAGCTGTTTGACATTCTTGGGCTCCGGGAAGTTATCAATGGGTTCGGTCCTATCTGGATGAATAGAAATGGAGCTGTTTGAAAATATGTGACCGAGGAACTGGATATGGTTTGAAGCTATAGTGATTTTCTCGGGGTTGACAGTGAGTCCAGCCTTGTGCAGTCTTTGAAGGACGGTCCTGACTTTGGCCAAATGGTCATCAAAGGAACCGTTACTGTAGACGCACAAGTCATCAAAGAAATTATAGATGTACTGGAATTTTATATCTCCAAAAATCTTGTCTATGAGAGATGTTAAGACCATACTTCCGGAAGCTAGTCCAAAAGGGAGATAATTAAACTCATACTGAGCCCAAGGAACAACAAATGAGGTATAGTGCTTTGATTCTTCGGCAAGGGGAATCTGGTTGTAGGCCGAGTTAAGGTCAAGAAGAGTGAACCAGCGGGCTTGTCCCAGGTGCTGAAAGGCTGATTCGATGGTTGGCATGGGGGTGGCATCTAGTTCAAGGATGGAATTGAGACTTCTATAATCTACAACCATGCGAGTCTTGCCACCCTTCTTGGGGACCAGAAAAGCTGCAGAGGCGTACTGCGAATTTGATGGCCTAATAACTCCCTTCCGAAGAAGTTCCTCGATGTGCTGTCTCATTTGAAGAAGTTTTGGGGGTGCATACTGATATGGTTTATTTCTGACAATTTTGTTGGAATTAACTCGGATATGGTATTGCACCACATTGGTTCGGCCCAAGGCCTTAGTGATAGTCTCTGGAAATTCCCTGACCAAAGCCTCGACCTTGGATCGCTGCTCTGGACTAAGATTTTGGCCCATACTGACAGGGGCTGACTCACTGTCGGTGTCTGAAGGTATCAAGGCAAAAACCTTTGGGGTGCCGTACGGAAAAGTGAGGGTGTGATCTGCCATATTGATGATGGCACGGGCCTTAGTGAGAAAATCAGAGCCTATAATAACTTCTACCGGTAAATTTTCTGAAACTTGGAAGGAAAAGTTCCATGAAAGATGCCCTATCTTAAAATGGATGGTTGCCTGAGACTGAAAATCAAAGATGTCGCCGGAAGCGGAAATGGCTTTTTCATTGGTTGGGCCCACAGACCTTACGCAAGTGGTGTCCTTGCGAAGCCTGTTGAACACCTTGTGGGAAATTAAACAGAAAGAAGCGCCTGTGTCTACTAGGGCCTGAAGCTCAATACCACCAAAATTCGTGATTATGTGACAAAGGTCCATCTTGGGCACGGATGGGGCCTTACTGGAGACAGGGTGTTGTTTAGTTTTTGATTGGGTCAACTTTAGGGGTTCCGCGGCGGCTTGACATTGCGGAGGAGCGCGACCGCCTAACATCGCCCTCCGTTCCCGTTTGTTGGGTTGCCCCGTTCATTGCGGTCGGAATTGATGGGACCTGACTGACGTTGCGCGCGATCACGCTGCTGTCCGGAATTCTGCGGGACATGTGAGCGGTACTGCCCCTCGCGAGTGTGCGACTGTTGCCCTCGGTAGGGTTGGTTGGAAAAGCGCGATTGCTGCCCGCGGTCGTGGCGTCCTTGATGAAAAGAATTGTTGTTTGGCCTGCCATAACCGCTGCGGTAGGCCTGACTGTTGTGACGATTCTGCGGATACGAACGTTCGTAGCCCCTGGAATTTTGCGGGGATGGTGCGGCAGGGGCCACAACCGACTCTTGCGCCTGAGAGGTGGACTCAAGGTGCTCAACCACCTGCAGCCTAGGCGCGAGGGAGAGCAGGTCCTGAATAGTACGACAGGGGGGCATCATGGCGAGCCGCGCCCTAGGCACAGAGTGAAGTCCGTTGACCAGGACCTCCAAAAGCTCCGAGTCGGTAGCGTTTGGGATTAACAACATTGCATAGTCCTGGACCGAACCTACAAACTCTGGTAGGGGCTCGGAGGCTCCCTGACGCCTATAAATAAGGCGCGTCACCATGGTGTGTCGCAGTTGAGTCGGCACAAAAAATCCATCAAGTCAGTAGTCAGGTCGGCCAACCTTTGCCTGTTGGCGATGGCACGGGACCAGAAATCACCGAGTTGCCCGGTGGTGCGAGGCAGCGCTTCAACGAGGAGCGTGTGCTCATCGATTAAGGCCAGGCGCTGAATTTTCAATATCTTGACCAAAAATTTCAGCAGCTGTTCGCCTCAGCACCAGAAACAACCGGCAGGGCCTTCAACAGGTTTGCCACGACCTTTCTGGAGTCAGAGGATGTGCTCTTTGAGCTCACAGCACTCGCCAACTGTTGACCTAAGGTTGAGGCAGCGACTCGAATAGCCTCCAGCCACTGAGGAGCGAAAGGCTGGGCCATCGGCCCAGTGGTGGGTGGCGGTTGAGGCTGAGTGACGGAATGCGCGGGAGGCGCGTGGGTGGCGGCCTCGGTAACCAAAATCGATGGGGGACGGTCGCTCGACTCGGACCCGACGGACTCTTGTTTCGTTTCGGGGTTGTCCTTCTGTTTCGCCTGAATGGGAATTTCCGAATCGGAAGCCTGACCGGGTGTCAAGGGCTCAGTGCCACCATTGATTTGCAAAGTAGCCAAGTACTCGCTCAACAGGGCTCTGTTTTGAGCAAGAGTGCCAAACGGGGTGAGGCCCAGGGCTTGGCACTGTGCGACAGCGTCAGGCGCTGAGAGCGTGTAAACCCATGACGTTCCCGATGGGATTTCGTCAGGCGCGTACACCCTCGATGTCATGTCGCAGGGGGTGAGCAACGACAATAGGCCTAAAAAAACCCAACTCACTCAAAATTTTCCCCTTGGGTTTCCGTTGACCAATGGCAGAAGAGAAAGAGAAAAAAAATTTTTAAACAAGTTGCAAACAATAATTAATTTGCCCAACAATGAACAATAATTCACCGCGCGAGAAAAAACAATGTCATTGAGCTGACGGGGGTCCGTGCAGACCCGGGGGGCGGGGGGAAAAAACACCTAAAAACCCTAACTGCCAATTTTGTAAAAAAATTCTAATTTTGTTGCCCTTAATTTTAATTTTTTTTCCTTTTTTTTTTTTTTTTTTTTTTGACCCTGCTCTCTCCATCGCGAAATTAATTTTGTCGTTTTGCCGGAGGAAAAAAAATTTCCAATTTTCCTTATGGGGGGTACCCCAAAAGACGTTAGGCAGCCGCGAACCTGGTTTCAAGGCTTTAACTCGTCGGCGAAAATGGACAAGAGCTTGCGATGGCCGAGAGAATTGTAATGAATGCCATCAATCCTGCGAGATCTACCGTAATACGCATGGAAAAATTCATGGTTGGCAAAATCCGCAGTTAAGCGTACAACCCGAACCATGTCAGATCTCAGAGTGAGCAAAAACCTATTCATCTTATCCAATCGATCCACTGCCCGAGCATCACTGCAAAAGCGAGGAAATAGCGGCAAAGTTGTGAAAACAATCACTATGTCAGGATGTCTTCTGCGAATTAATTTGATCAAGGACAAAAATTGAGCCTTGAAATCGCAGGGTGCAGTTCCGCCCAAAAAATCGTTGGTTCCCACCATAAGCACTAACGGAATGCGGGCGTGAAGGACAGGGTTTGATTTCAAAAAGTCCTTGATTTCGCCTACCTTTGCGCCGGAAAAGCCCCATGAGCATGAGGATTGCACGGAAATATCAGCTCTGGTCTGACGACCAAAATACTCCGAGAACCTCTTTGCACATGAGTCGCCTAAAATTTGCACAGAGATTGGCATCTACAAGAACGGGAGCTTGGGGGGTTTGCTACGGCCCATGGGAATTTATTCAGCATGAAAACCTAGCCTAATGGTGCTTTACCTAGGCCTACTTAATTGAAAAACCTCTAAAATCCGAGAAATTAATTCTTAACTAATTTAATTTTAATACCTGAAATTTTTCCTGCTAATTAGCCTACAAGGTTGAAATGTAAATGAGAAAACAGCCAGGGGTTTGCCAAAAGCCAGCAAAATTCAAAAGCAAAGTGCGGTTAGTCAAAGCGAGCCGGTATATCGGTGCGGAAAGCCGAATCACCGATACCCGAGTACTGCTCGACTATCGACCGGATCAATGAATCGACCAGCCGATAACACAGACCTAACCTAGATGGGACATCCAGGCATAGGCCACACAACATCCTGCATTATATGTTCAGAAATTAAATAAGCAAGTGCATAGGGAAAGGTAATTAAAATAAATTATTAAGCAAACATCCTTAAGTATAATATAGCTTAAATACACAAGAAACACTTCTTACAAACTACACTGACTCTAACGCTCATACCAAAGACTTTGTAATTTTAAAATAAAGAAAATTGAAAATTAATTTAATTTAGTTTACTTGGGATTCAGCCAGCAGCATTCTGTGCCCGGGCACAGCGATCTGCCCCTTACCTGTCACTGATCCCAACAAAATGCAAAAGAAAATCTGAATTAAAACTTGAAAACATTAATTGGCAAAAAATATTTAATTTTCCTTTACTTCACTTTTTAAAAAAAAATTCACTTCAACACTGCACAATTAACACTGAAAAAAGGCACTTTCTTCAAGCAGAGACAGCTGGCAGGCTGGAAATCTCGAACCGCAGGGGCTAGGCCTATTCTGTAACAAAGGCACAAAACAAAGGCAAAATCCTACACTGGCTGGCAAACCCTGGGTCCCTATTGCCTAACAGAACTTAAGGGAAAGAGCAGGGGATGATAAACTAGCAAGAAAAACTTGGAAAGGTTAAAGCTAACCGAGGCTATAAGAGCGCTCGGAAAATAAAAATAAAGGCCAAAATTTAAGCTAATTTCCAAAATTTCAAAAAAAAAAAAAAAAAAAAAAAAAAAAACTACTGCAACAGGGTAGTCCAGAACCTTAGCCTTTCTTAGAAAAAAATTTGAAAAGAATCGAAGCAAAAACTACTGCCCTAGCCTAAAAAAGGAAAAGTGAGGTTAGGCTAGCCTAGGCCTACCTCATGAAGCTGTAGTCTTAGCCTGTGCTTAGCTCAGAAGCTCTGCTACCATATGAAACGGTAATACGTGGTTACCTATGGATAATGGGTATTCGGAAAGCTGATTGTGGACCTTTGGTGGTATTGAACTAAAGCTCAGTGAGTAGCTATTGGCAAACTGAATTGATGGACTATTGAGCTCGAGCAACAACATGAATGGGCTGACTAGTCATCTCTAGGTTGTTGGTGATTAACTGAAGGGTGACTATGGAGATGGTTGAGGATTGAGGTTTTAATGTCGTGAAATGAGATATCTGGGAAACTCGTGGCCTATTGACTGAACCCAGGAAACGTATCCGAAGGGCATACTGTGGGTACTACCCAGGGACGAATCGTTGCCAAGCACAGGACCAGAACCATCAGCCATTTTGATGAGTGTTTTATTTTAAATCTATCTATACTAAATTAATTGCAAGGTGAATATCCAATAATGAACTGTATCTAGAAATCTAAAACCCATCCTATGGCTGATGGTCCATGTCGTGAGACGACATGAACGTTAAGGTTATGGCTCCAGACTACCTCTACAGAACAAGTTACAGCCTTTATTGACTGGCTACATAAGTGCCACTATTGGTATCTTGTAAACTAGAATAGTTACAGAAAACTTTCAATCAGAAACTTTACCTCCTTTTTAGAGACCATTAAAAATTTAAAGATTTAATTTTTAAATAAATTTTTCACTATGGTGAATATATTTGAAATTTCTAATTGAACACTAGGTTTTTATAGCAGATTCGGATTAAGGAATCAAATTTAAGACTTTTCTATTATTTGCCATTTTCTCTAAAACTAACGGTAAGGGAGCTAAAGGCGGTTATAGATTTATTTTAGTTTCATAAGAATAACATGGGAAAACTTTATCTGCCCATATCTTCAAAACAATTCAGTAAAGTAAAATATACTCTACTATAAATATTTCTTTGTTTTATGGTTTAAGGTTTTTGTTTTATAATGACATCAAATTTTTAGAAAAGTTTTTTTTCTGCCATATTGGATATAACTTAATTTGTTAATGATAATTTTAATGAGTTCCTATTACATAATTTTGAGACATTTTAATTTTTGAATATTTTTTATTTTACTGAATATTTCCCAAAATATGGACACATAAAGTTTGCCCTGCGTTATTCTTATGGAACTAAATATGAACTTAATTTGCCTCTAGCTACCTATTCGTTAAGCTTATAGAAAATGTGGAAGAATAAAAAAGTCTTCAAGTTGACTGATTAATCCCAATCTGTTAAAAAAATGGGATGCTCTCTATGACTTTTCAAAGTTGGTCACCATATTGGAAAATGGCACCCAAATTTTCAAAATCTGAGTTCTTATTTTTAATAGTCACTAAAACGGAGGTAAAGTCCCACGTTTTAAGTTTTCTGTAACTATTTTAGTTTACGAGATTCAATTGTGGCACCACTTGAACTATGATCACGCTGTATAAATACATACGTGTGGCATTTTTGAGATGCAAAAATAAAACAAGTAACGGATTTTTAAGGAAAGGTATTTTTTACTTGAAAAGGCAACAATAACATTAGTAACAATTTGTATTTTGTTGTGTCTATCTACACCAGTGGTATTTTAAACGTTTTGACAGGGAACGGTTCAAACCCCAGTCTTGTTACTATTAACATCGACCAGTTGTTAGAAAGCATCATTAATTAATAGCCCAATGACAAATGGCAACTGGGTCCGGAATTAATCCTTTAAAGAAGTACTAACTTTCCTCAGCATCGAACTGGCATCCTTTGGGTACAAAGGCGAGCAATATAACCACTCAGCTACCCAGCTGTGAGTCATCTTCACCTTTGGGCCAGTAGCCCATTGTTGCGTAGACGGCAATGTTAACCATACGGGCTTTTATGCAAAACATGATATTTAATTCCCCTGTTTCGGACGCCATTTTTCAATCGATTTCCTTTAAACTTGGTAAGTGTTTAGTTAAATAGTTATATTAGGTCCCTCATACAGTACTTAAAAATTTTGAAAAAAATATTACAAAGGAAAATTGATTTACTTTGCGACAGTAATCACAGAGAGTAATTTTTGTTAAATAAAAAAAAATGAGGAATGAGGTGAAGATGACTCTTGAGTTCATTTATTTTACGTTAATTTTTTCTTTTGCAATTCAAATATTATTTTAGGTAGACTAGCATTTCATCTAAGTGTTTTACGTAAAACTGAACGTTGTGTGGAAGAGTTTAAACTTATAATTAATTGTAATCAGAAAAAAATTTTCCAAAGCTACTTACCTCAGTTGTGACCAATATTAGTAACCTTAAACATGTTCCACAAAATATAAAAAGTAAAAAATATTATTAAAAGTATTGCACAGTTAAAAACAATTTTAATTAGCTTGCATATTCAAATTTAACATTTAAATATGTTCATAAAAACACGATTATAAAAACAATAAGTTAAAGATTTTTATTCAGGATTCAAAGTTACAACTGCTTTTGTTCATAAATTCCTACCATAGCAGTGACTTTTGATATTACCTCTTAATTTATTTTAAGATTGTCAAAATACAGCAAAATTTCCAAAAGATCATTCTTAAGCCAAATTAAGCATAGTTAATTATTTACCAGGCGTCAGTGTAAGCCTTTCAATTCCAGCGATATTTTATGCATAAGCCATCTTAGCTGTTTTGTGTGGGCTTTGAGTGCTTTCTCTTTAAAACATTACTATTTCTCAAATATCACAAATTGAAGCTATTGATTGTTAAACCTTTTAAAAACATTAAAAATACAAGCAATAATACCAAAATTCAAATTCATTTTTGTGTTTAGTTTTTAAACCTTTAACTTTTACTTTAAAAAGTAAAAATCAACAATGACATGGAACAATGAGTTTTCATTTATCATATTTTATTATATTATGCTACTTTTCGCAACATCAAGTATTACTTCTTATTACTATTTGTATCAATAGTAACATTTTACGAGTAAATATTATGTTATCTTGTGTTGTATGGAAATGGTAGATTTTCTATGTAAGTTATACATACATTTGTAAGTTTAACATTGTAATTATTTTAAATGCTTCTACATTAAATTAGTGATCTGTGACAAGTAGGCCTACTATCGGTCTATTAAATGTTTTTCATTGCTAAACCGTTTACTAATGTTAATGTCGTTCACTGTTCACGTTAATGACAGCCTCCTGAGGTCCGAGATGCCTGAGGAAACCACTTGGGTTGGGTACGCCGATGACGTCGCAGCTCTCATTGCTGCACGCAACGTTGAGCTGGCCCAACTGAAGTTGAACCGAGTTATGCGGGAGGTCAACAACTGGATGTCCGATCACGGTCTCTCACTTGCTCTCAGTAAGACGGAGATCGTGATTCTCACGAAGAAGAGGATCGACACCGTCGTCCCGTTTCGAGTGGGAAGGGAGGTGGTCACATCAACTCGTGCCGCCAAATACCTCGGGGTTATGGTGGACACCAAGTTAAGCTGGAGGGATCAGATCTTCCGTACGGCGGACAAGGCCGCTAAGGTAGTGACTTACCTTAGTAGGCTGATGGCCAATGTAGGGGTCCCCGATCCAGCAGAAGACGTCTGTTGATGTCCGCGGTCCATTCCGTGCTTCTTTACGGGGCAGAGGTGTGGGCAGGCGCTCTAGATAAGGAGTGCTACAGGTTGCGACTAGCCCGGGTTCAGCGTCAAGCTGCGCTTCGGGTGTGTTCCGCCTACCGGAGAGTGTCCGAGCCTGCCGTCCTGGTGGTCGCTGGAGTCATCCCTGTCAAGCTCTTGGCAGGGGAGAGGAAAGCGATTTATCAGAGACAAGGCGAGATCGGCAAGGACACGGCAAGAACAGAAGAGTGCTCCGAACCTTCCAGCAGTGGCAACACAGCTGGGAGCACGACACCCGAGGACGATGGACTGCACGACTTATCAAGCACGTCCAACCGTGGGTGGAACGGCGGCATGGGGAGGTGGACTACTACCTGACCCAATTTTTGACAGGTCACGGATATTTTCGGTCGTACCTGAACCGGATGGGAAAGACCGGTTCACCGGACTGCATTTATTGCCCGGGTGTTCCCGACGATGCGGAACACACGTTCTTCCGCTGTCCCCGTTGGGAAGGGCCCCGCCTAGAGGCCACACAAATTTTTGGTGCATTTTCGGTGGACTCGGTCTGCCAAAAGATTTTGGAGGATGAGGGCAACTGCGATTGTTTGTCACAGTTCGTCCGGGGCATCCTACTGGAAAAGAAAACCGATCTGGACCGCGAAGTGGCCCAGATCCCTTGATCGAGCGGCTGGATAAGGAGCGAGCCCCACGGGCGTAAGCCAAATTTAGGCCTAGCCTGACGTAATGTGACAAACAATTCCAGGTTAGATTCCTAAAGAGTAGAGGAGGTTTTTTAGTGGGTAAACCCGTTTTTAGGGGAGCCCCACACTACAGGCTGGCCACCTGTTTGCGTAATGCATTTTTCCACCTTTCCCTCAAAAAAAAAAAAAAATGTCGTTCACTACCTTTTATGGTTATTTCAAAATTAAAGCAGAAAAAAGGATCCACTACTTTTTTATAGGACCATTTTAATGAATATCCCATTCAATAATTCAATAAAAATATAAAATATACTTTGTAAGATAACGATAATTTTGATAATTAAAAAAAGTGTTTATTATATGTCTTCTTGTCTTCATTTATTCATGGTTCCATAGATCTGCATCATATTGAAGTGGTTGGCAAGTTTTTATTTTGCTTGTTCTCCCTGAATACAATTATACAATTGTCTCCCTCTTAGGCTGAAGTTAGAGTCAGATCATTCTAAATTTAAGAAACTGCTGAAGAGCATGTTGATAGAGAAAACTTATTACAGTGTCCGAGATTTCCTGACTGGGGGATAAAAGGTACAAGATATTGTTTGTTTTCTAATAAGTTAATTTTAAGTTTATTTTTTTCTGAGTATTATTTGTGAAATTTGTACTCATTATGAAATATTGACCTTGCCAATGCAAATTGTAATTTGTTGATTCTGGCAAATAAATGACTTTGACTTTGACTTTGACTTTGAATGTTGGATTTTTAGTGGAGGGAATCATAGAATTGTCTTCAAAGTGGATACAGTAACACATATTGAGATTAACGGTGTTGATTAATAAATTAATAAAGAATATATAACGTTTTATCTGTTTTGCAATCTGTTTTTCGACGTTTCAAAGGTATTTTTGTAAAACATATCTTTTTCATGTCATGATACAATTTTTACGTAAAGGTTATTGTTAGGGTTTAGTAAACGCTCTTTTAAATATTTTTTTAGATTTTTTCCTTAGGTCAGGCCAAAAGCAATACATTTTACAAAGAGGGGTCTAAAGTGATTCGTTTAGCCGCTAGCCGCTATTTTTTTTTTTTCAAATAACTTTCCTTAACTGATGATTGTATTCAGTTAATATTTGGTATGAACATTTAATTTTTTTATGACGGTCATTTTAAATATTTAAACTTGAATATCTCATAACAAATAAACTGTTTCGACATTTTGCAACAAAACACATTTGACTAATAAAACTGTCAATGAAACCTAGTTTGTAACAATGAGACAACTGTAATGGGGTAAAAACACCGGTCATCGGTGGGAATTTTCACATTAAATATGAAACATCCGGCCGTTCCTCATTGGCTGAAAGGGCTCAGTTAGTTGTCGAAATTGTTACTTGGGGGCAGCACTAACTGGGTTAGAGCGTGATTCTAAAAAACTCCGCTAGATGCCACGAGTGCTAGGGGGTACGACTGCGCTATGGCTCCCTATGGGGGTAACGAGAAATGAATTTGGAGGACTACGCCGGCGTGAAGAGAGGATCTTTCATTATTAGACGATGGTGAGTGAACTACGCTGTCTTTATGTACATTTGCGGTTGCTTTGGACATTTTTACATGGCTGGGGCGTGGAATAATAGGATTGAGTGATTGTGTACACTACAAGACGACAGCTAGTTGGGTTTGCCTCAACTCTCCTCTGCATTCGGCTCACCTATTCCAACTATTTAGGTAACTATCGTCTCCATAGTTTGGTTAGTTGACTACATCATTCACTATGGATTGCCTGCCCTATGTATTTCAATAAATTGGGACTGTTACAACCATGACGGCGTGTTTATTCAGTGGCCTGATTATCACAAAACTCATAATCATTTTTAAGGGCTTTCAGTGGAGCTCCAAAAGTTATTATATCCCCTGAGATGTTACAAGAGGACTGGTACAACATGGCGCCCAAAATGAACACTCATTTGGGCCTCTGAAATCTCTTAGGTGTAGGCCTAACTTATGTTACACCAGTCCAATAAGTTATTTATGGGTTCTTTATTCCTGCAATCTTAAAATGATTCCAAGAAGCCGCGCGGAGGGCGCCATGTTGTACCAGTCCTCTTGTAACATCTCAGGGGATATAATAACTTTTGGAGCTCCACTGCAAGCCCTTAAAATGATTATGAGTTTTGTGATAATCAGGCCACTGAATAAACACGCCGTCATGGTTGTAACAGTCCCAATTTATTGAAATACATAGGGCAGGCAATCCATAGTGAATGATGTAGTCAACTAACCAAACTATGGAGACGATAGTTACCTAAATAGTTGGAATAGGTGAGCCGAATGCAGAGGAGAGTTGAGGCAAACCCAACTAGCTGTCGTCTTGTAGTGTACACAATCACTCAATCCTATTATTCCACGCCCCAGCCATGTAAAAATGTCCAAAGCAACCGCAAATGTACATAAAGACAGCGTAGTTCACTCACCATCGTCTAATACTGAATGATCCTCTCTTCACGCGGGCGTAGTCCTCCAAATTCATTTCTCGGGGGGTAACGAAGTAAAAAGAAGGAAGTTCAGAAGGAGATTGAAAGTTTACTGGAAAATGGATTAATAAGCAGATCTGATAGCCCTTACAACAATAGTTTAGTGGCGGTTACAAAGAAAGATGGTTCCACACGTGTTTGTCTCGACAGTAGGAGATTGAACAGGTATATTATTAGTGATTGCGAGCGTACAGAAAGAGTAGAAAACATTTTACAGCGCTTTGCGGGGACAAAGTACCTAACTTCTTTGGACCTTACACAGGGTTTCCTACAATTATCTCTCAGCAAAGAATCTAGGAAATATGTATCCTTTGTGTTTAATGGAAATAACTACTCTTACAATAGGTTGCCGTTTGGCCTAAAGATCTCAAGCTCTATGTTTATTAAGGCGATGACGCATATATTTGGTTCAGATTTTGACGACTTCCTAGTCATGTACGTAGATGATTTGTTGATTTTTTCCCAGTCCTTCGAGGAACATGTTAGACACATTGATTTAGTATTGAACAGATTAAAAGAATTTGGAGCCACCGTAAAACTCAGCAAATCAAAGTTTTTTGAATCAGAAGTTAATTTTCTTGGATTTATTATTTCAGCGGATGGCATTAAAATGGACCCAGAAAAAGTTAGTAAAATTTTGGAGTTGAAGGATCCGCGTAATCTCAAAGAATTGCAATCAATGTTAGGTTTAATGAATTATTATAGAAGTTTTCACTACAAATACTCAGAGCTAACAAGTAAATTCAGTCATTTGCTTAGTAGTAAAAAACGATGGGTTTGGAATAAGGAGGATTCAGAAAATTTTGAGACATTAAAGAAAGAGTTCGTGAATCATGTCATGCTTTCTCATCCAGATTTCCAAAAAGAATTTTTTATTGGAACTGATGCTTCAGATAGCTGCGTCGCATGCGTATTATATCAGCAAGACGAGCAACACGATAAGAAAGTAATAATGTTCGCTAGTAGGAAATTGCTAGATACTGAGAAGGCGTATTCAATTACAGAAAAAGAGCTTTTGGCGTTAGTTTTCGCATGTAACAAGTTTAGAGCTTATTTAGTAGGACATCCTAAAATTATTGTTCGGACAGATCATAAGGCATTGACATTTTTAAATAATTGTAAGTTGACACACGGCCGTATTTTGAGATGGGTATTGGTATTACAAGAATTCAACCTAGAAATTCAATATATTCCAGGAAAATTAAATGTAGTTTGTGACGTGTTGTCCAGGATTAATGATGACGGTATGGAAGATAAAAATAAAAACAATATTATGGTACTTAAAGGTAAGCTTGAGTTAGGATTTAAAGAAAGTGAGATGAGGGAGTTACTAAAAGATTTTCAAGAAGCTCAGAGGCAGGACGAGTTTTACAGTAATATTTTCAATATTTTGCAGGACAATAAACATGAGAATCATGATAAAGTTAAGACAGTTTTCAAAATCCATAACGACTTACTGTTCAAGAACGTAAAGGATGATGACGAACATTGGCGCTTATGCATTCCTCGATCGAAAGTGATTAAATTAATAGATTATGCACACAGGAAGTATGGCCATTTTGGGGGTCATAAAATATATTTGACATTGAGAGACTACTGTGTATTTAAGAACATGGAAAAACAATTAAGAAACAGCTCAGGAGCTGTATGTTATGTCAGAAGACGAAACATTATAACAAACATCAGATAGGAGCTATGCATTCCGTTACTGCGGAGAGACCGTTACAGTTAGTTAGTGTTGACCTTATAGGCGAACTTCCTGCGGGCAGATTCGGCGTTAAGTATATATTCTCACTTGTAGACATTTTTTCAAAGCATGTAAAATTGTATTCAGTTAGAAACGCTACCAGTACAGCACTGCTAGCTAAAGTGAATGATTATTGCAAACAGGTTGGCAAAATTGAGTGCATTTTAAGTGATAATGGTACACAGTTTACTTCGCGAAAATGGTATCAAGGATTAGATAAATTGGAAATAAAATACATCCATTCTTCAGTATACAACCCTCAATCCAACCCGATAGAAAGATACAATAAAGAGATTAACCGCTTGTGTAGGTTATATTGCAGTGAGAAACATACCAAATGGTCTGATTATTTGCAGTACGTTGAGGATTGTTTAAATTTCACGGTAAACGGAATAACTGAGCAGGTACCTTATGAAGTTATGTTTGGTAAGAAGGGAGAACATATTTTTCAGAAGTTAGTTGATTTTCCTAAAGTAAATTTTGATCATATCAGAGTATTACAGTTAGCTAGGGACAAAACTAGGGACAAACTAGAGAAACGGAAATTGAAATTCGATCAGAAAGTTAAAGCGGTGAAATATGAGATAGGGGATAAAGTATTAGTCAAGACGCATTATTTGTCCGACAAATTAAGCAAAAAGATCAAGAAATACTTTCATTTGTACGAAGGCCCGTACAGAATTGTGGGGATTAAGATGGATAATGCATATGTGTTGGAGGATTTAGAAACTCGTGAGGTAAAGGGAACGTACAATATTCGGCAGTTGAGGAGACTAATAGAGTAACTAGTAACTCTATGTTCCGACCAGTATAATTTGTTAATAGAATAAAATTGTAAATAATAGGGCAATACAGGAAGCCAGTTGAGGTCTTTATCTTAGTATATTAAGAATGTCTATTGTAAAGTGTATGTAATTTCATGTATTTGTTAGATTAAGAAGTGTGGTGCAGTGCGAAAAGTATCTACTCTATAAAACGCTCTTGATAGTGAAAAAGTGGAATTTAGGTAATAAGAGGACAGCTTAATAGCTGAAAGGTATATAACTTAAAATTAGTATATGTATAAGCAGTGAAATATTGTTGCATAGCATTGTTTTGCTAATGTTATTTACTGATTGGACGTTCCATGTGAATGAAAGGCATTAAAAAAAAAAAAAAAAAAAGGATTTAAAGGGCATACTGATTTAAATGCCATGTGGGCAAGGTAAATTAATTATCAGTTTGACTTATAAACTAACAATACATATAATAATAATATGATAATAATTTATAATAATGTGTTTTTGATTAATTACAATGAATATTGTGAATGAGACCTTAATTATTGAGGGGATTTATAACGTATTTGGTTACTTTTGGAAATCTGTGGAAACATTTTTCACGTTTTATTATTGTGTTATAAAAATATGAATAAGAAAGGATCAAATGAATTACAGCAGGTATATAAAAAAAAAAAAAATGTATATATTTAATGTGAAAGAAAATTATTTTAAACTGTAACTTTTATAAAATTTGCTGGAAATTTATTTTGTGAAAATTAATTTTATGTGAATAAAATTGTAATTTGAAATAGTAAATTGAAAACTTATTTGTAAAAGTAAATTGTAAATTTATTTTGTCAGAGTAAAATGGACATATTTGTTAAAATAAATTGTAAATTTATTTTGTGAAAGAAAATTGAATATATATATTCTGTGAAAGTAAATCGAAAATTTATTGCAAGTAAATTGAAATTTTGTGTGTGAAATAAGATGGAAATTTGTTCTATGAAGGTAGGTTGCAAATTTTGTTGTGTGAAAATAAATTAAAAATTTATTTTATGGAGTTGAAATTTTATGTTTTATATAAAAAATCTGAAAGTTTATTGCAATAGAACAAATTGTGAATAGTGTGGTTAGAATTAATTTGCTATTTATGTTGTATTTTAACTATATAAAACTTTTGGTAAATTTGTTAGGGAACTAATGTAAAGGTGAGCTGAACGTGCAGAGGTTTGAAGCTATAGTGAATTTTGTCTAAATTTTATCGGGACTCAAAATTTATCCAAAATTCAGGGGGGTAATCTGTAATGGGGTAAAAACACCGGTCATCGGTGGGAATTTTCACATTAAATATGAAACATCCGGCCGTTCCTCATTGGCTGAAAGGGCTCAGTTAGTTGTCGAAATTGTTACTTGGGGGCAGCACTAACTGGGTTAGAGCGTGATTCTAAAAAACTCCGCTAGATGCCACGAGTGCTAGGGGGTACGACTGCGCTATGGCTCCCTATGGGGGTAACGAGAAATGAATTTGGAGGACTACGCCGGCGTGAAGAGAGGATCTTTCATTATTAGACGATGGTGAGTGAACTACGCTGTCTTTATGTACATTTGCGGTTGCTTTGGACATTTTTACATGGCTGGGGCGTGGAATAATAGGATTGAGTGATTGTGTACACTACAAGACGACAGCTAGTTGGGTTTGCCTCAACTCTCCTCTGCATTCGGCTCACCTATTCCAACTATTTAGGTAACTATCGTCTCCATAGTTTGGTTAGTTGACTACATCATTCACTATGGATTGCCTGCCCTATGTATTTCAATAAATTGGGACTGTTACAACCATGACGGCGTGTTTATTCAGTGGCCTGATTATCACAAAACTCATAATCATTTTTAAGGGCTTGCAGTGGAGCTCCAAAAGTTATTATATCCCCTGAGATGTTACAAGAGGACTGGTACACAACAAATATTGGGTTAATTGAGATTTTTTGGTTAAAATAAACTAAATTCGCATAATTTCTAATAAAAAAACCTGGGTTTTATGCAGAAAAATATTAAAACTCTGTTATTTGTTATCTGATCCTCACGAGTTTAGCACCAATAGTTAGAAACGTGTATTTCTATAACTAACTGTATTAAATGACTGCCATTTAAACACAACACGTCGGAAATTACGTCCAATATAACCTGAATACAACAATCCGTCACGGAAATAAAAGTTATCATGTGAAAAAACAAAATGGCGACGTGTCTTAGTAAAGCAGTTTAGAACTATCTTTGTGCCATGTTTTTTAACACACTGTATGACACTATTGTAATTGTTAGATCTGAAAAGTTATAATTCATTTCTCATACTTGCAAAAGATGAAAATTTCCTACATAACATTAATTAGTTTATAAAATACTTAATTTACATACTAAGCCTTTTGGAAATAATAAAAGCAAATTAAACAAATCAAATGTTACACGGAGAATTATTTTGAACCGGAATCAATAGTGTGCGTACGCATTTGATAAGATTTAAAATAATAATTTAGTAAGACAATAGCACAATATTTATACAGCTATGTGTTCTGACTACGACATGCTAGTGTTCTGTAGCGTGTCAAACATTTCAACAGTTTGTCCGGCTCGTTGGCTTAGGAAATGGCTCGTGTGATGCCCCACTTATCGGTACAATGCAGGAATCGCTATACTTGAGTAAAAAATATGTTTTGAAAATGTTCTACCATGGTTAGATTTTTTAAGTATTAGTAATATGTTTTGTGTAATATGTTGTAAAAGCATTATTATTAGAGTTTAATCATTTTTAAGTAAAGATTTATTTTATACCGTATTACTTCTCAAACTCTAAGGCTGTATTATATAAACCCTCCATAAAACTTATTTTAACTTTTCAATTGTTAGTTTTTGTAGTTTTAATGACATTTTGTTTTGTTTATCTTAGTGAAATAGACACCATTGCCATTTAATATTCATTATGATCCTGATTAGCATGCAACAACGCGGAGCGTACTGTCCAACTCATCTATTCGGTGCAACCGCTGCGCCCAACCACCACAGTGGGATCACGTTGGGGACGTCCTAATCTTTACAATTGAAGAGTTAATCGTAATGGTTTGTTTTCTCAAATGGAAGAGCGTTTTCTGCGTAAAATAACATCCGTAGAGAAATCTTGAAAATGTAAGTAATGAACCCCCCCCCCCATTTAGACGAAATCAGTCCCTTGATGTTGAGCTCGAACGACACCTGCCTGAGATTAGCTATTTTAATTTTCCTTGCTCATGTTAGGCCTTTGCTCATAAATAAGGGCGAACGTGGTGATCTTGAACTTCCTTTGTGACACAGACACAAATATCTGCACAAGACACAGGCTTCTTAGATGTATTTATGTTAGACTAAGCAGGGAGAGTGATCAAGAAGATTATCTGATCCAAGGTAAAATCAATTATCTGATACTATCAAGGATCCAGGCAACCTTTTCGCCGGTGGCATGGTTTTCAAAAGGGACAAAAAAAATATTGACACAATCCAGGAGGTGACAGAAGCTGTGAAAATAGCCGAAAGTCATAACCATTGTCATTCCTTACGCATCCTTACCCTTGATGCGACGTACGAGATCAACACAGTGTTGTGATGTTATAGCTTTGAGAACATTAAAACCCTCTCCGGGTTTGTCTCGAGTATTTCTTTAAATTGCTTCATTGCCTTAGAGACCACACCTCCCCAACGGCACCAAAGATGGAACACAGAGTATGACATGACAGCCTGTGCTGCTCATGGGTTTCTCCTTGATGCTGCTCTCTGGAATGTCACATTTTATAGTTACTGCTAACAACCAAGTGAAAATGTTTGCTACCCCAGCCGTCGAGCTCATCAGCTAAACCTTTCATTTGAACAAGAAATGCCTGAATAGAAGTTCATGGGTTCTCCATAGCTCTAAGTAAATCGGAAATTGTTTGGGGACTGAGAGGAGAATCGACACCATTGTCCCACTGAAAGTAGGGGTAGAAGTCGTGGAGTCAAAACATTTTGGAGTCAAAATCTATCCAGGAGCTTAGTTACTTCATTCGATCAGGTGAACAGCCGAGGAAGACACTTGAGGGAGCAGGCAAATGCCAATCATTCTAGATATTATTTCAAGCAGATGAATGCTTCTCATATCCGTAGTCCATCCTGTGCTCATGCACTGAGTATGTAAGAAAGGATCGACTGGTGGTTCCTTCCTGATGGTGTTAGTTGCTTATTATAGAAGGCAACCCTGGTGATCGCTGCCATTGTGTCTGCCACCCTAGCAGCAATTGTGAGGAAATCGATTTACCAGAGACAAGCCTTGAGGCACTCTCACCAACTGGGAAAACTAATCAAGAAATCTCAAAAATAGTTGGAGGGATGACTTGGCAAAACCAATGTCTGCATTGCTCCGATTTTTAATGGGCGGACTATTTAAAGTCGTAAATCAATCGGAGAGTAAACATTATTGCAGAAGTACACTGCAGAGTTTAAAATAAAGTATAAATTACGTTTTTTGTCGTCCTCGTTAAACATATCTACGCCCTGTAGTCACGAGAAACTATGAATAGCCGTTTTCTGACACCATCGTTGAGAAGACGAAATAGATCCAAGTAAGGCGGTTTTGCGTGATGATCAATATCAATCCTTTTATTTTTAAAGTGAAATACAAAATAAATAGCAATGTCACTAAGCTAAAATTTTCTATAATTACAAAACACGTTTTAAAATAAAATCTTAAAAATATATATTTAATAATAATATTAATGCCATTGGAATAAAAATTAACGAAGTTACGCTCTATTTGTTTATTCAATTACACCTTGAAACATAGAAACATTTTCAACATATTCATAGGGATATTTTCGTTACACTAAAATTACACATATTAATTTTACTAATTTTCTTTTACAGTCTAAGGGCGAAATATAGTTTGCACCATTCGAACTGCATCACATTTGTTTTGAGTCCAAATCCCCATAATCCCTCTGAAATTGGCTCCCCCAAACAATAAACTTAATGTCCTTTGTTTCAACCCAGTCAATATGGCAACCATGTTTTAGATTGTTTACTGTGCAAGTGGAACTTTCTGCATCGTGGTATTTTTCTTTTCTTTGGGTGAAACAATATTTTTTGGTTATACGTAAATGACGATACTAAAGTAATTAAACATAAATAAATTAAAATAATGTATTTATGCATTATGTATTATGTATTTATGCATAATGTATTTATGTATTATGCTTTTGAGGAGTGATACATGGACGTACAATGTAGTTATATGACCCACCGTCATGTTATAAAAATTGACTAAAATATAACTCAACCGTATTTATATTTGATCACCATGTATAAATAAATAAAATTCCAAACTAATATTGTTTGTGAAAACAGTCGTAACAGTTTTAATGTAATGTTCGAACGGATTAATAAAAATAATTTTAAATCATATTCATAGATTCTTTACCTATATCCATAATTACGTCACAGAGGATTATGTTCAGCAATAAAAAAATAAAATAGTTCAAACTTTTTACTTCAAGAATCAAGCATCAAGAACTTTATGGACTATACAATATTTACATGCCATCAGTCTCATCAAATAGATACAATATATTACAAGATATTTCATTTGTAATAGATCAAGATAAAAAAATTCACCTGTGCTGTAAATAGCCCTTAAACCAAAAAGTTTGTATCCCTTAGTTTGGAAATATTGATAGGCAAATTCTTTACTGCACCCGGAAGGACATTGAACAGTTTTAGAGCAGTTATTTCAAAACTCTTTACAGTTCTAGAAAACATATTAAACTTAATGAAAACATTGTTCCCTTGTCTAGTACAATGATTGTGGAGATCTTTAATAAGTAAAAATTCGTTTATGTTAGATTTTACATACAGCAAACATTCCAGAACATATAAAGCAGGTAGAGTGAGGAGTCTCAACTGAATAAATAGAGGTTTGCAGTGAGTCCTGCTCCCAGCTCTACACATGATACGTACTGCTTTCTTTTGAATAATTTGGTAGAGGTTAGGTCCTGCTGTTGTTCTTAATTCAAATTAGAAACGCTTATTCATTAGAAAGACATTTTTTTTGTTATCTATGGGCCTTAAGCTTTAAGTATGAAGCTTTTAAAATTAAAATTAGTAATTATATATTGTGAAATTATTCTCCTATGGATTTCTAATTTCAATATGCATACACGAAAGAGTTTTTTTTCTAATTCTACTCGTACTAGGCTGATAAACAAACCTTTTGATACATTTTGACAGAAATTACAGTTCCTATTTTAAATATCTACTCTTAAACTTTACCCATTAAAAACCATTATTTTAAAAAAATGGACATAAACTATAATTTCCTAAATTAGAAAAAATCCAATACCTTATCTCAAATAGCTTGTTTTATTGAATCGAAGAGCAAACGAAGAGCTTGTTTTATTCATTACTCGGCAATTCATTCTAGATAGACAAGATGTTCTTGATTTTCCTATAAATAATTATTTTCAACATTTCCAAATGAGCAAAAAAAAAAAAAAAATGGGTTTAAAACTGTTTTAAAATAAGTTTCAAACTCGTATTAAAACTCTTATCAATATAAGTACAGTTAACAACGTTTTCGTATTAATACGAGTTAAAAATTGTACAGAACTCTATTAAAACAATTTTAAAATTGTTTAAACTTGTATTAAAACAATTTAAAAACTGTTATCAAAACATTTTAAAACTGTTATCAAAACTATTTAAAGCTGCTATCAAAACATTTTAAAAACTGTTATCAAAACATTTTAAAACTGTTATCAAAACAATTTAAAGCAGCAAAAAGTGTATGCCGCTAGCAGGATTTGAACCCATGACCTCTTGATTCCCAAGCCGCGACCCTTCCAACTACGCCACGCTGCTCTCCGCTTCACCTGACAATTGTTACACTACTTAGCCAGTTGATACCCAAGTTTTTTGCGTTGATCAAACGCATTTCCCGTGGCATATATTTTTATGTCTTCCCAAATAGGTCTTAAACTAGAGTTCCCTTACATGTTAGTTTCATGTGTAAATGTTTAACAAATTGCAGTTATCTCAATTGATGTAAAACTTTTGACTGTGTGATCAAATACTTTACATAATTTTTACATCAAAATGATGTCAAGTTTTTAACGAGTTCAATTGTTTTAAACAAATAACAATGTTCTCTTGTTGTAAAAGACGTAAAGAAATTTTTTCTTCATTTATTACATTACCTTTTAAATTTAAGAATGCAAAATTTTTACATCATTTTGACGTGAATACTTGATCTAATATTTTACTTTGACGACTTTGATCACTTTTTGACATCAAATTGACAACGTGTGCTATATGTGGGTACGTACTCAATCCCATGGTTTTTATGGGAAAATAGAAAAAATACCAAATATCTGTTGGAAATTCGCCGAATACGCAGGTCTGCTGCAAATTATTTGCTGATTGATAACAGTTTTAAAATTATTGTTCGATAATTTTAAATGAGTTTCAAAACTGTTAGTAAAACAATTTAAAAACTGATATAAAAATTTTCTAACTTTTTAAAAACTTTCTAAAATTTTTTAACTTTTTAAAAACTTTTATTAATAATCAAATAAAAATAATATTAAAATCGTTTCAATTCAATTTCAATATTCTTGCAAATTGTTATTATAATAACTTTTTAAACTTTTCTATTAAAATGGTTTGTAAACAGTTTTAAAATTGTTTAAATTGTTGATAAAACTTGTATGGATATAAGTTTATAAACTCGCCTACGGCTCGATGGGGGCTCCGCCCCCATGCCCCCCTTAGGGGTTGTCCCGAATAAGTGGTTGTCCTAAATTATTAAATTAAAAAAAAAGTCAAGTATGAAATAGGATAGTTCCACGGAAGAACTGGACAGCCGAGACAGTAACACCGGCTAATACACACTACTCAAATCAATAATAATAAAAAGCTTTGAATTTTCCTTTAGCAATTTTTAAACCCCATCGTAGTTATCCTATTTTAGTATAAAAATTAAGAGTTGTGAAATTATAATTACCTACGTAAATATTCTAGGTAGAATGCTGGACGCAGGGCTCCGCCCCCATTCCCCCTTAAGGGTTGTCCTAAATTCGTAAATTATTGAAAAGTAGAGTTGTAGCAGGTTAAGTCCACCGAAGAACTGCTCCGCAGACAGTAAGAAAACCGGCTAATACGAAAATCGCCTGTAGCTCGTTTTAAAACCACTTCCTAGTTCTCGTTAGTTCGTAAAAAAATAGAAAATTGTGAAATCATAATCAACTAAACAAATATCATAGGTATTATAGTGGATGGAGGCTCCACCCCCAATCCCATTAATTACGAGTAGTTGCCCCTATTCTTTAATTGCTGTAAAAGTCTCGAGCACTGAACAGGCTAGTTGAAAGGCCTCCACCCCGATACCCCTCGTTGTGTTCGCCAAATTAATTTGTAGCTTAGCAAGTCTCAAACATTCAAAATCTTCCCATAATATTTTAAGTTAATATTGTTAATTTTGTTTGATACTCTAACTGTACTTATCAGGTTATGAGTGTAGGTTAATGTGTGGTTTCTATGTACTATATCTGAGTATTATTAATATGGATTATAAAAGCAACTATACTGTAATAAACTAATCGTCAGGGGATGTAAAATAAATGAAAATGTAGAATGACTAAGCTAAATAAACTATTTTGCTCATCGATAAAAATATAAATAATTTCAGAAAAACCAAAAATAGAAAAATATGAACAAACGGTTTGGAACCCGCAAACGACTATTCACAAAAATACTGTTCGTAACAAAATAAAAATGTATATTATGAAATAATAATTTTAGAATAATTATTCTAGTTACTGCTTATAAATACTGTTGAAGTTACAAGGATATTGTATAAGTTAGGTGAATTAAAAATTCGAACTTCAAATACAATTTAACTGTAGTTAGGCCTAGTAACAAGTTACAGAATATCAAATTCAGTAATAATAAAAGTTGCAAAACGGTCTTAAAATAACGATTTGAGATACGACAAAAAGTAAAATGTTTATAAGTTAGATTTATGTTCCTCATTCGCTCTATGTAACAGAGTAATTCTTCATATTGAACAGGTTACAGAAAAACCCATAATACAAGTATTACCAGGCATTAATTATATTTTTTTTAGTTAAATATTTTTAAATTCTTAAAGTTCTAAGCCTAGTGAATTTTCTTTAATATCACTGTCAAGCTAAGTTAATACAATACTTCAACTTTCTTAATACAATATTACTATAATTACTGACAAAAGTATTTAAAATATTAGTTAATAATTGCAAATTTACCTCAAGTAGTTGGAGGCCCAAGTTTTAGGTCAGTAAGTAACAAACAATGTAAAACATCGCTAAGGAACAAACAATTCAAAACAATCAGTTGCCTAACAATCAATTGAAAAACAACCCGTTCCGCCTAACAGGCAAAATAAAAATACATAATATTGGCATTCATCACAATTATTTTTTATGTTTGGTACTTTTATTGATATCGGCGCCGTGCAAGATATGTGCATGTGCAATATTTAAGGAAATAAATAAAATTACAGTCGTTATAAAAAATGTCTACATATGGTAAACCACCCACATAAATAAGTTAACTTAAAAATTGACTGCAGGGTAAAGGACCAACAAGACGTTAAAAATAACACATAAGATTAGCTGGCATTAGTTATGAAATTTTAAGTTCAATTTTTTTAGGGTGTTACACTTTTTCATACAATGAATTTAATTTTAATACTAAAGTTAATAGAAAACTTCAAGCTTATCGGGAAGCAAAATGCAAAATTCAGCTACATGCAGCTAAACTATATGAAATGTTTCGCAGTGTGTCAATAAAAACCCTAGAAATTAGGTAAAGTTCTCTTCTTCGAGCTCTTTATATCGGCTTAAGTATATCTCAAACAAAGTTGTAGTAAAATGAAATATATTCGCTATGTCTCATATATTCTATGGGACTAACTGTTATTGAAGCTATAGCAGAAAATCGAAATAAGTTCACGTTTCTCTCTAAAAGGACTGGGTGATCCATAAATTCCCAATCAGGATTTATTCAATAATAAATTACATCTTCACAACAAGTCTTGTAAATTTATTAATAGAATGCATTCCTCGTTTAAAATACGGGTATAGTTGAAAAAAATTATTTAAAAACGAGCGAGAACTAAACCTGGTAAGTAATCTACATTGCCGACAAGATGTTATGCTCTAACCTGGGATGTACTACGTTACCGACAAAACTAGATTTTTTACCTTTTTTATTGATTTAAAATTAAAAATTGCTAAATTTTAGAATTTTTTCTGAATGTAAGTCATGTAAGCTAAGGGAATGCCAAATTTCAAGTGTCTACCTTGAACGGTTCCGTCCGAACTTTTGTATACATCAGTGAGTTACACCTGCGGGAGTATATATGTTAGACTTGTATTAAAATAATTTCAAAAGTGTTTAAATTGTTATTAAAACTTGTATTGATATGAGTTTATAAACTTGTATTAAAACAATTTTAAAAGTGTTTAAACTGTTATTAAAACTTGTATTGATATGAGTTTATAAACTTGTATTAAAACAATTTTAAAAGTGTTTAAACTGCCATTAAAACTTGTATTGATATGAGTTTATAAAACTTTTTTAAAACAATTTTAAAATGATTTTAAACTTGTATTAAAGTTGTTTTAATACCAAACTTATATCAAAATATTTTGAAATTGTATTAAAACAATTTTAAAACAGTTTCCAACAATTATTATGCTCATTGGGATGATTATTTATTTCCCAAGTACAGTACGATTATGGCTTGATCAATTATGAAGAATATCCGAATAATTATTTTGAGTAATATACACTTATTAATTGCCTATGCTGTACTACATTACGAAAAAATTCCTGACAAAAAATGCACTACGTATTTATTATTACAATAGCACAATAGCAACAAAAAAATAGCAGTAAATTTTTATTTAAAATATTTTCTTTCATTAAATAGCTTAATATTTTAAAATAGTTATTAAAAGTTATTCCTTTTCATACATTTTATATAATTATTTTATTAATTGAAAGTTTTAAATACTAACCTTTCATATTAAAATTTCAAATTAATTTTAAAACGCTTACAATATCTACCGAGGCAAGTACGAAATACTGACAAAAGTAATGAAGTTCTTCGTTATTGAAAAGTAGTTGTTGGCGTTTCCTCAATTAAACAGTTTCAGTTCAGCCGTTCGTTGTTGTTTATTAAGCAGTTGGGTTTTACCGATTGGTTCAATATCACTTGGTCATTGTTTTCTATTACAAAATACAATATGTTTGGCAGTGGGTTTGACTAACTCTATAAATTGAAATTTAATTAAATGCATTTGCATATACATTGTGATTTACTATTCTTAGACGAAACTTTACCAATTCATTTTTATTACGCTTGCAAGGTAGTAAGTAGTTAAAATTTGTGATTGAAGGTGTTTTTTTCGATTTCGTAGTATTAAATCCAGATCGTGTTACCAAATTCAGCTCAGTTACACCGATTTCACAGGACGAGAGGAAAGATTCCATTTCAGATAACAGCAAGACGCGGTCGTGGCCACTGCTGTAGCGACCCTTGAGGTGGTGACTTTACATTGCATACCTGGTGGTTGCCTCTAAACTTGCATGGCCTACATTTCATTACACTGAACACACACTTAATTTAAATTAACGGCTTTGTAGTTTTTTTAGGAACATATCTTATAAGTTTTGTATAATTGACGTACCAATTGAACTTTATTTTAATTTATATATTTAAGTTAAATATTATTTTAATCTCTGTGTCGTTTTAGGTGAGTTTTTTTAGTTATTAATCAACACTATGTAATTTTTTCAGTATGAAAAAATCAGAATTATGGAATTTTGGGTTATAGTTTACAACTGTTTACATTTTTTCCAGATTAAGCTTTTTAAAACCAAATCCATTTTATAGCTGAGGAGGTGTCATGCAAAAGCATACATATCCATAGAAATCCAAAATTGAGATTTTTATCACTCTATGGTCTTTGGCCTCATTGCTTTTCAATGGTAAAGTTGGTTTGTAGCAGAAAAATACATATCCAATTGATTTTACACTCCAAAATTCAGAGTTTAGAGCAAAAGAGATCATATCCAAGCCCGAATTCAAGCAGAAGAAAACACATCCATTGCAGCCAATGACGAGCCAGTATTTTATCACGTGACTCCCTAGATGCAACAGCTATATTAAGCCATAATATCTTTTATTGAATATATAATAAATAAAATAGATAATGATGAACAAGTTGTTACAGCATTTCTTGATTTAACTAAGGCGTTTGAAAGTGTATCACATCCAATTTTGCTTGATAAATTAAGTTCTTATGGAATCAATGGTAAAGATTTGGCTTTAATAAAATCTTACTTAACTGACAGGCTGCAATATGTTGAAACCACACAAAAAGCTCGAAACAGAGTTTTAAAAATAAAATCCAAAACTAGACTAATTAAATATTCAGTACCGCAAGGATCTGTTCTAGGTCCATTTTTATTTCTTTGTTATGTAGGAAAACTACCTCAATGCCTTACAGAATTAAAAATAAATAATGAATTATGTATTTTTGCTGATGATATTAATTTGACAATTTCAGACAAAAATATTAACAAAAATTTTCCAGCAGTAGAAACAGCAATAAACAAAGTAAAAACACAGCTAGGTAATCAAAACCTCTTGCTCAATGAAAATAAAACGACTTTTATCAAGTTCTCATGTAAGAATACTAAAAGCGTAATTGAAAATACACAATTTCCCTTTCAATTCCAAGATAATACAAAATTTTTAGGATTAATAGTAGATAAAAATCTTAATTGGACATTTCATATTGATAAACTACTATGCTCTAAATTGAGTTCCGGTATTTTTGCAATTAGAAGATTAGCCTATCTAATATTGTAAGTTAAGAATAAAAAATTCAAATGATCAGCCTATATTGTTAGTATTTTTAATTCAAGGTACCGTTTTTTTTTTTTTTTTTTTTTTTTTTTTTTTTTTTTTTTTATATTTTACAGAATAAGCAAGTTACATCAAACTAAACTAACTAGTAGGCCTATGTTTTAACCAATTTCCGAGCAAATGAAAACATATCCCAAACCAATTAAAGCAAAAAAGAACTCATCCGAGGCGTTCAATCAAAATACAACATATCCATATTTCAACATTAAATATTTAAATATTGGTATAAAATTTATCAAAAACTGGTTAAAAAAATTTGTTATTTTCAAGGGAAGGAAATGTATGACTAAACTTTTTCAGATTTTACTAACAAATTAATTAAATATGGGTTTTTCTGCGTTTTCCGAAAATCTTTTAAAGTGGATATGTTTCCTTTTGCATGACACCTCCTCAGCTTTGATTATATAGGTAATTTTAGGATTCTTTAAAATTATTAAAGTATATTATTCTTAGGTTCTTTTCAATTTTACTGAGTAAAAAACAAGAGATTTATCTTTCAATAATTAAATCAATATTTTCGCATTGTGGCTTTTATATTAACAATAAAAGGGAAAGTGGAAAGAGATTTGATGGGTTTAACCAACCGCAACCGCACGATCAAAGAACTTTATTTGCTTCCTTTTATTTGGCCTTGTCAATAATCGCACACTCCAGGTATTTGAATTCCCGCATCTTGCACTCCGACGTGTTGCTTTGATGGCAAAACGGTTAAACATTATTTACGAAGAGTTTGTTTATAGGTGAAATTTTTATTTAAGTTCAAAATTAATGTATCAAAGGTGAAGTAAAGACTTTTGTATTTGACCGTTGCAATACGCAAGAAAATATTGAAACGTAATGAAGAGATACGATATTAAAACGAATAAAACTAGATGCATAATGAAACAGGAGTCAAGCATTAATAGTTTGTCATATGACAATAATGGCATATAAATTGTGCTGTTAGATCACTAGCAGTTTGATTCATTATGAATATACTTTTTAATTTCTATAATATGTGTCCGAGTTCTATGAAGTCCTCTCTAATGTAAGTGAAGTTATAAACCAACTCAATTTCGCTTGAAAGTCAGTATACACCTCTCTCAAATAATGCTTAATTTTATCTGATTACAATCTAAACTCTTTTAACTTAAAACAGTCACAGAGCCTACTAATATCAAATGCTTTAGACTATAATCGTATAAAGTATTGAAACATATTTTAAGTAAGCAATAAATAAAATTAACATCATTGCAATCTATTCTTTGAAAAATTAATATAGAAATATGAGTTACTATCAAATAATATAGGTTGTATAATTTAGGTTAAGTAGTCGAAATAAATTGTTTTATCTCGTACTAATGAAACCCTCGTCTTTAACCCCCTGTACAAGAAATTTAACAATGCACAGTAACTAAAAAGTATCTAACAATTTATTTTATCTGTTGAATTTTACAAGTATGATTATAGCAAAACTCCTTTTATATGCTAAAAAACATCCTACTAAGTGGTAGATTGAAGCTTGCCTAATGAATTGTACTTTTACAGTAGTTTTTGCAACGATTGTATTACGAATGCCCTTAAGCCACGAGTTACACGTAAGTTAGAACACGAGCGAAGAGAGTGCAATAAATATCTTATGAGCATCTTAGATGTTGGCTATAATCGTTGTATACACTGGCTTATCCTATAGTCTTAAATTACGAGTAACCTAATTTTTTTAACGGGTGTTAAACTATGTTGCCAATTCAAAAAGTGGATTTACCGGAAGCCGCTGGATCCAATTGTCATTTTCACTCACATTAGAGAGAATTTTTTGAATTTGTTAAAACATTTCTTACCTGGTTTTGTAAACGAAAATACTACGATACAAACAGTTTTTTTTTATTATTATTATTTTTTTTTAACTATGTCTAAAGCAAAATTGATAATCTTGAGTTGCGTTTGTAAGTAAATTAGTAAAAAATTTTATTTAAAAGACATTGACATTTAAATACCTTATTGATGATGAAAAGTGAGTGTTTGGAAGTGAAGTACAAGTGATCGATATGAGATCGGTGTCCAGGATTGATTATCCCTTTTTTATTATTATCAATAGTAATAATTTCAATCTTAGCCATTGACTGCTTAAATTATTAAGATTGTTAAGAGAAATCATTCAAATTATTTTACTACGGGGAATTCCTTTGTGTCAACTGTGTTGTTTGGACTAATGAAGAAAATATTTATCTCTTAAATAGTGGAGAAACAACTGACTCCGCTCAAAGCAAAGGCAGAATCAAGAAGATAAAGGAGAAGCTCGTTAATTGAGGTATTTATGTCATTGAACTTTATTTTAATTTATTTCTAATCCACTTCCATGAACTATGAACGTTAAGTTAATGGTTTTAAAACTTCCTTTTTTAGGAAGAGGCAAGAAAAATCCATTACGCACACAGGGGGCCAGCCTGTAGTGTGGGACCCCCCTAAAAATGGCTATATCCACCAATAATATCTTTCTACTCTCTAGGAGTCTAGCCTGGAATAATTTATCACATTACATCAGTCTAAGTTAGCTTAGGCACATTTGCGCTCTTCTTGACCAGCCACACCGTCTGGGGATCTGAGCCGCTTAAAGGTCTAGTTTTTTTTTTTTTTTTTTTTTTCCTTTTTTTAGAAGGATGCCCAAGACGCAATGTGACGAAAAAATCCCAAAATTCCACATTCTCCAAGATCTTTTGACTGACCGAGTCCAACGAAAATGCATCAAAAGTTTGTGTGGCCTCCAGGTACGGCCCTTCCTAACGGGGGAGGCAGAAGAAGTTGTGCTCCGCATAGTTGGGAGCGCCCAGGCAATAAATGCAGTCAGGTGAACAGGGCTTGCCCTTCGTGCACAGGTACGACCAAAAATAGATGTGACCTGTCAGGAATTGGGTCAGGTAGTATTCTTCCTACCCATGCCACCGTTCCAACCATGGTTGGACCTGCTTGATGTCGCGCAGTTCATCGTCCACAGGTGTCGTGCTCCCAGCTGTGTTTCCACTGTTGGAAGGTACGGGAGAGCTCTTCTGTTCTTGCCATGTCCTTGCCAATCTTGAATTGATTGTCTCTGATAAATCGCCTTCCTCTCTCCTGCCAAGAGCTTTTCAGACATTATTCCGGTGACCACCAGGATGACAGGCTCGGACACTGCCCGTTAGGCGGAACACACCCGGAACGCCGCTTGACACTGAACTTGGGAGAGTCGCAACCGGTAGAGCTCTTTATCTAGAGCGTCTGCCTTCATCTCTGCTCCATAAAGAAGCATGTAATGGAAAGCGGACATCAATAGACGTCTTCCGCTGGATCGGGGACCCCAACATTGGCCATCAGACTACTAAAGTGAGTGACTATCTTAGTGGCACTATCCGTCGTACGGAAGATGTGATCCCTAAGGTTTAACTTGGTGTCCCCCATAACCAGAAGGTATTTGGCAGCTCGGATTGATTTATGATGATTTATGATTTATGATGCAATTTTTTTGTGTGACCATCTCCCTTCCTGCTCGGAACAGAACAACGGTGTCTTTCCCCTTCTTCGTGAGAATAACGATCTCCGTTTCACTGAGAGCAGGCGAGAGGCCGTGGTCGGATAACTAGCTGTTGACCACTCGCATGACTTGGTTCAATTTTATTTGTTCCAGCTCAACGTTGCGTGCAGCAATGAGAGCTGTGACGTCATCGGCGTACCCAACCAAAGTGGTTTCCTCAGGCATCTTGAACTTCAGGAGGATGTCATAGGCAACGTTCCTGAGATCCGGGCCGAATATTGGACCTTGCGCGGTACCAGAAGTGACTTTCATCGTCCGCGTTTCATCTCTTATGTCATATATAAGCTAAGAGAGTGTAGATAATCCTCAATGAGCCACAACCTTATGCAGGAACGCAAAGGTATAGCGGAGCGTATCCAACATATCGACCAACCTCGCCTATTTAAGGGTATTCTTGACATCAAGATCAACAAGAAGCACTACTAGGCGGGAGAAATGGTTGTGGCTCTCGGCTTTCTCCTCAGCTCTCTGGACTTTGGTAATAGCGTCGATCGTTGACCGCCCCTTTCTGAAGCCGTACTGACAGGGACATAAGTCCCCGGCGTCCATAAGTCGTTTTTAAGTCCGGGGACATAAGTCGTTTTTTTAATTATGTTTTTTAAAGCAAAGGTATCACCTTTGCCCTTGTTGATCAGTACAAGCCCGGTGGTTTTCCAGTTAATCGGAAACACCCCTTCTACCAATCAGGCGCTGTGCATTCTCACACAACCACTCAAGGTTAATTACAAAGACTTTCTTTAAAGCCTTGCTGGGAATCCCGTCCAGGCCAGGAGCCTGTTTGCCCTTCAGGAAGAGAACTTAGTCTTCCATCTCCTCGATTGTGAAATCGTTACGTCTCTACCCATCCGAGTCCAACTGGTGGTAGATGTGGATGTTCAGTAAACAACGCAACGACGATCCTTTCCATGGTGGCGCCCCCTTCATGATGGAAGTTGTAGTGTGGACGCCGACTTTCTGTATTACAATTTTGTAGCCCAGGCCATTCGGGTTAGTCAACGTTGTCACAAAGTGGGATTTTTTTAAGTACGCAATTTATAACAAAGTAGTATTATTTTAACAAGATAATAATTAACAAAATCATCTAAACTTAAACCAAGGAGATAATTTAATGCAATACAGTCACATGACAATTTGAACAATAATAATTAATTTTTTACAAAATTAATTGGAAAACGTATTTGCAAAGCGCAAATACCGTAAAAGTTTAGGACTGTCAAAATCAAATTAAATTTAAAACAAGAATAAACTACCTGGAATCCAGACAAATTTCATTTGCGGGATGAAGTCCAAAACAGAAATGTAATAAAATGTTTAATATCACGAGAACCACAGCGCCACGCGAGGATGGTGTCCGAGAATGAATAATGAATACCTAGCCTACAGTCGGCGCCGAGGTTGGCGGAACGGGTTATTGGATTTTTGTTTGTTGACACTACTTAAAAGGTTTACAGGAAAAGAATGTAAGGTATTTATCAGGCTTTTCAACCCATTCATAATCAACTTATATATACTACGACATCTCGGTGTTCTCATTGTTTTTTGTTGTATTTCATTTCCTATAGTTATAACTCACTGGTTTAGGTTTTCAATATGACATACATTATTTTTCAATTTGATGCACAATTTCTGAGAAGACTTAATCTTAGATTTAAATGTAAGTCCAATCAGTTAGTTGCAAAGAAAAGTGCAAATAACTGTGTTTAAACTTACATCCCAGCTGCGTTGAGCTGTCTTAAACTACATTAGATTTAATCTAGTTTACAATTTATATATGCAATTGTTCCAAAAATGTTAATAATATGATAGTAAACACAATACTACTAGAACACTAATTAAAGATTATCAAAATAAAACAGAAAACCCTATCCACCATTTTTATTTATAATAATCTAATGATACGTATTTTGGCACTCAGGCCAAGATCACGTGTGAATATAAAATACGAATATAAGAAAATCTGTTTACTATACAGGGTGACAAAAAAGCGACCTAAATTTCACCAGGTTATGGCTTTAGGTAAAAAAGGTTTCTATGTCATTTATAGATATAACATTTTCCTATCGTCTGTCTCTGGTTTTTTCTATACAGTGTATTCGGAAACTCTCCTCCTAAACTCCATGTGGTCATTCCTTGGATCAAAATTAACAAAAAATATCGTGAAAACATATGTCCTAAAATGCTTCAATAAGCCGCTAGCAAATTTTTTTCATCCTTACTAGTTTTGATTTTTGTCACGGATGGGTGTATTAAGTTTAAATTTTGCATGAACCTTTATTACAGCTTTGTCCTATAAACATTTTCCGGACACGCGTATTTACAAAATGGCGGCCGTTTTAAGGTTTTAAACTCAAATACCTCAAAACCTGTAAGTGTTAATTGTTGGAGTGAACAATTTATTTATCTAACCAATGTTTGTAAGAATCTAACATCAAATAAGTGAGTTATTAACATTTTTCTGCAGATATTTTTAAATGTTGTATTAATAATTACATTATTAAATATTAAACATTTTAGTTACTTTGACCGGTTGATAAAATTTACCGGTTTTGAAATCACAGACACTGCACCAAAAATTAGCCTTCTTATTGAATAAAATATTAATTATAAGGTAAAACTAAGGCAATCACACCGTCCTCATGAGTACTTTGGTAATAGTCTCCAATACGACGTTGTGATTTTTAATTTACAGTTTAAATCGTGACAATTTTAGTAAAAGTTTTTGAATTAGATTTCAATTATATAACGAACATAAGCTGTTTTCCTAAAGTCTCACTTCCCTAGTTCATAAAAATATTTCAATTATTTTTTGACATGTAGGTTCAATTTGTTTTGATTTATGGAACATCCTGGACAAGTCTATAAAATAATTTTGTTTGATATTATCTTACAAACAAAACGTTGAATTGAAAAGAAATAGTTAATTATACACCACTTTTCTTTTTACATCTCTTCATAGGAGAATCAACAAACCATTTCGACTTCAACAATTTAATATCGGTGCTAACATGGACCTTCCAATGGCCATGCTACAGATTAAATTTATTACATACGATTACACTAATATAAGACGGATGACAAAATAGAACGACCTTTCTAGCTAGCATGACATGAGGGGTAAAATCTATTACAAGTAAGTTATGAGTTAAATTACAAAAATTATGAACCATTTGTAAGTTTTTATGTATGTTGATGTTATTTTTAATTCGTTGATGATATTTATGAAGATGCGTAGACAATTTCATCACTCAAAATAATAATTCCATTTAAGTTAATACTATCAACTGTATCACATACATAAATGTAAAGGCAATCCTCTTACATGTGTTCTCTACAAAACGTTGTTATTAGGTTTAATTAATGGAACTTCTTGTTGTTCAACCGAAGATATAAAACCTAATATCTGTCAAATGAAACTTTTAAACGGAAAGCCTCTTAACTCAATATTGTGGTTTGTTTGAATCTTAAATGCAAATTAGGAGTAGTAAAAGTGTTGATTTTGTCATTCGTCTAGTTTTAAATAAATATTAAGTGAGATTTAAATAGTTTAAGTTTGTAGCACCAGCGTCATTTAAACCAGCATAAGATAAAAATGAAACGTTTTCTTTGATAATGACCCTTTATTTTAAATATTGTTTAACAAATTCATAGTGGTTCACCCATCTATCTGTGGATCAAACCATTATCTGACTAAATATAACTAATTTTGACTCAAACATCGACTATCCAAACGAAGAGGTATTAGTGATCAAGAAAAAGCTTGAAGCTAATCCTGTAGTCATACAAATCAAACTATCACTATTTACATATTCCGTGGAAATATATCAGGGAACTAGAAAAAAATACCAAATATATTAGAAAATTGGTGATTTATTAGTAAGTCACTAAGTGTGGCTTGTTTAACTAGCTGTTAGCTATTTCAGACTAAAAAATAATAACAACAAAATTGGGTTTGTTAAAATTTTTTTTATTGTTAACGATTTTTTATTAAATTATTTATGATGTAATTTTTAATTAAAGGGTGGCTTAAGGTTTCATAGATTTATACAGAACCTGAAAACATAACTTATATTTGAGTCAACATAGTTTACCGTTGCAAAAATATTATTACCAGTAGTAGACATGTTTGACCACCGAACGGCTGAATAAAATCTTAAATCTTGAATCTTAACAAAAATATAAATGTTAAATTTAGTATTTTTTAATATATTTTTTTATTAGTTTAGAGTCCTTTTTACGGGAATTTTAGTGGACTCCCCTGAGCCTTAAAATTCACCCAAGGCTTTGTTCCCCTGAACAGCATGTCACATTACTTGTTTTATGTCATTGATATTGGGCTTTACCGATAAAAAATTTTCTCTTTTAATATCATTTTATTTTTTAAATGGTTGCCACTCGACTTGTTTAGCTCATTCCAAGACTCGGCACGTCCTGGAACCAGCGACATTTTCAACTGATGTCTCTGACCTCCGACTTCAGTTCAATATAAAGAGTGCCTCAATATCTCACAATTTCTATCTTAGTGTTGTTATAGCACCTCTTAGAATTTGTAGTGGACCAATCCTGTCCCATATACTCACTGCAATGGTGCACATAGGAATGACCATGGTCCTCAAATCTAAAGAACCCAACTTGGATATCACCATGTTTGAGAATACCGGTGCCCTCTTTAATGTGACATCTTTCTCTTACATAACTCTCAATCTTAAAACAAATTAGTGAGGGACTAATGCAAATTTCAGTATTTTATAAACGTCATATGTTTTATTATTATGGTTTTTTATATAATTTTAGGGTTGTTTATTCATACAGGCAGAATAAGCGTAAATCTGGTAGTCTACATAAAACATAAATAACATTTTTTATTCAAACAGAGATAAATAGTATATTTCGTCACAATGGCCGAAAGTGGGTTTGAAAAACGCTTTCGGCCCGAGTTATAAACGATATTTTTCATCACACTACACAATTCAATAAATTCTAAACAAGTGGAAAAATAAGTTTTCATTGCAACGTCAAGATATTGGAAATAATTTAAGTTTTTGAAAAATTTTATATGGACAAAGGTATTGCATAAAAAGAGTATTTGGTTGCATTTTACATTCATAATAATGCCAAAAATGTTTGAAAACTACTATGAACACCTTGACTATGGAGTTTGAACATTTGTTTAATAATTATGAAATTATCAATATGATTGTGTAAAATAATTTGAAGTATATAGAAAATAAACTGATAAAAATATTAATGTAAGTGAACACTTAGCATATTTGGCATTAATATTTATTTAGATCAGACTATTTGTTTTGCCTTGAAAGAAACGAGAAAGGGGAGAATTGCCCTCGACTTATTAAATGAAAACTTCCCAGCCTTGCAGATCTATTGCTCTCCTCCATCTTGATTCAGAAATCAGTTTTGAAACTTGAAAATATTTCAAAAATTATTTAGTTTTTGAGGAATTTTCCATTGGTTATGTTCAGTTAAATCCTCCTTCTTTATCGTAAAAAATCTTTTACGTAAATCTTACAGACGATTTTACAACCTTCTAACAATCTAGTCGTAGTAAACCTAGTATACATCGTAGAGTTTACATGAAGTTATAGTTAATAAGATGAAATCCAGTTCATCTAAGTTTAACTACCGCTTTACGTAGGCATTGAGTATAACTAAAAATTTTTATATTGTTAACTCATAACAAGAAAAATCATCTATTATATTTAAAAACTTGTACTTATTTAGTCGAAAGGACAGGATGGAAATATTTATTATGATCTAATCTACAATAAAGAAAGTGGTACATAATAAATTTCAGGATGTAGCTTGTCCCTAATTTCAATTTAGTCACAAAATTAAATGTTTATTATACCATAAGATTTTTGGTTGTATTGTACTAAAACTCGATTACACTCAAAAGCATATGAAGTATTACCTATCTCAAATCCTCAACGAAATTTAACTGAAACTTTTCTCTGTCGTCATTGCTGGAGAGGTCCTTAAAAAATTCCGTACAATTGAAAAAAAAAACGGTTTAGTAAACACATTTTACTCCCTAATCAGTTAAAAAAGTAACACATTTTACACATCAGATCTTAATAATTTGATAGCATTTGTTATTACACCAGCTACTTTTCATCCATTAAAGTTAAATGTATAACTTATGTAAGAGTGTAGGGCATTAATCTGGTGGCCGATAGGATTTATAATTGGATTCTGCTTATAAACAGGACCTACATTTCTAATGAGTGAAATTCTCATACGAAGAGCAGAAGCTGAGAAAAATTTGGGAAAGAATCATGTTTAACTGTTAATGTATTGAATATTTGATCATAATTTTTAGAAAGTTAAATTAAAACATAAAATTACTCTCCCCAAATGAGGTCGTACCAGTAAACACAACGTGAGGTAAAGGGTCATCGTTATTGGGTTTGTGTTAGCTTTGTCCCAATAACAGTTACAAATCCACATTGAGGGTCTGCAATGCAATTCTATACTTGTTGGTAGCCAAAATACTGGTTTCTAGTAAATATATTTAATGATGGTCTGAAAAGAGTCTCGACAGACAGTGTTGTAGATTTGATGAAGTCCAGAAAGTTTAAGGTTAATTTGTAACCGGCTGTCTCGCAAACCATTATTGGAATAATATTATTCGTTACAATTCAGTAATGTAAAACTTAACATAAACTTAACATTTTCAGATTTATTTATTTTTTTTATTTTGAGTGTATCCACACCAATGGCATTCATTTTTTAACGTTTTGAAGGGGAACGGTCCAAACCCCAGTCTTGTTATTATCTAACATCGACCAGTTGTTAGAAAGCATCATTAATTTATAGCCCAATTACAAATGGAACTGGGTCCAGAATTATAAATCAACAATAAACAATTTTTTACACCTTATAATTTTAAAAGCCTAGTTAATAAACTTACTTGATAAAAATTCACTTTGCGCCATAATTTTTGCAAAAGGAATATTTGTAATCGCATTGAAAACTGCAAATTTTTTATATGTAAAGCACTAAGTTAATTTTCATTGTTACTATTGTAATTTCATTTTATAATCATAGGGCTTATGAAGTCAATTATTTAAAATCATTATTTATATCCAGATATTCTTAAGCATTATCGAGTATACATATTATATCAAACAGCTTTCTAGTGTATTTCTGTTAGATTAAAGCATATATAATGTGTTATGGCTCTAATGCGGGGCCGACGTAAACTACGGGCCTGCAGGCTGTGACTGTGACGTCACAGGCGGAGGCTGACCGGCCGAGCGGCGTTACATTGCAAAGCATTGCGCGCGTCCGACGTTGATCACTATAATCTGCTCTAACTGGCGCAAATTGTATTCGATATTTACAAATTATGTATCATTTTAAAGAGAATTAAAAAGGGAATCGAAAGGTGCAAATTAAATAATATTATATTGTGTGCATCAAAAGTATTTGAAGAATTAAACTTACATTTCACTTAGTGTATTGGGCCTACTGTGATGACAACTTATTTACTTTACGATTGCCTTTTTTATTGTTATCCAGATTATCTTTAATGTTCTTCAAATAATTGATCAAGAGGTTACTACCGAAAATATTTCTTCACTATTACTAAGTTAGGAATTTTACAAGGAATTCAGACGAACACAACATTTAGCGACATCCTTTACCGGTATTTATTTATTTTTTATTGAATATCTTGAAAAGTTATATTATGAGGTTTAATTTTTTGGGTAACCTTTTTTACAATGAGGTCGAGGAAAATTATCTTACGAGTTTTTTTATTAGCCAATGTACCTATTAGTTTTTGCAAACAGATGCTTAATTTTTTAATCTTGCTAAAATAAGGTCTGATAGTTAAAGAATTATATAGCGTTAAATTTATTTCATTGTGAGTTTATTAAATAGTTTAATGAATTGTTTGCTTCCCTTAAAATTTTTTATTTGTTTATAAACTCTTGATGGCGGCCTTAATAGCGGCCCCAAACCACCTGTCCATTATAAGTACCGTATATATGTCTGGTGTCATAAGGTCTTTTCCTGATTTCAAAGGCACACGCATCTTTAATTTTTTTCAAAGGAATGCAATCTAGTTTTTAATTCATTAACACCTAAACTCTGCGGAATGACAGCAATGCAGTTTACTTATGATGTGCTCTACAAAACACAATCGTGATTACCATATTAAATTGCCACCTCGTTCACCATGCTTGACCTCTCTGCATTTCTTAATGTTCTCTGATTTTTCAAAGATTAGGTTTATTCTTTCTCAGATTTTAATTGTGGAAGTCTAAAAGGCAAAACGATAATTAAATAAACGTCCATTACCCAGGGAATTTTAATTGAAAAAATTAAATAAAAAATCGCTTAAAAGATTTACAGGTTACCCAAGGCAAACACACGGAAGCTTATTTGAGTTGAGGAGGGTTTGAGTATAGCTGTAAAAAACTTAAGAAGTCACTTGTAAAAACTGAAAATAAAACTTTATCTTACCACAATTTTTTCATAGGCTTACTATTCGGTTTTTTTATCAGGGCAAGACATTATGGACACCCGGTTTAATACAATGTTAGTTAAAACATTCACACGATATTGTCGTTCTTTCATAAAACTAATACCACGCCAAAATTATTATAGTTAGACAATAAAAAAAAATAAACCATACAAAACTGTTAGTTATGGGATTATATATTTTAAGGAAGATTTAGTTTGTTTTAGATGTTAGTATTTTTTTTTCTTAGATTTAGTTGTATTCTTTGATTACCGGTACGTCTGCTGTCTCAACAAAGTGGTCTTCTAAAATAACTAAATTCTTTGTTAGTTCAAAAATTTCCCCGTGATTACATTTATCTCACTTATCTCTTAAAGCTACATGTACGTCTGATGGAAGCCTAAAACATATTTATGCACTGTTCCTGTTCCATCGTAATTAGATTTACAGTTCCGTACCCAAAACGTCCGTTGCATTTATGTCACAGGATTTAATAATTATTCTTATTACCTCCACAACACCGATTACCTTTAGTAAAAATACTGTTAAAACGTGTAAACGCATTAAAAATTAAGTCAAACACCGCTGTCACTGAACGGAAGGGTGACAAATCGCGAGTACAGTGTACGGAGATCAGGCTGCTAGCAGGGTTCAGGACGCAACAGTCGGCCTCCGATGGTGACGTCACAGCGGCGGCGCGGGGAAGCCTGCCGGCCCGTAGTTAACGTTGGCCCCGTCTAATGACACTGAATTGTTGATAAGAGTAATATTCTGTGTTCTCGTGGCCTAGTTACAAACAAAACGCTGATTTATTCTTTTTCAGATACGACGAAGCACAGGAAGCTCGTTAAGGGGTGGGAGAACATAGCGATTGGTTGTTTTGTGCTAGGAAAAGAGGAAATTCATGCCAACATTAATACTTGGCGATTTATTAATAAACATAAAGATGATTGGTTATTAATAAAATATCTTGTCTTTAAAGTATTATATACATAATATAATTTATTGAAAACAATATACGATGGATTAACAAACGTTGGGCAACATTGTTGGTTCAATTTTATGCAAATTGAAGTTTTATATTCAGCATAAGTTTTAATAAAGTAAATTGTTGTTAATATGTTTTATATTTAAAAACTGTTTACAGATACAAATATGTTGTAACATATTTTTTATGCAAACCCAACGTTTTTCTAAGATGTTTTTTGTGATATATTTGTAAAAGGTTTTTAAGCATGTTGACAGTTAATAATTATAATTAATAATTAATTATAGTATGGCTTTTATTGGAGGGAGATCAGCAATTAATTGATAGTTCTCCTCGCCTGAAATGCCTCCACTTTTTTGTTTTCCATGCAGGTGGACCAATGGTTTAACGTGACTTCCGAACCACGGGAGCGGCCTAACGATCTTTTTGTCGACGAGCCGGGATTTGAACCTGGGCCCGCTGTGTGATAACACAGAGCTCTACCTCTGAGCTCTCTGCAACCTCTGAGCTGCCTGCTAATATGGAACAGTTGACAGTTGGAAAACTCTTTATAACTCTTGCTTTTGTAGGTTGCTTTTGTAGGTGCTTAACGTATATAAGTCTAACATCTTTTTTAGCATTTTTATGGTATCAACTTTAAATATATCTCTTATAATTATTTATATAAGTGATTCGATTTTAACTAAGACGTTGAATACATATTTTGTACAACTTCAGCAAGCAAAACTGTATATATAATACTACATACAAATAAAAAAAAAAACACAAGGCAACCTGATTAAATTACAGGTAAAAGTAAGTTGAAGAAATCATATCTTATTTGCCACTATCAAAATATGACGACGCTAATAATTTTTATTGCACTTTATGCACTAAACTATGGAAAAATAAAACGGTACATAACTAATATTGTGTTCTACAAGCAAAAATTAATAACCTAGCAATTGAAAATGTGCCCGATCCTTGTTGAAGGGTACCATATACAAATGCAAGTCGAGCAGATTTAATTTTCAGATTGCTACCAACAGCTCGGGTGATATGAAAACATTAAACATTTGCTGCCTTCTGTTGCTCTTCTTGCCTCCGTAAGTGACGTGCTCTATTAAAGTTATGGTTTTAGGTGAATCATTATTCTAGTATTTTTATGCATTAAATAAAACATTACTTCAACAAATTGAGTATTTTTGTTGTTATATTCCTTTATGCCATTAAATACTTTTAATGGTATTTATACGTTTTATAAATATAAAATAAAATCGATCTATAAAACAATTTTTTCTTGTTAAGATTTATTAATTTCCATAAAATAAACCGATATTTTTTTTTAAATTGACTTAATTAAATTCAATTTGAGAGAAAAACACGAGCATATAAGCCCATCCGTTAGTGGTAATTTATATAGACCTAATTACAAGATATTCCTATCACATTAAATATACAGGGTGTCCAGCTTCAATCAACCTTTAGAATCTTTGCCAGGTTTTCCAGCAAGCCTAAATAGTAAAATATTCGCATAAACATATGTCAGGATGTACTAGGAACCCTTTAATAAAGTAAAAGGGATTTTGTAAAAGCCATTTACTGAAGTTATTAAGGAACTATTAAGGAAACTTGTTCTGATACTTATATTGTTAGCAAACATATCATAAACCTTTTCCCACATTATGACATGGCTGTATACTGAAACGACAATACTAGAAACTAATTTGTTCTTTGTTTCGAGTGTTATCTGAATGGATATCCTCATTCAGTATCTTTTCTGGTAACCTTTTTAAAGAATAAAAACAAGTTCAAATATATACAAATTAATAACACCATTTATCTCCAACTTAATAAAAATATGCTTACAATGCTCAAAGAGCTGAACCATAAATTACTTTAACAACGTTTTTGTTATGAAGTAAAACACAAAGTCTTCAGAAATCCAGTGTATTATTACTTGAAGTGAACAATTGTTTCGCCCTTATATCCCAAGGGCATCTTCAGAACTTAAAGGGCCAGAGGTTAAATCAATTTGAACGGTGGGTTCATGTCAAACTTTAAAGTCATACATATATACAGTTTCACACATATTATATTAGGGACACACGACACATTTTAAAAACATAACACAGACTAATTTTTTTTCAAACTTAAAATTTAAACAATTCTTGGATAGTTGCCACATACCAACAACCGATTTATTTACTGAAAGAAACAAAATAAGCCATTCTGATGCATCCAGGTGTTACACAATGTTTCAGTCTCCCTAACAAGTAAATCACTCTATACAGCCTAGTTTTAACACTATCTATATACACCCCAGGTAAGCTGATGATCTACAAAAACACCTAAGAACTTAGCATTAGTTACAGTTTCCATTTCGACAATATTACTATTATAAGGTCTTAAACTAAATGTTATGTCCTCAGTTTTATTCTTGTTTAAAATATAGCCATTTTCTCTAAACCAAGTTCCATCTTCTTCCATTGAATTATTCACTCAATTTTTTAACTTTAAAACCTAATTTTAGACATTGATAAAAGTTGTGTCGCCAGCATACAAAAAATTTCTACTAATAAAATTGTGAGGTAAATCATTAATGTTGATAAAAATCAATGAAGGTCCAATAAGTGATCCCTGGGGAACACCATGCTTTAAATTAACCTGCTATTAATTACCTTCTATCTAAATAGCATCTATCATGCTGCTAATGCACCACGGTAGGCTAGTATAGCGAAAAAGGGGAAAAATAAAACAAATATTATGTACTGTACTAAGTCGTTAATTTAAATTGAAACATTAAAAGATACAACCGTATACTGTAGAGTGACAGTTGAATCTGTAAAAACGTTTGTAATTGTAACTCTATAAAGAAGGCTTTAGTAAACAAAATAGTATTTTTTAGCAGATAACTGAAATCCAACTTAAAAAATACTAGAGATATGACTCTTGTGAAATGGATTGATACATTATAGTGACGAGCTTGTCTTAATTTGAATAGTGAGTCTGAAAATGGCCCATTAATTATTGCCATATTGCTAGGTATTTGGCTGTATTTGTCAAAATAAACTAAATATATTCTCATATTAAATATGTTATTTTTATATAACTTTGTCAAAATAGACATTTTAATTATTTAAAACCATTTTAATGGTCAATTTCCATTGAATAATATTTTTCCATAAATTCCAAAATTGTATAATATTAATCCTAAAGTATTTTATATCGAAAGAAATTATTACACAGACTGATAGGCATGGTTTCTTGTTCGTAGGTTGTTGTAAGTTTGTATCCAACGGTTTGGAAGAATAAGCAGTGACCAAAATTTAGAGAAACTATAAACAAATTGAATGTCACTTGCAGGCCAGTCAATTCCAATCTCAAATAAGACTATATTGTTATATCATTAAAATAGAACTTAACCTTAGAAAGTATTATCACTGGTTTTTATCATGGTTAACTAAGTATTGCAAAAAACTTAATATATTAATAACATATCCGTAGTTTTGAGGTTATTTAGTGTATGCAATGTTTTAGACCTAATTTACAGGTTTTAACTATTTAATCATTGAAAATGCTAGAGAAAGTTTTATACAAATATATGTCTACTGATAAAAAGGCAAATTAATTATGGAAGTGAAACTTAAGTGACAATTGTATCTTTAAGTAGGCATATTCTTAGGTTTTATTTAATACTTATAGCCTAGCCTACATGATGATGAATAATAACAATTTTAATATTAGTCACCTAGCTCTTACTATAAACTATTGTTAGGAGCACAACACGAAACGACATCGTGTTGTACCTTTTGTAAAGTATTTTGATTAGTATCAACTGCGTGTTTCGAATATAAGTGAAGAATGTTGCGAGGGAACAGCGAGGAAACTAAAGACCCCTTTCGAAGAATTGGCCAGAAGTCCAGAAGATAGGAAGGAACATGATGTTGTGTAAACTCGATACTGTAGGCTTGTGCTATTCATGGACTCATATGTTCTTGTTTTCCACTTTATACAACATGAACAGAAGGGAAAATGTTTTCAACTTTTTAGGCTTACCAACAGAATTTAGGTGTTTACAACAAAACGTGCAAGTTCGGGATGGTACAAATCTAATTTAATTTGAAACAGGAATATACAGCCTGGAATCCAGACATATTTCACCTGCGAGGAAAAGTCCAAAATAGGAATGTAATAAAATGTTTAATATCGCGAGAACCACAGCGCCGCGCAAGAATGGTGTCCGAGAATGAATAATGAATACCTAGCCTACAGTCGGCGCCGAGGCTGGCGGAACGGGTTATTGGACTTTTGTTTGCTTACACTACAAAAAAGATTACAGGAACAACATGAATGTACAGTATTTGTCAGGGTTTATACTCATATCAAGAATCAATATGCAGGTTTCTATATTCGCAGTCTTGTTTTAATTCCATACCTTTAGGCTTAAATAAAAGTTTGATCTTATATTCTTCGTTAGTAGGGGGTAATAGCCGAAGGTAAGGTAGGGCGGGATGAGCGGGATGAGCCCCCCCCCCGAGACCACCCAAGTTGCGGACCCCCCCCCCAAGACCACCCAAGTTGCAGACCCCCCCCCCCCGAGACCACCCAAGTTGCAGAGCCCCCCCCCCCCCCCACCGAGACCACCCACAGCGTAAAGGTACCGACCCTCGGCCAGGTGCGACATTCCACACCTAGGGGAACCGGCACAATAAACCTCACCCCTGCGTGGGAGCGTCCGCCCGGCGATGTTACACAATAGCGCGTCTTATATTACCCATCACCCCACGCAGCTGCGCGTCCCTTCACCAGCCGTCACCTTACAGCGGCCGAGCGTCGGCCATTTTCTACACTCCCTGGCATCAGTTGTTGCCTAGCTCTCGTTGCGACCGGACGTTCCTGCGCTTCACTCCGCTTGCTACTTCTCTGCGCCTCTGTCTACGCCAGTGTCTTCTTTGGATTATTCTCACTTCAAATGTAAGTAATATTTCTAATTTACAATAACTAACTAGTTATAATTAAATGTAGTTTTTTTTTTCCTTTTTATTAGATTTCAGCAATTTTGACTTTGTCAAGAAACTCAAAGAGTACGTTGCTAATAGTTTTCACTGCATCATACACAAATGCTAAACATATGTGAATAAACATTTTAATCTTACTTAACTATTCAAAATAGTAGATTGGTTTGGCCTCGCCTAGACTAGGAATTGTATAGCAATTCTTTAAACATTTTGTCGCATTCTATCATATTGAACACAAATTTTCATTCCAGTATTGAGTCTCTGTAACGCTTAATTAATTTTATTTTATTTATTATTTTGTGAATAATTATTTTTAATTTTATAAAACTTTTAAAATAGTAGATATGTTAGGCCCCTCATAGACCATGATTCGTAGCGTAACATCATTTGTTCATATAGCATGTAAATTTTAACAAAGATGTTTAGTTTGTGTAACGTAAGCTTACGATAGTAACGTATTTTGAGACTTTATATTGAAGAAAAGACATTAATTCACTAGTAGAGCAGTTTTTGAACTTAAACCTTTACTTTTATTTTTAGCTTAAACCTTTACTTTTATTTGTACTTAGTAGAGGCATAAATGGATTTCTTGTGACCCCCCCCCCCCGCTCTGTACCTTATTCTCTGCTAGAGTCCTAATACGCAGCGTTATTTGTTTACAGATCATCATGAACAACGTTGAGCGTCGTTTTTCCTGTACCCAGTGCGGTGAGGCGTTCAAGAACAAATGCCATGTCACCAGACACGTTCGCTTCGTCCATGGTGGAGTCAGATTCACGTGTCCGGAGTGCGACAAACCTTTCTCCAGGCAGGATGTTCTGCGCCGTCACATCGCCAATGTGCATCGACCTCAACCGGCAATGAACCCAGCATTTAGACCGGGTTAGTATCTTAAACTTTATATATGTCCACTAAACAGTCAGATGTCTGAAATTCTTCTCTCATTCGTAGTTTTCATAATGATGAGAAAGAAATCCAATTTAACATCCGCTCCACTGTAACTTAGATCATTTATTTGATTCCAATTTAGCTAAACACTTTATAGCGAATCGTCATATCTAACGTTAAACTTCATTCTCACTTAAAGTTCTGTAACATTCACACTCGAGATGTAATTATGATAAAAAGATATGCACCATTCACTATGTTTATTCAACTAATACAAAATATTCTAATCATGTCTGTGATTTTCTTTATAGACTTCGTGCCTACACCGAGTCCGGCGGAACCACGACCCGGGCCCTCAACTGCTCCTGTCTTTGAGCCGAGACCTGGCCCCTCAACTGCTCCTGACGTCGAGCCCAGGCCTGGCCCCTCAACTGCTCCTGACTGTGAGCCGAGGCCCGGTCCCTCCAATGCTCCTGACATCGAGCCGAGACCATCTCAAGCCCCAGAACCTGCTGGAGTTCCTACAAGAGGTATGTGTTTATCTTTAACTTCAAACTATTAATTTTGAAATTAACTATCTTCTCTCAAATGTTCATCCAGATATTTGATACCAACTACATGGACCATACCACCAAAGTATTATGTTTTAAAGACTCTTGAACAATCTTAATATTAAATGAATCTCAGTTGCAATGTAGGCAATCAGAAAATATTTGAACTTTCTCCAGTTTTACAATTCAATGAATCCCATTGCAAAGTAAGTATAATAAATATTCAGATTTTTTTTCATATCAGTTTGGAATCTGTTTCTCTTTTCAGCTTTAACATTATAATTATACATGTGACTACAGCATTGTGTGTTTTTCAGGCCATGTGTGCGCCGGGTGCGGACAAACCTTCACGAGGAAGGATAACATGAAGTTCCATGCCCGGTTCCGATGCAAAGTCCTACGCGCGAACGCCAGCCCGACCAGACCGGTGGAGTCCAGCCACCTTCGCCTGCCCCCTCGTCGCCAGCATCCGTGGCAACTTCAAACGAAGACGTCGACGAGGTGCCTGTGATCCCTGATGGCCTAGCTCCTGCGGGGTTCACCGAGGTAGAGACGGCATTCCGCGGGCGGCTCAAAACCTACCGCTTGACCGAACCCGCAGACGAGACAGTTACCCTGCAGGAGTTTCTTCTATCGCTAAGGACTCAGGTAATATCACTCATGCGACAAATACTTATTCACACTCATGCCATCAAGTCTAATCTCTGGGTCGAATGCGAATTTGCTAACATTCACGGCGAAACTTGTAGGCGTGCCTTCAAGACCAAGAATGTCGATATCTTCCATACAAGCGATGTAGATGAAATTTGTCAAGATTACATCAACAAAATCTTGTTGGAGAAGGAGACATGCGAGATGAAGGGCTCGGGATGGAGCTTTGTTAGGGTCTTAGATATGGAAGTGAGAGTAAATGTCTACAGTCCTACCAAAGGTAGCTCCTTCATCCCCCTTCCTCGCGACTCGCCGTGAAACATGCCGTGGTAAATACGTATAACGATGCGGATGAACGCTGCTTTGAATATGCTATGCTGACAAAATTCGTTGAAAATGCTCCTCGTAATCGAATTACTCCTTATTATTTCACAGCAGAGGTCAGGGCACGTTCCAATCTAAATTTTGACGGACTGGAGTTTCCAGTAAGATTAGACAAAATCCGCTCGTTCGAACGTAACAACCCCGGCATAAGCATAAATGTGTACGGTCTGGACAAGAAGAAACAGAAGAGACAGCAAGATAAACAGGAGCACTATGTCTTCCCGCTTCGCGTCGTGGAACGAGAGGCACCAAACCACTTTGATCTGTTATTCCTGACAGATGAGCGGACCGCCCACTATGCGTACATAGCCGACTTTGAGAGGTTAGTCGGTAGCCAGTTAACCCGTCGCGGACATCGTTTGCACATTTGCAGGAGATGCTTCGCGCATTTTGACAACCAGCCCAACAAACTGGGTCTCACCGGAGAGCAGCGGTTAGAAGAACACAGGCGCTACTGCTATAAAAACGCGCCATTGAGAACCGATGTTGCGGAAGAAGAGCACATCATGTTCAATCGACCCGAGCGTACAAAGAGGAGTCGGTTTACAATCTACGCCGACTTTGAGAGCATGCTCGTACCCTTTGAGGCTGATAGGCCTATTCATCCCGCACCAACTGTTCGACCGCCTGCTTGGGACCCAGCAACTAACCGAACGATCGGTCAACAGCGCATGGGTGGTACGCCCAACAACGTTAGGAATGTCCACAGACCGTACGCTTATGCCTATTACATTCGCGACGACCTGAGAACAGCCGACGAGGGAGACTGCGATGACGATGATCAGGATTCCAACACCTTCTCCAAGCTGCGGATGTACAGAGGCGAGGATGCTGCGCATCATTTTATCAACGCTGTACGGGATGACGTACGGAAGATTGGCGACATCCTTTACGGCCAGCGCATGCCCGGAGACCCACCTCAGTTGACAGAGCAGGAAGAACTTCAATTCCGACGTGCCACTGTCTGTCACATCTGTAAACGGGAATTCGGCCCTAACGATGGTGAAGATAAGATGAAAGTTAGGGATCACCAACACTCGCCTCCGTACAACTTCAGAGGAGCTGCTCATCGTTCGTGCAACCTCCGCTACAGGGAACAGGAGACCGTTAATATGTATTTCCATAACTTGTCAAACTACGACGCCCACTTCATCGTGCGTGAGTTAGGCGTGGACAAAGGAGACGTTGAGGTACTCGCCAACACCGAGGAGAAGTACATTACTTTCTCGAAGCGATTCAAATATCCGGGCGCGGGCCGGCGGAACAGTATTAAGTTACAATTCGTTGATTCGTACCGCCTCATGTCAAAGGCATTAGGCACATTGGCGTCTATTCTGCCGGCCAACAAAATGCACCTTACGCGCGCCCGGCACCAAGACCAAGAAGACTTTGATTTGCTTCGAAGGAAGGGAATCTTCCCCTACGAGTACGTCACGTCCATGGAGGTACTTAATGATGATCACCTGCCACCTAAAGATGTCTTCGGAGAAAATGTCACCGACGAGGACTACGCACACGCCCAACGCGTATGGGATAAGTTCAGTTGCACATCCCTCGGACAGTACGCAGAAATATATCTGATGACCGATGTTCTGCTACTCGCCGACGTCTTCGAGGGATTCAGAGAAATGTGCATGACGCATTACAACTTGGATCCTGCGCATTATCTTACTCTGCCTTCATACGCGTGGGACGTAATGCTACTCAAGACTGGAGTGGTGCTCGATACCTTGCGAGATGTCGACATGTACTTGTTCTTCGAGAAGGGCATCCGAGGTGGACTGACCCAATGCGTCACCAGGCACGTTGTCGCCAACAACAAATACACAAGAGCGTAAGATGGCGGCAACCGAGACGGCCAGGGCGCATCGACAAGTGGAGGTGTCGTAGAATACGACGATGATACATTTTTAATGTACTATGATGCAAATAACCTCTACGGATGGGCCATGTCAGAACCACTTCCCTACAAAGATTTTGAGTGGCTTTCGCAGCAGGAAATCGACGACTTAAACATCATGGACATACCGGCAGACGGCGAGTATGGATATGTTTTGGAAGTCGACCTGGAGTATCCGAGAGACCAGGCGCTCCACGACAAACACCGCGACCTCCCGTTCTGTCCGGAAGTACGGAAGTCGCCGGCTTACCAGCTGCCCTACTCATCAGAAGACATCATTAATAGCGGAGCAGGACAATCCAGCAAACTAATGGCTACTCTCACGGACAAGGATGAATACGTGATCCACTATCGTTACTTACAACAAGCGATCGAGAATGGACTGCGTGTTCGCCGTGTTCACCGGGTTATGCGTTTTAAACAGTCGCCGTGGTTAAAACCGTACGTGATGCTGAATACCGAACTGAGACGGCAGGCCAATAATAAATTTGAAGTAGAAATGTTTAAATTGATGGTCAATGCTGTCTACGGTATGAGTCTCCAGAATGTGAGAAAACACCAAAACATGAAGATCGCCACATCCCGCAAGACATACACGAAGTACGTGGCCAAGGCAAATTTCAATGACCGTATTTGGTACGACGAGAATCTGGCACTACTAAATATGGCGAAAGTGCGAGTTGTGCTGAACAAGCCAGTCTATGCGGGAATGTGTATTCTGGACCACAGTAAACGGTGGATGTACGGTTTTCACTACGATATGGTAGAAAGGTACGGCATCGAGAATATAAAGATGGCCTACATGGACACAGATGGTATCGTCTACGCCATCCGTACCCTAGACGTCTACCGCGACATGATGACGCACCTGGACGACTTCGACACCAGCAACTATCCCCAGAACCACATGTGCTACGACGGGCGCAACGCTAGGGTTTTGGGGAAATTCAAGGACGAATTCGGTGGGAGAGTTATTAGGTTATTCGCCGGCTTGATGGCAAAATTATATTGTATGGTATCCGGAGGCTTTACGTGTGCTGTTGGTAACGGAGATGACGACGACTGTGGTGCGCCTCCGCCGATAAAGCGGGCAAAGGGCGTTAACCGCGCCGTAGTTGCAAAGGAACTGTCCGTACAAGATTACCTAGATTGTTTATACAACAAGACTATCAAAAGTACGGACAACCAGAGGTTCCAAAGCAAACACCACATCATTTACACCGTTGTGGTAAGGAAGCGTTCCCTGGCACCCTATGATGAAAACGCTATGTAATGCCAGAGGATGGAATAAACACGCTTCCGTGGGGGCACTATGCTATTCCCCCTAGGGCGCCACCGTTACCTCCAGCTCTACCAGCGCCGATGGACGTAGACGACTAGACAGTATAATTTAAGTCGCATGAGTGTGATCGGGTAGGCTCTGTTCGGATCTCGGGAGTGTGTGATGGACTGTGATATGGACTGTTTATGGACTGTTGTGGACTGTGATATGAACTTTTATTTTGTGTGTGCATTTTCTTGTTGTTGCTTGTATGTAAATTTTATTAATGAATCAAATTCATTTTTGTTGACTATTCTATAATGTTTTATCTTTGTTAAATAATGTATAAAGTTTCTATCTGATGATTCAATATTCCTCCTTTTTTCAATACACTCGATGTTAGGTTTAAGATTGATTCAATAAATCTAGTCATTTGTATTGACATACTTGTTTTCATTTTCCAGTTTTACACATAGTAATAAGATCATTCACTGTCAGACTCTTTGCTTTTTAAAAATACTAAGATATCAAACTCTTTTCACTTTGAAAGTAAAATATAAATGACGAGTCTGCACAGAGGTGTACAAATACTTAAACTATCAGACTCTTTTGAAATATCAAGTTACTAAACTGTCTGGTCTTTGAAAGTAATGTCGAGTCTGCATGAAGGTTAAACTAATAGGCTCTTTTCACTTTGAACTGTTATGTCATATATGTGCAATGAGTAAACTATCACACTCTTTTGAAATACTGAGTTACTAGACCCTCTGGTCTTTGAAAGTAAATTATAAATGTCTAGTCTGCACAAAGATTAAACTATCTGATTTTTCTAAATGTACTTTGAAATATTGAGCCTATTCAAAAAATGAAAACTTACATACTAAAAGGAAATGAAAAGATTGATGTTTGTTGAGTACTCATTTTTATTACAAGAAAAAAAAAATTACATTACAAGATAAATGAAAAAGATTTTACAATACAAAGAAAAAATATGAAAAGATTTTTACAAAGAAAAAAAAGCAATCAATGCTTCAAGTGTTTATACAATCTGGTGAATAGTTTTCTGATCATCGCATCATTGTGAGCAGTGGAGGTGTCGTCGAAGAGCTGTACGAAGTCCATCATCCTCATATCATGGTGAGTTCGGTAGTACAGGTAAGTCAGACAATAGTGGCCGCAGACTGTGCTGTCATCATCTTGTAGGCGATACTCGTTGTACAGGTAACGGCGAGCGTTGCGTCTCAGGAATCCTTGGTAGAAGTGCAGATGTGGGGGCTGTCCGTAACTGTCGAAGAATTCAATGACATCACTCTTCCGGTCCAGGTAGAATGAAACCCAGTGCGTACCGTCTTCATTGTGCGGATCGGTATTCACAACGATTGCTGTAGACGGGGAGATGCGTTGCGGTAGACGGTCGGCAGCGTAGACCCCATGATTGTGCACTGGCAGAGTCGATAGATATTCCTCAATCTGATTGGTATTCATTCTACGGTGTCGATGCCAACAGTTGCAGCGGTAGTACTCGTTGTAGTTCTCGTAGACGTGTGAAAGCAAGAGCAGAAATATGAACTTGTTTCATCAGTAGATTCCAATTCATCATCAATATTGTTAGTCAAAAACAACCATCCGTGTAATGTTATGCAATTGGATAGTGAGCATCGATGGTTCGGTGATCTGTGATGGCGGCATCGCAGCGTGGATTTCGATAGTAGATTGTTGATCGTCGTCAGTGAACCGCATCCGATATCGTCCAAGTCGATAACGTTGGTAGTGCAGTGATCAATAACTAAATGTCTGTTTATAAAACTCTTCTTTTCCGATCCTTTGACATAGACGGTGTGTCGTTTGGCGATTATCTTTCGTAGCTTTTGTTCCAAGTCGTAGTAGCTAATGTCCCCTTGATCCCATTTTAATCCGTGATAGTGCTTCGATAGCCAATGTGATTCTCGGTGTTTGTCGATGGTTAGTTCGTTCCTGTTGAATGGCGGTTTGGCGATGTGATGCATCAGTAGTATCCCGCTGTCCACTTCCATAACGCAGACTTCCTTTATTATGTAATCATTGATGTTGTCTTTGAAACTCTGGAAATCAATAATGATGGGAGCAGCCAAATTCCTGCAACGTACTCTGCGTAAGCGATCCATCTCGTACGAGTGTTGATGAGAGACTAACCACCAAAGTCGACCATCACGTTGCGGTGTCGATCGATTTCAATTACGTTGTCAAACTCTGCGTACACCAAACAGTTGACAGGCTCGGTTAGCGCGGTGCCGAATCCCAGCTCCATGCGCACGCTGCCGTTGCGTACGAGATTCCAGTGGCCGGTATCGCTGGCAGACAGGTCGGGTGTTAGATCAAACACTAGAAGGCAGTATCCATTTTCGAAATCTTCTCTGCTGATCACGTTTCCAGCGTCTGAGAAATGTATTCCCGTGCCGTTGAATATTGTGTTGTACGCCATAATGAACTTTGCACTAGCGGCAGGAGAGAACTTGGGCTGGAGTGGTTTGGCCGGCACCTGTTCACCGTCCACGTACAGTGAGAAGTAGTTCAAATCGAAATTCTTGAAATTGTACGGATTCTTTTTGACATCACCGTTGAATGCGGCATTGGTTACCATACCGACAATCACGCGCTTCGGAACTTGTCCCAGAAATACGTTGTTTAGAGTCTTGCTCCTTATGCCGGAAGCGAGCGTGAATGATTTCACGTCCACTCGTGTGATTGGATATTTAGCGGTACCGGACTGTAGTATCTTGCTGTGCGCCAACAGTACGGTCGGACTGACTTTGCATCTCCTAATCCACAGGTTCGCATCGACGATATGCACTTTGTAGTCACCTTCGAGTACCATTATGGAGAATGCATCTTTCGACCTGTTTAACTTGAAGCGTAGCTCGACTCCGTTCAAAAGATATTTATTCTGATTACACATGTCCAAATGCAGATGACCGACCATATCGATTTCTCGTCCTCCTTTCGTTAACTTACGTCTCTTTTCCAATCCATCGTTATCGTCTTCGGTGTTTTCCATATGGCCTGAATCATCGGCGTTCCACAGCACGGACGATAGATGTGATTTCCTGGCATCGAATCCGTAGTTCAATACTGTTTCGATGTACGCTCGATAGGCGTAAGTGTTGTTTTGTGGTGTAACCAATTTTTGATTCATGCACATGTCCACTTGACTGAACAACGAGTGTAGCCAGTTATTTATCGGACCAGCTTTTGTTGCATCATCCGCAGCGATCGCCGATCCGTCCGCCTTGATTATCGATGCTGTGACTTCCAGCATTGTTTGCAAAAGATCGGTGTACTCTTCGCCATTGCCGGGCACTACAAACTCTATCGGTGAGTCGTCCGTCAGTGTGGATATTGGTTTGTATTGGATCCATTTTCCATTTTCGATACTCGTCTGTGTGGGCGGTAGTGAAAACAAGTCCAGCTCCGTCTTGACGCAATCGCATGATCTTTGATGTATGAACGACATGATTAATTAAAAATATCTCTTATTGCCTTTGCCACTTTCCTTTTATTCTTAACTGCTGCTTTTCTCTTCTTGGACGGCGATGATGACGTCCTTCCTCTAAGGAGTTTAGCCAGAGACTGAGGTGTGACACGCTGTGTGCGACGACCACTCGACTGCTTCCTGCCGCCAGACATAGCGCGCTTCGCGGAAGTCTTGCGCGTTGCGCGTTTCGCGCCACTCTTACGCGATCCGCGCTTTTTGGATGCCGGCCGCAGACGCTTGACACTGCCACCGCCACCACGAAGAACTCGTTCAATCTTGTCATCGGCCGTGCGTTTCAACGAGCCGGTAAACTCTTTCATGCGCTCCTCCGCCGCAACTCTGGGATGTTTCGTACGCAGAGTCACATCACCGAGGAAACCCATTCCGGACTTTAACGCTTCTCTGCCCAATGCTGCAACTCCGCTCTTGATTATCGGAGATACGGTGCGAAACATACCGCCCAAGAAGCTGCCGACTCCATGTCCTCTCTGATAGGCGGCACCGCGAAAGACTTTTTCTATCGATCCGCCCGTCTGCGAATGTTGGCGATAGTAGTACGCCATGTACGGATCGTTCGAAGCCATTATTACAGGTAATTATTATGCAGAGCTCTTCTGAAATGCAGCTTCACGTACGACGTCCCGAACAGGAATGGCAGGTTTTGCCCCGTGTGATCCCTGAGGTCGATTTCCACAGTCTCGAATGCTCCTTTAGTGATTGGTACGTAATGCGGGCTGGTGTAGAGCACAGTCTTATTGGCACCGTGCACGTAGTCACCTCTGTCAATGTTGATGATCTTCAATAGTGGGGCAGAAGTATCGCCGATCAATTGTGGCTCAATCAGATCGCAGTACACGTACATATTATCTGGAAGCCCCATCGATAGATTCGGCGGCCATGACGCTTTATTGTTTTTCACAATGTCCTTCTGTTGCGGATCGAATCCCAATTGTAAAGCCAGTTTATTGTCTAAATGTATCGCAACCACGTCTTCTTTCAGTATTTTTATTTCCACTCTGTCCGCATCTTTGTCATAAGTGAACTCTACGTAATCGATGAGGCCCTTCGCATCATTGATCATATTCAGCAGTTCAGTTATATTCTTGTAGTAACCCATGTCCAGAGTAAACGTGTACTTGTCTGTATCTCCTAAATCTATGGCGGAAAGAATAGTATCCTGTTCGATTATTATAATCTCGTTTTTGTTCACTAATGGAAATGAGCATGGATAGTGAGATTCCACCAGAGCCATCTCCCACGCACCTTCCAATCGTATCTGTTTCGAAAGATGCGTAGTGTAGTTTGAGACCTTATTGTTGGGGAAATATTCCATAGAACTGTTGCTGGGCAGCGTCAGGAAGAATTGTGAGTTAGACATTTTGTAAGTCTTGCGCTCTCACCCAAGAGTTAAACTCGTCTCCGTAACCTCGCTACTTGACGTAATAACGCTTACTGGTGCCTCTGCCACGAGTGTCCAGTATTTTGTCAATCTTGAAAAGTTGATCACTCCGATATATTACTTTCTGTAATTCGTATTCGTAAAACTGGCCGGTCAAAACTTCACCTTTGAGGTCCGCCAGCGTGTACATGGGTAACGGCATCAGAGTGTTCACTTTACGAATAGTGAATACTTCGTTACTCCAATTGGTCTCTTAGCCTTTGGCGAACGTGCCCTTTTCCTTTGCTATGCGCACCGTGTCACCAATCTTGAGTTTGGGCTTAACACGACGTGGAATTTTACTGTACATGCGTTGTAGCACTTGTGCTATCGTCCGATCATTTTTCACATCGATGGGACGCAATCCACCGCCGAGACTCTTGTGTGCGCTGCCATTGTATGCTTTCACCAGTTTGTTCAGTACATCGATATATCGGTAAGTGTTTTTGTAAGTCAGGTAACGCCACATGCGAGACTTTAATGTGCGATTCACTCGTTCCACTACTGCTGCTTTAACATCGGGATTCTGCGTAGTCACATATTTTATTCCGTACTTTTTGAATAACTGTCTGGTCTTGGCGCCGGTAAACTCTGTTCCTTTGTCAGACTGGAGGCAACGCGGAGTTTTAGTCGCTTCTTTGAATATTTCTTCGAATGTCGATGCCACTTCTGCACCTTCCTTTCTCTTCAACGCCCTCACGTACAGACGTTTACTGAACACATCTATCACGGTCAGCAGGTAATTGACTCCATCGTTGTATTTACTCAATCCTCGCATATCATTCAAGTCCGCTTGCCACAGTTCGTACGGGCCGAAAACAGAGTACTGGTTACGCGGGAAGCGTTTACGGGCCGGCTTGTGTAATGTATAAGTATCCTGTGATTGTAGCCATTCGATTACTTTCGACTTTGAAATATCTCTCTTGCGTGCGGCTCGCACTAGCGGTGCGACACCGCCGAACGTGCCGGGATCGCCGGGGTTGTAATAGAGACGGTTCATACTCACTTGGTCGGATACGGTTCCCACCTGTCTAGAAAGCCCAGCGGCTCCCTGTCCCACTGGTATTCGTCTCTTATTATGAGAGTTGACGCAGCATAACCGCCAGTCGCCGCTTCTTCAGTCGGTGTTTTCGCTAGATAATCATCGACCTCACGTAATGTTCTTCGTAATGATGTCTCACCGCGCCGCTCCTTAGCTCCTCGTTTCACTGTTGCCCACGAACGTAGCCGCTCTCGCATCGGTGTTCTGCGCGGTGATGGTGCACTCGGTGAACTGGTCATCCGCAATGATGATTTGAATGTGTCATTCAATTCCCGTAACGCTCTGGTATTATTTATAAATTCTAGAGGTACATTCATTTCTTTCAAAGCGGTCATCACTTCCATCCATCCTGGCGGTATACGTTCGGTCATTCGAACTCTCACTATGTTATTCAAAATATCAACTATATTCGCATTCAGTATTTTTCGATCATCGATAAACACCGAGTAGTTGATATCCCAACTGATTCGACTATCGGGTTTTTTCATAAATCGTAACAGATTGCGAGCGTCACTCCTGTATGTCTTTGAGAACATTTCGACAATCTCATCGACTGGCCCTTCCGCTGCAGCCCGTGTCGGGTGTTGGGCATCATCACCGAATTTCGCATCCACGATTGGGATATTAATCGGTTGGCGATTATTAGAGGCGAAGTGTAAGAAACGTTGTAACGCCTGATTGTACAGTTTCCATTTTTCACTATCGTCTATATTCTTGTTATTCATTATTTTCTGCATCTCCACATCCAGTCCTTCCGTAGTGGACAAATTGTTTGACGGCTTCTCCGATGATGTAGCCTGTAAACGCTCAATAAGCTCTTGCGGGACGACGGCCATCTTCTTTGCGTGCTCCATTATTGATGTGCAGCAGCGGCGGCCGGTCGGAAGTGTAGTTTAACGGTCAACGCTCCGTGACGGAATGAGAGATCTCGCTTTAAGATGTCCAACACATAAATTCTCACACTTTCGAATGTCTTCTTTTTCAAAGGTACGTAGTGCGGATCACTTATGTATGCCGTCTTGTACGTTCCATAATCATTTAACGAGTGTGATATATTGATAATCCTCAATAGTGGTATACGGAGTTCGCTTAAAATTTGTTCTTCAGCCAGATCGCAGTTCACGAGCATATGTGCTGGTAAACCAAGATTTAAATTAGTCGGTCTAGTACTCTTAAGTAAACCTGGTTCAGATATTATATCATCTGTCGATGCTGTTCCCAACTGAAGTGCGAGTGAATGGGAATAAATCACTCTTGTGACAGGTCCCAACGCATTTCCTAACGATACTTTAACACGCTTTGCTTCGTCAAGACTGAATATAGTTCCAGTTTTCTTTACATAATTCAGCCCATTGATGTGTTCCACCAATTCTTCAACTGAATTGTAGTATCCGGGTTTTGGTCTATCGATGTGTGCGAATATTTTGGGTTTCTTATTGGTCGGTTCTTTGATGGTTGATTCACCTTCTTTGTTGGCTGATTTACCTTCTTTGTTGGCTGATTTACCTTCTTTTCCCACAGACTTCTTGGGTTCTTCCTTTTTTGTACCAACTACTTGTATCAAAGCATCGGACCCTACTGTTGAGAACGAACATGGGTAATGCACTTCTACGAGCGCTACTTCCCAATCTCTACTGTCCAAGCAAATGAACTTCGGTAGTTGTACAGTAAAATCAGACGTGATATTTTTCGGATAATAATTTGCTGAGCGGGGCGTACCGCTAAGTAAAGTCAAATAAAATGGTTTCGTCTGGACATCCATTTCACTTTCCCAATGCACTACTGACTGCTGCCTGTAACACTGTGCTCAATAGTAATGGAATAAAAACTCCGCCACCTTTCTGCACTAGATACTTTCGTTTCTGTCCCCAACACTGTCCTTGTCTTACTAAGCGTCTCAGAGTCACTTTATGTTTGCTCAACTGACTTTTAGTCTTACTCGACAGAGGCACGTTCCCACGTAGCACGTTGTAGGCGCACTCGCAGACTGAACGAATGCGACTCTTGTCACAAACCTTTAGCAGTGCCTTGCGTTCCTTGGGTGTTGCGTGTATCAGCGCTCTGAGCAGCGGTGCGTCCTTCTTCAAGCACGACATGATTGCAACTGACTAGCTATTTTTTCTTTGGTAAGTACACGTAGTTTACACGATCCTCGGGGAATATGCAAGTGCGTACTCTCATGTCTCCAGATGTCGACTGTTTCAAGTCCAAAAGTAGATAACCGTGTGCCTGTTTTGTGGCGTCACTGTAGGCTTCCTCTATGAACTTTGGGCTGTCTGGATATATCTGCCTGGCTAAATATCTGATTTGTACTCTGTCTCTAGGATTTTTAAAAAATATAATGTAGTGAGCATTTAGTGAGATGTCTCTCTGCCCACGACCCTGATGAAAAAGATTTTGAGTAATGAAAAACACACTGATGTTGCGGTGATGACAACCCTTCGTGAATAGATCCACCACTCTATCGTCTGCCTCACGCATCATATCGTCAATTATAACCAGTATTGGTTCCTTACCATCATAATCACTCAAGTCTGGTAAGCCCTCAATGTGGTTTATTTTGGAATTACTTACATCACCTCCTCCTCCACCACTACCATAATGCCAGTTAATTTTGGCAAATTTTACATCACACATTTCATTTATGTGTTCAATAAACTTGGACACAAAATGTGATTTACCACTGCCCGATGGACCCGCCACAATGGCTGAGAATGGATGTTGCCACTTCAAGCTCATGACTGCTACTGACACTAAAACTAAATACCATACACTTTTCTTAAAATAAAGGTTTGGGGTTTCACCTTAAAATAAAGGACATTAGTTTATGCTGTAATGTACATGGATTATTTATTGCTTACGAAAGCTATCAAAATTTATAAATGTTAATTAAATCTTGAGTCTTCTTTTTCTTGCTTTACAAAAATTCCAACGGTGTGAATTTACTGCCTGGAAGTGGACTGCGCTTCACCAGACGTAGGCGATCTACGAAGCCGCTGTTGTACCGCTCGATGTCGTGATCGCTCAGGACTTGGTTGAAACGCCTGGGCAGGTAGACTCGTAGGAAGAAATCATCGCCGACTTGTCCCTCGAGAATGACGACGACTGTCTCGCCGAATGGAGTAGTCACACGCTCCATCCCGCTGATCGCATAGCTGCACTCCTCTCGCAGATCAGACAGGCGGGTGTAGGCCGGAGAGCTGGACTTACAGGTGTTCAATGATGTCCGCAGGTCCATCGTTACACCAGGTGCGGACTCTGAAGTCATGCTGCTGCTGATGCTCGACATGGTAATGATGAGAGAGTATGCGGATGATGCGACTAGTCGAAGTGGTCTCCAGGCGAAGAATGATGCTCGGTCGGTCCGTTCGTTCGGTTTTTGTTGCCCGCGACGCCATCTTGGAATTTTTTATGTGCGCAGGTGGTCAATGAAACGTGAGAAGGGTCGTCCAGCAGGTGTTTGGCACATTCCATAATGTCTAGACATCATAAATCTTCTTTTGTTTGTGCAGGTGGTCGATGAAATCTGAGAAGGATCGTCCCGCAGGTGTCCAATCTTTTGTTTGTGTAGGTGGCCGGATGCAGGTGGTCGATGTAATCTGAGAAGGGTCGTCCCGCTTCTTTTGTTTGTGCAGGTGGTCGATGAATTCTGAGAAGGATCTTTTGTTTGCGCAGGTGGTCAATAAGTGTGGCGGCAATCATGGATTTTTATGAGCGCAATTGTTCGGCGAGGTCGCACTCCACATCGTCTAGACGTTGTTCCTACAATGTTTTCTTGGTGGGTCTTCTACGCGCAGCTTGCTTTTTCGGTTTTATCATTGGCTTTTTCGGTTTCTCTACTGTCTTACTGTATCGTGTTACTGTTTGTGTCAAGCCGCTAATCTTCGGTACTCCTGTAGCTTTATTAATCCACATATTCTCTGACTTGTCCACTACCTGGTTGACGCTCTCGTATAATTCACTATTCTTGTCTATAAATAATCCGCATCTGTACACCATATCCGAACCATCATACATTTCCATTTTTAATAGCACTGGTCCGCTGTTTGATGGATTTTGTACCGCGTAAAATTGTCCATTTTCAAGCCATGACACGATGGGGCAGTCATCTGAAGGTTTTGGAACCCATCCTGGTTTTGCTGTTTCTTCCACTTTAGGCTTAGGCGTAGGTCTTATCCTCTTCTTAGGCCTCGGTGATGGTGGAACTGGTATCTGCTCGAGTGTAGCGTTGTCGTCCGCGGCGTTGATGTCGGCCATGAATGCGTTCAAGTAGTCGTCTATTAATCCGGACGCGCTCATGTCTGTACCGCACGAGTGACTGTGTAAGACTGAGTGAATCGCTTACTTACAGTGTATGAGTCGAACGACATTTTGTAAAAAGCGCGCGGGTTTCAAGGACAGACGGACGGTTATGTAACTAACGTTGATGGCGTGGGTAGCGTTTAGGCGGGAAGCAAATTATGTAAATTGAAAATTGAAATAAACGAAAATAAATGAAATAAACGAAAATAAATGAAATAAACGAAAATAAATGAAATAAAGGAAAATGAATAAAAAAAATTATCAAATACCTCTACTAATTCGGTGGGGGGGGGGCTCTGCAGCTTGGGTGGTCTCGGGGGGGGACTCTGCAACTTGGGTGGTCTCGGGGGGGGGGGGCTCATCCCGCTCATCCCGCCCTACCTTACCTTCGGCTATTACCCCCTACTTTCGTTCTCAATTTATATTTTTCAACAACTTGTCAATTAAAAGTATGGACGAAACAGAAAAAGACTAATATATCAAGAAAAAATTATATACAATTATTTTATCCAATTATTAAGCTGATGCTTATTTTTTAATCCCTCAATGAAAAAAGACATTTTTAAATTTCTTTATCGTCTAGTTTTGGTTTATTTTTAGATATCTTTGGTTATGGTAGTAAAAAAAAACTCTTCATGAAAATAATAATGTTATTTAAATCAATACTTTGGGATGAAGATAATGGAGATAATAATGTAATTAAAAAAATTGCTATTACTACAATTTCTTTGGTTTAACCTCACAAATTTTATATAACGAACTATGCATGAAATCTTATCTCAGAATTTAAAGTGATTTTACGCTAGTCATTTTCTTGTATTAGTACTTTAGTAAAATTTTAGTCTTAAAGTGTTTGTTGAAAGAATTGTTAGATCATGGTTATATTTCGAAACATTTCTTACGAATTTATCTCATTTGAAATATAAATTATTATTTTCACTTTAATTTTTTTATTTAAATGTCATTGAACGACAAATTAGGCTAACGTATTTTTACGTTCCGTATAAAAAATTTTTGTAAATTTTTAAGGTACATAATGCTAATGTTTATGACTATTTTATTAAATGTTTACAATTTATAATTATTTATTTAAATGTCACATTAAACATTTTTACATATCTAAATAAACACTAAGGTAATATAATGTTTCATTTTTATTAAAGTGTAGTTTTATGTAACAAGTTATGCTGGATTCTGTCTCATAAAAATTCAACAAATATTGGGATAATCAATTAATTATAATTAAATATATTATTAAATATTATATCACCTAGAAGGGTCACTTGTTGAGATCGGACCATTTATTTTATCAGTAAAATATGAGAATCGCCCTAGACTTATTAAATGAATACTTCCCAGCCTCGCTGATCTATTTGCTCTTCTCCATCTTCTTGAAATTAGTTTTGAATTTGAAAATTGTTTGGATCTTCAGTTATTAAGTTTTTGAGACATTTAAAAAATAGAATTTTTTAATTCAAGATTTTAAAAGTTAAATGGATGTTTTGTTTTCTATTGTTTACTACATTTTAATTTTAAGCTTTTAAAACATTGAAAATAGTTTATTGAACATAAAAATGACTCTAATTTCGTTTGAAATATATTATACTTTGTAATTTATGTTTTTTCAGTACTTAATTTATTTTTGAAGCGGTTCAAAATGTATCAGTGGTTTTCTATTTACTTTTCAAGTCATAAAAATAAATGTCAAAAATGTATTTTACATCTACTTTGCTATAGTTATGTTAGGTGGATCGTTTAGGAACACTAACTAATATATTGTAATTATTAACTGTTACAGATCAAAAGCCTGAATGGATACCATATGCTTCTCAGCGATACTTTGGTGTAAAGAATGATAGTGTGAATGTCAGAATTATTCAAATAAATACAAAGACCTCTTCAAGTTTCCCTCCTGAATTATTTATAAGAGTGTGAATGGTTGCCAAACATTGGCTGTTTTGAATAACTTTATCTCTAGGAATACACTTCCTCTTATGCTTTCGTCCACAATATCTAAATTTAATAAGAGTTCCATTTATTTCTACATATAGTTTGAAATAATTTTTTATTTTATATTTGCAATAATGTATGTTTCATAATAATATATGTTTCAAATTTATTTTTCTTAAGCTAGCTAGGAACCTATATAATTCATGAGGAGGCAAAAATTTTTTTAATGTATTTATAAACAATAAATGTAACATCAATTCGTCCCGAAACTGTCAAATCAGTGGTTAGTGCCCAGTTTGGACAACGGTTTATGGAAAAGATCTGACACTCAAAAATAAGGCAAATTGATATAAAGTTGATTGAAAACCTATGTACTAAAATTGAATTTTTAAGTTAACCAATATTTTTAAAAGCAAGACTAGGTACCTAAAAAAAAAAAAAAACTGGTTATAAAATTAGTTTTCATGGCTATTTAAACAATATTATATTACACTGTTAAATTAAATAATTAATGATACTAAACAATTAATTATACTAAAATTCAAAATCATGTAACACGGTTCATAGTAATTGAAAAATAACAGCAGTAAGTAGTGGGAAAAAGCCACTTCTAAACCGGAAGTGACGTCAGCTGCCAGGGCAGCTGCAGGGGTCAGATGGTGTCAGCTGCCAGGGCAGCTGCAGGGTGCAGATGGCGAGAGCATATGCCCTGAATTTGAAGTAGAATTGGGCATGAATTAAGAGTTAGTTGAAAAGTAAAATTCAACTGTGTTAACTAAACTCTAAAAGTTGAACAAAAATTAAGAGTAAGATCAAAACTGAAATTCAACAGTTATAACTGGGGGCCTGGAAAGTATGTCAAGGTCATCCAGAGTAAGTTTTAAAAAAGCCTACCCAACTACCACCAGAAATAGTTCAAAGTTGAACTAGTTGGTGATAGTGGGATAGGCTGAAGTAAATTTTGAATTTTATTTGTGAACATACAATTAATGTGCAACAGCAGAGTTTAAACAAGTTGAACTTTTGTGATGAACTACAGAGTTGTAAATGCAAACACCAACGACGATGAGAAGGTAAACGCAGAGTCCCCAGATGATGTATTTGAAAAGCTTGAACAAACGTAACATTTCGAGTTGGTTTTCCCGTTCCATTTCCAATCGTTTAATTTCCAATTTCAATTTATCCTCTTCCATTCTAGTTATGAAGGGAACTTCATCCATCATATCCATCATGATTTTGTAGTGTTTGAAATTTTAAAACAAGTGATGTTGATAGTTCAAAAGTTGAAGACGGAATAAGAAGTGAAAGCGAGAAATGTTAGTTAAATAAAGAAGTGGTGGGGGGAACGAAGAATTACAAAGAAGTGGTGGGGGAAATATTTTGCTGTTCATTATTACCATCAGTAGTGTCAGATGGTGCAGGAGTTAGATTTAGTAAACTGTCTTCGTCCGAACTTTCAATCTTATCACAAATAGGACAATCGTATGTTATTTCCAAATTCATTTTGATGGTTGTAAAATTATCTACAAGTTCTTGTAAAATATTAAAAATGTCTTGTAACTCTTCTTTAGAGTTTATTTCAAAACTAGAATTCATTCGGGCCAATGGAGAGTTGTTCATTATTGGAGAGTCGGTGATGGAATGAGGATCGGCGCATAGGGAGGGGGCTTATATAATGGTGACCTTGAGCAGGCGTCTAGGGAGGGGGGCTGTCTAGGGAGGGGGCTTTTATATAGGGAACCTTGAGCTTATGATTGAATAAAACGTTTAGTTCTTCTTCTCCATCTTTTAATTCAATTATTTGAACCGAAGTAGTTGTTTCATCTTCTTCACTTGATGAAGAAAACAATTCACCAGGATTTAAATATTGAACTACAATTCTGAACCATCTTATAGGATATTCGTCAATGACAGAAAGTAAGTTTTGAAACAATTCTTCCATCTCCTCCCTGTCAGTTATTATATGTTCAAATTTGATAAATTTGTTTTCCATGTTGTTAGTTAGAGTGTTGGAAGTGGAATGATTTAATATTATATAAAAATTAGAACTAGTGGTGGGGGAAATCTCAAGGTCATCCAAATGAAGTTTTAAAAAAGAGTGTAAAACTGAAATTACACATTTGATGGTTCTACAGGATCGGAATACCAATCTGATCTGTATTTACATCTTTTTATCATATGTGTACAAAAATCATCTTGATGAGAATTGGTGCGTTGACAATGAGCAAGATCTAGAGGGTGAAATTTGAAACATCTTTGAGGACAACATGTATGAAAATATCTTGATTTGTAAAATTTTAAAGTTCGCAATTCCGGTGGTGGTAGTTGTTTTGTTTTGCATTTGCAATAACAAGATCCGAAGAATTCACATTTAGTACAAGCTAACCCATCTACCATCATTGGTCCTAAATCTGTACACTGTTGTTCACAACAGTAACGAGGTTTGTACTTGTATTTTTGCTCTTCCATGTTGACGCTGCGGAGTCCAGTGAAAGAATAAGAGTGTATAGTGTTGAATAGTGAGTTTTATGTACTGTGAAAAGTGGTGGGGGTAATTTCAAGGTCATCCAAATGGAGTTTTAAAAAATTATACCTTACAAGTGTAAGGATTATTAAAATTTAGGAAGTTTGTTTCTCTTTGTTTTCTTCAGACTTTTTCTCTCTCTCCGCCTTAGCCATAGCAACAAGTTCTTCTGTTAATAATGGATGTACTTCAGGAAATTTTAAAATTAATTTAGCTTGATATCCTTCTTTAGTTAATACATCTAAATCTTGGGTCATTTGTTCAATGGTGTTGTAGTCTTTTCCATAGATTTTTCCATCAAGTTGAATCATCATTCTGTACAACATTTTCTTAAATAGGTCTTGTCGTGGTGAGAGCTGAGAAGCAAATGATTATTTATACAAGTATCACATCCTTTTTATTAACTCATATTGATCATGTGATTCTTTAGTTGTAGTTTTGTCTGTCAAAAGTTATTCAACATTGGTAATACTTTTGGAACTTGATGTTATGTTGACCAGTTGGCGATGAAGAAGTTGTAGGTTGTGTAGAAATAAATATTTCATCATCGCAATATTTTGTTTTAGTGAACATTCTTGTATTAGTAGCACTAACATCAACAGTTAAGTGATAACCACCGGTAAGTAAAACTCGCATTTCGTTGGTTAAATCTTCGAGTTGTTCAAAAGTTGTTATGGTGTTAGTATCGTAAGATGCACACTTGACCTTTAGGGACATGTTGCAGTTTTATATTCAGGGATTAAGAGCGAGATGTGTACGGTATGAAAGGTAGCAGTAGACTGATGAATTTTGCAAGTACATTTCCCCTTTTATAATTATACAAAATTGGGTCAAGGTCATCCTGTGGAATTTTTAAAAAAAGCAACATATTGTAATGTACAAAGACATTACAATATGTTGCTTTTTTTATTTTTATTTTTTTTTTTTGTTTTATATCATATTTATTGAAAAAACAAATACAAAGAAATATTTACAATGTTATGTACAAATTAATCAGTAGTAGGTGTTACATGAATTGTAAGTTCAGTAGAGTTGTTTCCACTGGGTCCATGTGATACCAAATAGAGTGCGCCGGGTTGAATTATACGAAGATCTTCATTTTGAAGTAGTTGTACGAAGCGCTTTGGTAAGAAGATCTGAAATTTTGCTTCATCACCAATTGTATAAGGTGCCTCGCTCAAAGTGCAATTTATAGCATCACCTACTGAAGTTTCCATTTTCTTAATAGTATGAATGATGTAGTGTTTTTCTTCTTTTAGTTCAGAACATTTCTTTGTAGGTAGAATTGATGATTTAGAATGAGCGTTGAACTGATCAACTAAACTTTGAAGTAAGTTCTGTGATGCCATATTGATGTTGTTGTTAATCTTCTTGTTAATAAGAATGTCCGTCGGAGATGTTGTCTCTTCGGAGGTTTGAGTAATACTCATGCTGTGTCATGGTAGCGCTCTCACTTTTATAATCGACACTACCCCCACCACTGACACTACCCCCACCAGTTTGTTGAAGGAAATTATTCAAGCGGTAGGCATTCTTTAAAGCGCATTGCGACCTTCGATGTTTAAAACTTTTTGATGAAATACAAAGTTCGTTGAAGTAGCATTGGAAATCTTTATCAATTATTGCATTAATCACTTCGTTGCTTGTAAATGATTGTATCCAATTTGCTTTTTCCAATCCCCTTGTGTAGATAATTTTAAACTCTTTGCAATAATGATTCATAATGTGCGGCATCATGTTATAATTAATGAAACCTTCATCCCATCTTAAGTTGTGAAAATGTTTGTTCAACCATTTGTTTGTAACTTTCGCTTTAGTTGTTAGTCTATTAAATGGTACTGGAGGTTTGAACAAATAATGATAAACTACTGATGTGTTCATGTCCAAGATTACTAATTCTTTAATAATAAAATTACCATCATTTCCTCGGAAAGCTTGAAATTCAATTATACCTCTTTTAACTTCCATTATATGTGGCGCATTAGAAAACGAAACCCGTTTATTCATGATGAAGTCTTACTAACAACTGACTTAAAAATTGAATGAGCCGATGTTTATAACAGACAGGATTGTTCTTCTTCTTTCACTTCTTGTGCCACTTCATCAATATTAAAATTGGTGTGATAGTTGTTTAATTGTCTCCACATTTCAACTTCTTGAGGTATTCTATTAAAGATTGAAGTATCCACGGGACCGTATAAAATTGGAACAAAAGGTTTTTTGTCCAATGTATCAATTAGATAGTCTTTAATTATTGCACTTGAAAATATTAGTTGTTTCAAATATCTGGTGACGGGACCGGTAGTACAACTTAAAGTGTAAAATTCTTCTTTAGTGAAATATAATTTAACATTATGTGTAGTTAAATCTCTGAAGCGAACAATTTGTCCTCCACGATGTTTTACTATATCAACTTCAATATTTGATTCCAATAAACTTAATCTTGTTCTTCTTCCAAATGTGTTGTTACTTAAATAGCACTCCAAAAGATGTAAATGTTTCATGAGAGATTCCCAAGTAGTTTCACTGAAAGTAACCATTTTGTTTCCATGATTTAAAATAACAATTGGTGAATAATCCATTGATTTTAAAATTCCAACTGATATACTTTTTGTCATGCATGAAGAAATTGGGTAGATAATCCGAAGAAATACTTCTGTTAAAATATTGGTTGTAATGTTAACTTCAACCTTCTTCCTTTTTACTTCTTTTTCAGCTTTTTCTTCTTCTCTCTTCTTATGTTTGTTGAATTTTAGGAACTCGTCCATTTCTCGTTCAACTTGTTTTTCTATATCTGAACTATTATCATCCATTAGAGGTGTATTTTCTTCTCCGTTAGTAGAATTCATCTTGCGAATGATGTTTCCCATACGACGGTTGAAGATAGAATGAAGTTTCTACTAATTATTTTCTCGCTTTTATATTTTTCGTAAAATCCTTGAAATTTATACAATTACATAATTGTTTGTTTTCAACTTGTCTTTCACAAATGAAATTCTAACCTCAAAAATTAAAGCAGATAATTCTAACCTCAAAAATTTGCAGTTGTTATACAATTCTTCTTAAAGTACATTCTTTACAATTCCGGTCAGCGGTGTGTAAGTAACTATTTTATCATGTAGAATTAGACAGTATGCCGAAGTTCCATCCGCTACTGGTTCTTCAAATTCCATTTCAATTTTTATATCCACACTTGATGATTTTACCGATTCATTTTGTTTTGAACAATCGATTACAATTATTGGAGCCTTGGAATAATACTGGTCAGGTGATAATAGTGGTGTATTAGTCTTTCCATAATATGACGATTAAAATCTTGCATACATATCGTATAAAATGGAAAAACGTTTTTTGCTGAACATGACATTCAAATTGTCATAGGGAAAGAATTGAGAGTTTAGGAAAACTTTACAATTCTTTATTTTACAGTGATCAAATTGACCAGCATTTGCAGTGATAACATCTTTTCGCTTGGTTTGAAAACCGAGTATTATGTACCTTGCTCGTTCCAAGTAAGTTGATGTCTTGACGGTCCATGTTTGTCTTTCTGTCTGAGGTAGTGTAGGGTATTCATGAAATTCCCAACTTCGGAATGGCATCACAATATCACGGTCAGATTTTAACTTTCTCAATAATAGGATTCTATGTTCATCGGCCAATCTTACATGAGGTACTCTCCAAACAACTTTATCCAACTGTAGTTGCCATTCCAGTTTATCTTCCGTAGTTGCAGGGTCTGCAAGTATTAAGTCCTTATTAGTTGAAGATCTGAGTAATACTAATTCTTGTTTGACATTTATTATTACCCGTTTGTAATCTTCAGCGAATCCCAAAAGCAATCGTAAAGGTACATGAAAATCAAAGTGACCATTGGAAGCTGGTGTTATAGTGTCTTTATCGGGGGCAACCCATCCGGCAGTGACTATTGAATTCTTCTCATGCGGTGTTAATGATGTTAATCCTTTCAATGTCGTTGTTAAACCAACCTTTTTTGTTGAATCAACCGTCACCCCTGATATTTCATATCTTATTTCATCAAAAAGATATGCCATCGGGTTATTTATAAAAGGAACTGTTGAAGCAGTTTTTCCATCCAATTTTAATACCTGTCCTTCGATGTACAAGTAACTTTCACACGGTAAAGTGTAAATATCTTGTTGTTGAATGGGGATCCTTATTTCATCGTTATTGTTTAATTTTGATGAAGTGTAAGGGTTGTGCGTGTGATATTCCTTCTCCCATAGTGTTTCGTCGAACGTTGGTCCTTGAGATATATCCAGGATATCCATCGCTGTTAAGTTTCAATCCAATCTTCTGTAGAAAACGAATGTTTTCCGATGTTAACTCTTCCAATGTCGAGGAGCTACTGAGCTCCCGACTCTTCCGTTGCGGTTTAAATGATAATCCCATGTTGACTTTTATGTTGCTGCTCTGATGTGTATCCGTATAGTAATTGTTTCTCCTCTAAAGTCAACACTATGACCGTCTTGATCCAATATGTTCAGTACGATGTCTGAAATGAAACTGGTGTTTAACGGTAGGTATATCAAGTTTTGTGGCTTCTCAACAATTTTAAAACCGGGAGCCACTGTTGGATAAAATGTATGTAAAATATGTTGATTAACTCCATCTCTATACGATCCGTGTATAATGTTGCACGTGACATCAATACTATTTACTTTCAATATTGTTACAGTTGAATCACCTGAATGAGTAGTTCCAGGAGTTAAGATTTTCTTTTTTGTATCTGTAAATCCAAGTAAACTGCCAATCGACTGTTCCAAGCTGACATCAATATAATATTTTGAAGTTATTTCTGCTTTTAAAGTATTATTGTTTCCTTTAACGGTGATATTGTCTTCTCCGAGTTGTTTCTGTAATAATTGGTTTATATCATCAATTTCATAAGCTCCAGTAGGAAATGTAATTATTTTCAATTCTGAGTATTTTCCTGCAGCATCCTTAGTTTCATAATAATGTAGTAAATTGTTCTTCCCTTCCGTAACATTGGGAATTGAGTTGTAGGTAGTCAAATCAAGTAATGCCGCTTCCCATAATCGTTCCTTGGATAGACGCAATGCTGGGAACAGCGTACTTTTTAATGTGGATGAATTTCCACTCAATGACACTGTATACGATGACATCTTAAAGCTGACTGACACTTTTCGCTAGAAACTCCAAACATAAATGCCCACATATTTCAGTATTGTCAGGTTGTTCTCTTTTGTAATTGTAAAAAATGTTTTTTGAGTTTCGAAAATAATGTTGAAGTTCTTTTGGCGGTGGTAGATTGCCAAAACTGTCAAAGTAGTAAACGGTTTGTCCGAGCTTTTTATAGCATACCCAATGAGTACCTGGACCATAGGTGGAATCCAAATTTACTATTCCAGTTTCATTTTTCCATATTTTAGTTGGTAATGCATCTTTCATAAAAACTCCTCGAAAGAATGGTATTTTCAAACATTTTACATAATCATTTAACTGATGATTTGTTAAGGCTTTATTTGGAATTATTAATTGATTCTTCTTATTTAGTACACACGGTATGGTCTTAGGTATAAACCTGCTCCGTTTTTTACCATTTGCCAAACAGAAGTCTTCTTTATACTTGCTTTATGAGTTCTACGACGTCCTTTTTTAATGTTTCCACCTCTTTTGGGAGCGCCTTTCTTTGCAGGTCTTCCTCTGCGACGTTTTCCACCACCTAACTTTGCTTTCGTCTTCATGGCTGTAGTTACTGCCCAAGCCGATGCTTTTTCTGCAATACTTGCGTCACTTGATTTTACTCTTTGCCAAGCTTTTTCCGCTAGAATTTTATCTGCTATTGATCTATTTGTTGAATCTTTATACTTTGAATATGCTATATCGTGTTCCTTGCAAGCTTGATCTAATTTATTAATTCCAGGATCTCCTCTTGCTAAACGCTTTGCCAACTTAGTTCCAGGTCCACAATATTGATAACCTCCGGGCAGATGTAATTCGTATGGTAAAGCGTCTATCGTTCGATTTACAACAGCACCAACTGGAATCCGTCTAAGCAGGGATAATGCAGCTGATGTTATACCACGTCCTCTCTTGCCGCTGTCTTGACGATGACTGAGCGATACGGTCTTCATTATGTTGTCTTATATAACTGGCGTGTTTACTCCACGAGATACTTTATACAAATGAATAACTTGTGCAAAATCTTTTATATTTAAAGACTTAGTCATTCAAATTAATTATATACTGATTTATAATTCTATTTTTAATCCAAGCTTCTCGTTCATCGGGTTGAATCATCACATGACTCGTTGTACTAGCTATATGATTGTGGGTATCAATAAGTAAATTGCCCACTATTCTTATTAAACAATCTAAATTTACAGCATCTTTTGGATGTTGAGGATCATGTAATTGCATAATACGTTTATCATTACATGTGTAAGCTGTTGAATCACTTTTTGATGTTTTTATGACTTGTCCAATAGTAGCAGCATCATTTGAATCTTCACCTGGTAAAATATTAATTATTTTCTTCATCTTTGCATCATATTGGGTCCCAAAGTGTTTATCCCAAGTTATTGTTTGTTTCATTGTAACACAATCATTTTCTTCGTAACCAGGATAAATATCTTTTATTCTTCTATTACGACCATTGTATGTACCTAATGTACCACCACTCGCAATTAATGTTTGCACCATTAGAGGTACATCTGTATCTTTTATACCAAATCTTCCATTTGTTATTGTTTTATGTCCTGCATCCCATTCATCATTATTTCCTTGCATTAAATTAAACTTTTCATTTCTATGTATAAATTTATCTCCCCGCTTTAACACGGCATCTTCATGTTTTACAAAATTGGATGTTTCCTTTTTTAATTCTTTAGATAATTGTTCCATAGTAACAGCATCTTTTGGTTGAGAACCGAACTTTACATTTGACAACACTTTCCCATGACAATCGATTTCATCACCATCTTGTAAAATACAGTTTTCCTTGATGTATTTTAGGTTTACAGCATCACCGTCTTCCTTTGGTTATCCAATGTCATTTATAATAAATTTATAAAAAGAAAATCCATGTTCAGTTTTTTCCGGTATTATAGAATGTAAATATTCTTTATTAACTGAATCTTTATCATTTTTGGGATTTCCCACGTTGGTTATTCTATAATTTCCAGCATTATACGTTTGTCCATCTTTTAAGTTATTACCCCATTGCAATTTTAAAGTATTTAAAAGTTCAGATGATAAGTACTCTTTAGTAATTGCATCAGAACCTTCAGTTGGTTTACCAACATTAATTAATCTATGTGATTTAACATCGTAAGTATTCTTATGTAATTTTAATGATGTTGAAGTAGCTTCTTTTACTGTCTTCAAATTTGCTCCATCAGTATCTTCTTCTGGATCTTTAACTAGTTTTAAACGTTTATTACTTATGCTATAGTCACCTTCAGGTGTTTGCGGTAATCCACTTCTTTTTCTGTCTTCTCCAACTTGCACTCCTAAAGCGGAGTACCGTCCGAACTTGTCGACGCTCATGTTAGAACTGATACGTCTTATGCTTGCACCTCTTTTATATCCACGGACAATTATACGACTATACCGCGATTCCTAAGTTCATCAACTAGAGCCACCCATTCATTATTCAAACCTGTATGACCGGCTTCCATGGCTTCATGCAATAGTCTCATTCTATCAACCAATTTATTGATATCGTTGTAGTAAATCACATTTGTATTGTATAGATTTTTCATCAATCCTTTACCAGATGTTGAAGTATCTCCTTTACTCTTTTTACCATGTTGTTCAAGAAGTGATAAATCCATAAGTGATAAAGATTTTCTTTTCAGTGGTTGTCTTACCGCTGGTGCAGTACGTAATGTTGGCAATTTTCGTGGAGGAAACAACTTTTTTATAACGATGTTATATTTTGTTGCACGTGAACGATTAATCATTCCATCCTTTAAGTAGTTTCTTTTATGAGCGTTAGTATTTTGAACGCTTAAATCTTAAAAACACTTAAATCTTTGGATGAATATCTTAGTGGTATGTTTTTAAAAATTAATTCATATAATCCTTTTGTTCCTTTATATCTATGCTCACCAAAAATGATGTAATCGTCTTGTGTTATTTCAAGCTTTGAATCGCCAATCTTCAATTCATTCCCATCAATTCTTGCTCCGTATACGTGTGATCTACTCAAATTCGGGTTTGATTTCATGTCATGTAGCATTTTCATTATATATTTTCTTCCAAGAGGTCCATGTTGTAATATATCGCTACTCAATTGAGTTAAATTTGGAATAGATTGTTCAGCTTCAGGTATTGGCTGTTCTTCTTCCTTTTCAACAATTGGTTCTTCTTCTTTTGTTTCTTCTTGCTCACTAGCACTTGTATATGAATCATCATCTTCTTCTTTTTTTAATGCTTGTACTTCTTGTTTAGAAACTGGTAGTAAAACATCTCCTTCATAACGAGGTTTACCAATAGTTTCTGATATCTGTTTTAAAGGTTCCGTAATAGGTTTAAATGTAGTCTCTAGAAATTCTTCTCTTTCACTTAAACCCATCCTCAATGCACGATTCTTCATCCTAATAGAATCACTGAGTGATTTTATTTCTTTCAATAGTTTTTCTTGATTCACCATGTTTACACTGTGAAGTTCAACGTGTAACTAGATGTAGCATCGGTAGTTCAACGCATAAATACAAATTTATCCAACCCTATACGATATCTACCATTTTTAATATCTTCTTCCTTCATAATAACGAGAAAGCTATATTTCTCATTCCATGCTTTGCCACACATCTCTTTAAATTTTTCAAATGGCATATCCGCATTTACATGATCATTATATATATGCTTTAAATTTGTTTCATCTTGCTTGAAGATGATCAACATATTTGCATTGTCTCTTATAAGTTGTTTTGGAATTTTACTGTATGTTTGACCAATATAAATGCTATCAATATTATGATGTCTTCCCATAGCAAAATAATTCCTTATTGTGTCATGATTTTCACAAGAAACATCGTCAAATATAAAAATAGAAAATGGTTTTGCTTCATTTGGTTGCATAATTGTTTCACTGGCATTAAACTTGTAAAAATTCACTTCAGGTACACTTGCAAGTACTTTATCCAATAATTGATATTTTGGTTGTTGCAATGATTTTGAAAAAATGTATATATTATTAAAACGCAATCCTTTAGGATTAGTTATAAGGTTAAAAACAACATTAGTTTTTCCACAATTTGAAGGACCAGTTATTAGACATCTTATCGTATTTGGTAGTAATTCACCATGTTTTCCATGATTTAACTTATCATTGTCAACTGTCAATTCATCAATGTTATTGATATTAAATCGGTCTTTTTGTTGTACAATCTCCATCTTGTATAAAGGTTAAACACACAATGAGCTATTAAACAACTATACTAAGTCTTTTGAAGGAATCCAAGAGTCTTCACTTTTATCAAACCCTAACCACCGGACTTTAACCATATCCTTTTTCCTTTGTAAAATCTTCTCGACAAGATATACATCACCGACTGTTGATTTCAACAATTCGTGTCCGTAAAATCCACCTTGAAGTAATTCACCCTTGTTATCCTTTAATAAATAGGTTTCAGGTATAGTTGGTTGCACTTTATAAATTGTAAATACTTCATTAGTCCAATTTGGTAGATATCTTTTACTAAATACACCTTTGTATTTGCTTATACGAACTTTATCGTTGACCTTGAACTTCTTTGGTTGCAATTTTTCCAATTTTGGTGTTGTATTATTTTTAATGCGTTGTAATACAATTTTGGCATTAGCACTATTTACCTGGATAGGTTTCATTCCAATGGTACGATGATATTTGTTAATATACTCTTTTATAAGTTGTGGTAATATGTCATACCACACGTATGATCCTCTTTTTGAAAATTGTTTATACATCGCACCTTTTAATGTTCTATTGAATCTTTCAATTATTGAAGCTTTAACTTCAGAATTTGTAGAATAATGATTTATTTGATATTTCTTCATCAAAGCTCCAAAGTCTTTATTAAAATATTCTTTTCCATCATCGGTCTGTAGATGTTTAATTTTAAATTTATTTCTTTGTATTGTGGTTTCCATAGCTTTTGTAACACTTTTACCACTCTTATCCTTCATTGGTAAAGCGTCAGCTATTTTAGTAAAACAGTCTATAATTGTTAAAATATATTTAAATCCTTTATTTAATTTACTGTGCGGTATCATTTCAATGAGATCAGCTTGATAAAGATCATTCATTCCTTTAATGATTGTACTTCTTCTTGGAAATCTTCTTCTTGCTGGTTTATGTAGTTCATTTACAATCTTGTCCTTCACACTTTCCATCTTCAGATGTTGCTTGTACACTGCATGTAAAAATACTGATCCATAGAATAGTTTATTCTCATTTATATAGTTTGAATATAGGTCAAGGCCATTTCATATTAGTGTAAAAAAGAGGGAACATGGCATTGGGCTTGCCATGTCCCCTCTTCTTTACGGAAAGGAAAAAGGAAGAAGGTAGAGGACGAAGAATAGGTTTACTGGTCGATAGGGTTTAGAGAGTAGTGGCCGAATGGTAAAGTATTAATTTTATCTTCTAAAATATGGCGCTTGTCATCTTTGTAGCTTAATGCCCACTTTGTTTGTTTGACACTAAAAAGTTGATGATTATAACTTCTAATAGTGTTGAACGTTGCAGTTGTTTCAACATTTTCAAACAAACATCTTTTATAATGTTCAAACTGTACGTTCTTCTTCAGGAAAGAAGTTTTTATTCCTTTGGCCTTCTTCGTGACTTGATGTTCGTTCCTCTCGTTTATGTACAGTTGAAATGAATACAGTTTGGACATTAATGCTACAATTTCCATCATCGGCACACCATTTGTTTCATCTTTAAATTTTCCCAATACTTTCTTATTTCTGTCATAGTCGTAATTTGGATGATCCTTAGGATAATCGGAAAAGTCGAAATCATCTTTATATATAAAGGTGCGTAGATCTTCATACATGTCATTTGTTTTAATCCAGTAAATTAGTGCATCCGTGTCCATATATGCAATACCAATGTTCTCTCTTCCATAATAGTTAACCATCTTCTTATAATGAAACTCGTACATATGTGTTTTTGAAATATCCAAGATTGACATTCCAAGATACAAAGGACGATCCATTGTAACTGACTTCTTGTTCATGGAAATAACAACTAGATTTTCATTAATAATTATAGATGAACCAAAGTTTGGTTGTTGCACCAATTTCTGTAATTTTACTGGATCAGTTACCAATTTGATATCCTTATGTTTCCTTTTGTTTTCCAAAGTCTTGCCAAATATTGCGTTATTCATTAATTTGAAAAAATCTTTTTGAAAACTTGATGTAGCGGTGGCTCTTCTTCTTGTGTTGTTGTCGATGTAAGGTTTTAACCAACAAGATTGAGAAAATTGTAGTACTCGATTAATTTTTGTAATTCTCAATCCTAAGTCTAAAGCTTGTTGTATCATCCAGTAGTGTCCAACATATCGAGACTTGTCGGTTAAAGTCATCATTAATTTTGGCCATCTTCCAGTAGGGGAATTTTCAGTCTTAGGAAGAAGTGGTAAATCATAATGTTGATCATGAAGATGTTCAGGATATTCAAAATTAACATCAAAAATGTAACCAGTTTCACCATGCTTCGGTATATCCATTATGTTTCCAATCGATTCTGGATCTATCCATTTAAAATTATCATATGGAAGGGGATTCGACATTGCCCATCCGTATAAGTTATTTGCATCAAAATAACCCAGGAATGTTGTTGGTTTTGATGCATCATAATCGGGCAGATACTTGTTGTTCGCCTTGAAATGTCGTGTAACGCTTTGCGTCAATCCCCCTCGAACTCCTGACTCTAACATCATAACCATATCTATATCAGTAAGAAGTTGTATTTTACAATTTGTTTCTTTCAACATAGCTTGCCATGCTAATCCAGGTGAAGTGTACGAATGAAGAGGGTCCAATCCATATGCTGCAAAACATGTATTTCTAAATTCTTCCATTATATCACATAGTAAAGTTACATCCAATTTAACATAAAAATCTGAATATTCTCCCAATGTTCTAAATCCTAAATCGTTCCATACTTTACATGCATGATCATAGTCCTCTTGAGATATGTCCATGTCATAAAGTTTACTTTTGAATTCTTCTTTAGCCGGAAGTGATGTTTCATTAAATCTTTCTAAACTGTCTATGTAATCATATGGAAACACACCTTTCCGAAGTACCAAATCCAGTTTGTCGTTATTTACAATCTTCTTTGTTTCGATGAAATCTTGTTTCCTTAAATTTTCTGAAAGTTTGGACAAACTCGACGGCATAAATCTGTAGGAGTCCAAGAATCTTAGTTTCATGTTTCCAACTTCTGTGGAAAAACTTATGAACTTCTCTGAAGTTTCAGCTAACACATCGATTTTACCGTCGTCTCTTCCTAGTTCAGGTATTATAAAATGAGCATCGTACCCACTGAGGTTATGCAGAACCACAGGAATAAATAGTGGTAAACGATAGCTTAAGTTGCATTTATTACAAGCAGCACCCCTGTAATAACCTGTGAGGTGATCGTGATCTTTAACTTTATAATTCTCAATAGTAAAATCATTTTTGCATAAGAAACATCGAGTTGCATTTTCATGTTGAATTTCTTCTTCTTCCTCCATCGGTTTCATTGGTACAATATTTGTATATAATCTTTGTGCATTTCCAGCTATTGAATATAAGTGATCAAGAAATATTTTTTCTACATTTTCACCACGATATACTAGAGGTTCTGAAGTTAATCCATATCTGTTTAAATGTTCTTCTGATAATGTTGATTTAACCATTAAACAAAAACTGTTTGGTTTGTGCATTTGATACTTGACACTTTTTCTAGCTTCACAATTTTCATCTTCAACAGGAACAAGTGTTGATTCAAAGTCCGCATATACAACTAGAGGAATACGGTACTGATGATGAACCTTTTCAAATGTAACAAATGCTCTGCTTTCCGAAGGTAAAATAATCTTTGCTTCATAATTATTGTTACATAATCTTTTGTGCTCTTGTAACCATTCTCTTGAGTGTAGCCCATCTCGTTTAAAATTGAAACATCTCTTGCAAATTAACTTTCTGTGTCGATCTTTAGAAAGCTGCTTATTAACAAGACGATCAAATTGCTTTATGTACACATAGTGAGACACATCTCCTCGCGTTAGTAGTAGTAAATCCGTATGATCTGGTAGCTCTTCTTTTGCAATACGTAAAGGATACACTTTGTTTGAACTATCTAATGCAAAAACATTGATAGACGTACCAGGATTTTTCTTCTCAAATTTTGATATATCTTTCAGTGATACAGGATAAGTGATTCCTTGAAAATTGTATCTAAATCTTTGATTTTCATATTCTTGGTTAGGTCTATTCACATGAAGTGGTGGTACAAATTTAGCTGTCATTGCATAACGAAAACATTCATTGTCTTCATTTTTAACATTAACACAAGATTTTGTATTTTCAATTCTTTTTGGTAAAGGAATGTAACTAGATCCCATTAGTCCACATCCATGTTCGTGAACTCTTATATCTAATACTTCAATACTTGTAAGACTCCATCCGGATCCTCTTCCTTCGTGTTCCTGAATTTTTGTTAATATTTCTTCTATACAATTTTCTATTATTGAATCAATGTTTGAACTTTCCATAATGGTTCGGTTTTTTGTTATGAATCCTCTTGGTGATAATTCTTCTTGTACATTTATAAACATAGCTTCTAGTAGTAAACCAAATTTAAGAAAGTTTAATCTTTTCAATTCTTCTTTTAAAATTTTACTTACGATTGGTTTTGCTTCTCTAATAAATTCTTCTAGCTTCAAGTTTTCATTTTGAATCTTATGATGCATTACTACTTTACCGGGTAATGCAAATACTTGTAGATTCGGTAAAGTAGTTGGAGATGTTGCTGTTATTTCATCTTGTTCTTCTTGTTGTTCTTGTTCTTGTTCTTGTTCTTCTTGTTGTTCTTGTTCTTGTTGTTCTTGTTTTTCTTCTGGGTTGTTGTGAATTAGTTCTTTATGACAGTCTAATAGAATTTCATCGTGAAACGATTCCGAACATTTATCGCAACGATACATGTTGAGATGTTTACTCTTCGAAATTTTGCCAAGAAATGAAATGGGCTCTCGCGTTCCTCCTTTTATAACGGTCCCCCCACCACTATTTCATCTTCTTCACTATACAAGGAAATCAAACTTTTTAAATAAAAATATTAACCTTCTACAAACTAATTGTTCATTCGTGTTCTTTATTCCCATTGGAGTTTTAGTATATACTTCTTTATATTCAAGCTTTAACTAACTTTCCCCCACCCAACTAATTTTAGTTACTTTTAAAACCAAACACCTGCCCTCCAAACATCTATTAGGACAGATGTTATGGGACAGATGTTGAAAGAACAAATGTTAGGGTGGAAATGGCTAGAGCACAGGCACTTGGTTGAACTAAATTTGCACATAAATTAACTAGAGTTGAATTAAAAATTCGCATAAATTAAAAGTTAGTTCAAAACTAAAATTCGACAGTGTTAAGAAACTCTAACATTTGAACAAGAATAAACATTAGTTCAAAACTGAAATTCAACAGTGTTAACCAAATTCTAACAGTCAAACAAATAGGTCAAGGTAATCCAATTTAACGCGAGAACGAGGAATAGAGCACTAAGTGGCATGTTAGTCCATTACCACAAAGTGATCTATTCCTCGCTCTCTATTCTACATCTACTTTTTTCAGTTTACTTATTTATATTAAAATGTTCAAATTTTACTATGTAGAATGTCCATTCTTTCTCTTCAACTCTTCGATTGTTTTTAGCAATTGTAACAAATATTCGTTAGTTTTCACCAAAGTCTTTAGTTTGCTACATCCAATTTTAATGGAAGGTATTATAAGTTGTAATTTTATAAGTTCAATCTTTTCTTTCTTGCGAATTTCTTTCTTTATTATATTATTCCTTATTTTTGCTGAAGATTTAAACTCCATGTTGTTTCTGCTAAAGCAACAATAATAATAAAAGTCTCTTGAAACAACCTGCATTTATACACATTCCCCCACCACTTTATAATCCCCACTCCTTTCCCCTTCTTCTTTATATGTGGAAGGAAGTATTATAATTAGATTCCTAATATTTCTTTTCCTTCTTCACTACGTGGGGGAAGGGTAATTTGTTATTACACTAGTTGTGCAAGAAAATAGCCGCCAGTGTCCACACCTTGTTCGTAGCACTCCATCATAGATTGTGCCCACTGCAACATGCGGTCTCTGTCATTTGGTGTGACAAGGAAAGAATGACTATCACCATACAATATAAAAGAGTCAATTCGTACATAACATCCTGAGTCCAACCATTTATTAGCTTCAGCCATAAACTTTTCTATTGTATCAAATGGAAATTGTGGATCAATTGCTATGACTTTACGTTCTTCACTAAGTTCAACAGTATAATCATCATCGTCCTCATCATCTTCACTTTCACTGTCGTTACTTAAAGTGTCTTCAGATTGTTCAAAAACATCAGAAATTTCAGAAAAATTAAAATTTTTCATTCAGATGAGGAGGCATTTTGAAGCAAGAAATATTATAAACAGCAGAGACGAAACGACAAGAGCGGCGTGTAGAAGAAAAATGAAGAGGTGACCAACGCTCGCTCCGCTTTTATAATAGTATGCAAATGAGGGGTAGGTGCTGACCATGACCAGTCATCGACCCAAAGGAGTGGGGGAAGTACTTTTCTTACTACTTGGATGGAAGTAGGTTAGTAGGTCACGAGACTTAGAGTGTTAAAAAATAATGGGGGAGAAACACAACGCTATAACGCGTTGTGTTTCTCCCCCAGTATTTTTTTAAGCAATAATTTGGAAAAAGCTATGTGAATTTACTTGCTACGCCCCCACCTTGTAATACCATCCAGTTTGTGTCTGAGGAGATAGTCTTTAGAGTCTAACTCATAAACGGATTTCTCTTTGCGCAAGGATTCAATCACTTTAATATTATATCTTACGCCGTTACAAGTTGCCAAAATGTGTTCGTTGTCAATAACACTTTCAAAAAAATAGACACAACCTCTCTTAAGCCTATTTCCTTTCACACCAATAATTTTGGATTGGTATTCAACAGTGGGGGTTTCTGTCACTTGTAGTTCAGAAATGTGTTTTACGACATGTACACGGCAAAAACTTTCGTTTTTTACACATTTCCTCCCACAAGGTGATCCTTTTTTAATTCCCCTAGTAAGCATTTCAGGGCAAGTAGTGGGACGGCTAAATGCCCTACGACGCTGTTCTTGTAATAATTGAAATTGCTCTGAAGGAGCGGGTTTAGGAGTAGGTTTAGGAGTAAGTTTAGGAGCTGGTTTAGAAGCTGGTTTAGGAGCTGATTTAGGAGATGATTTAGTAGCAGGTTGAGAGGATTCAGTTTTGTGATAGGTATGATCTTCAGGTGTACTAAGTGGTGGGGTAGGAGGCAATGGTGATAGTGGGATAATGGGTGTGCTAAGACGATGAACAATGGTTTCAACGGAAGGGGTATTAGGATGGTGGTGAACTGGCTTCTGCGGTGGCTTCATAGTAGTTGATGGTGGTGCGGAGTCCTTTGAAGGCGAAGGCGGTGAAAAAATACTACGAAGTCTAGAAGTGTTAGTTGGCGGAAGAATAGCTCCAGAAGTTGAAGGTTGAGATGCAAGTCGATTCTTGTAGCAATCAGGAAGGTTTTTGAGGCGAAGAGTTTTGTTAGGTGCAGGAACAGCCGTAGTAGAAATAGAAGTCGAAGTAGAAGTTAAAGTAGAAGTTGTAGTTGGCAGAGATAACATGGTTGTGGCTCCAAGTTCGCAGCGTAACGTCTGGAATCAGAATGAAATGTTAGCCGCAGTCGGTGCGTCTTTTATAACAATATGCAAATGAGAGGGGTAGCAGCTGGCCGAGACTGATTATTGACCTGGGAGGTGGGGGAAAAGGGGAAAGAGAAGGTATTTATTTAAAATAATTCGCATAACTTTTCACTAAAATAAGATAACCAAATTCTTCTTTTACCAAAATGTTTGTCTTACATAGACCTTTTCAATGATGTATCGCTTGTCCAAATCCGTCAATCCGTTATCAAGTTATAGCCATTTTAATTTTTCAGGTCATGACCGGTCGTTCACCCGTAGTGGGGGAAGGAGTGGGGGTAGGAGTGGGGGAAGGGGAGGGGGGGGGGATCGACTCCATTTTTTCGGGGGGGGGAGGAGGGGAGGGGGGGAGGGGGGGGGAGGGGGGAGGGGGGAGGGGGGGAGGGGGGGAGGGGGGGGAGGGGGGGGGGTCATTGACCCTTCCGAAAGTGGGTCAAGGTCATTCAAGATTTATAATGATCCAAGGTGATGGGAACAGTAATACTGTTCCCACCACCCTGTTTGCCTAGCGGTTCCCACTCCCAACCCACTAGTTACGTTCTGCAAGGGAGGTCCCTGGGCCGTCCGCATCAAAGCGTAACGTCCCGTCCGCATCAAAGCGTAACCATTAATTTCAGGGAAACTGGAACAGCAGGGAGGCCCTGGTCCGTCCGCATCAAAGCGTAACGTCCCGTCCGCATCAAAGCGTAACCATTAATTTCAGGGAAACTGGAACAGCTAATGCAGAAACGCAACTCTAACACCCACCCAAACTAATCCCACCCATCATATTCCTAAACAAAATGCAAAAAACCTAGTCCGCAATTTGCGGATGTCCCACCCCTTCTAAGTGAAGTTCAACTGAACTTCTGAATTTACAGTTAATCTACCCCCTAACATCTAGCTGAAAGGCAAAACAACAACATAAATTATTAATATCAACACTTAAAACTAACAACACATCATTATTAAAAACCAAATAATTCAACACAACCAAATACCATCATTATTCTTAAAATTAATACACCTTAATGCTAAACACCTCTTAAAATTAATACACCTTAATGCTAAACCCAACTTATAACTAACATCGCAATGCGCAAATTATTTCTTAAATTAAATACAACTTAAAACTAAACACACACACACACACACACACACACACACACACACACACATACCACATTGCATTAAAAAACGCAACGTAGTAGAAGAAGTTCAAATATATATAGGCCTACTATATATTTGAAACCTCTTGCTGAGTCGCCAACAACCTTTCGCTATGAAAGTTTGTTGACGACTGACGCTAAGATCAGGCTCGTATTGCTCCTCGGATTCTCGAGTAGTGGGGGAAGTTGTTTCACTCCAGTACAGTGTTCAATCCAGTCCAGTTCGCACCAGCGTAAAAGGAAGGCAAAGGAGTGGGGAGCGGCGCATGCGCAACAACACAAATCCAAGGTTTGAGGTTAGAATTATCCATGTGCAGTAGCGCTAAAGTGAGTAATACAGGACTAGGCGCATGCGCATAGCATAGACTCATTCCGATCCGGAGAACTTGTTGCATGCGCAGCAGGTTTGAGGTTAGAATTATCCATGGCAGCTGCCATATTTAGTCTGGTTTCACCACATAAAGTCAACAACCGGTGGTGACCGGCCATTGACCTGGAGGAGTGGGGGAAGGAGTGGGGGAAGGAGTGGGGGAAGGGGGGGGGGCTCCATTTTTTCGGGGGGGGGGGGGGAGGGGGGGGGAGGGGAGGGGAGGAGGGGGGGGGAGGTCATTGACCTTTCCGGTCGGTCATTGACCCCAAGGAGTAGGGATAGACACAGAACCCTACTTCTCTTACTACTCAGGTGAAAGTCGGTCAACCAGTCATTTGCTTGCCATCTGCCGCCATCTGGCTGGAGTTATTGCCTCTATAAAGGTGGGTAGTTTATCGCGCTACAAACATTCATTGCCTCGCATCCGCTCGGTCATCATCTCTCGTTAGTTTTATGTTATGACTACTTCACTTACTAGGTTTGAGGTTAGAATTATCCATGGAATAGCCTTCGTAAATTCTAACCTATAAAATTACTACTCTGGCTTTCTGTTTCAATTTCTTTTACACTTCATTTTATATCTCAGTCTTATTTTAACTTCTGAACTTAACACATCGGTTATGATGACTGCACAATGTTTAAAATTAAAGCTTTTGCGAACACAACACATATTACGAAGTACTTCTAAACCTTCAATTTCAAAGTGTAAAACTAATTTAAATAGAGTTAGAAAGAAGTACAGTTTTAACCCATTATACTCAAAGACTTCGCAGGTTAATGTTGATGATAATGTTATTTACAACATTTTGCATTCTATGTTACAATTCAACAACTTTGAACTTGTTACACCTATCGACTGTGTTCAACAAGTTTTTTTATTTTACCCCTACTATTCCTCATATAAGCGCTGTCACCACAATTCCTACTTCATGCTCCTCTATTCTCTTCAGCTAAGCTAAGGTTTGAGGTTAGACTTATCCATGGCGGCCGCCATGTCTAGTTCAGTTTCACCACATAGAGGCGGCGACCGGTTATTGGTCTAAAGGAGTGGGGGAAGGGGTGGTGGGGAGAAGGTTGCCATTTTATAAGCCCTCTCCCTAGGCGGCGCTTCTCATTCAATCGCCAACTTTCAAACAATAAACACCTCTCCCATGGCACAAATGAATTATCCCACTATCACCAACTAGTTCAACTTTGAACTATTTCTGGTGGTAGTTGGGTAGGCTTTTTTAAAACTTACTCTGGATGACCTTGACATACTTTCCAGGCCCCCAGTTATAACTGTTGAATTTCAGTTTTGATCTTACTCTTAATTTTTGTTCAACTTTTAGAGTTTAGTTAACACAGTTGAATTTTACTTTTCAACTAACTCTTAATTCATGCCCAATTCTACTTCAAATTCAGGGCATATGCTCTCGCCATCTGCACCCTGCAGCTGCCCTGGCAGCTGACACCATCTGACCCCTGCAGTTGCCCTGGCAGCTGACGTCACTTCCGGTTTAGAAGTGGCTTTTTCCCACTACTGCAGTACCGTAAGAAACAATGAACGCTCAGTAAATTGTTTAGTGGTGGGCCTACTTAAACAGCATTATGGGGATTTGGACTTCGCACAACTGACTGCAGCTTTGTGCGGAACGAAACTGCTTTCCTTGTATATTAGTTTGCTGTTCTGCTCTACTAAATTTTTGTAAATTCTTACAAAATGGAGAAATACACCAAAGTTATCTTTGCAGTTTTTTTTTTTTTTTTATTGAAATTCATTGTGTTTAACAATATTTTAACAATATTTTTTCTATAATTTTATTCTTTACCTTACTGTTAATTAAGAAAAAAGTATCGTGATGCAATTTTATCCTTCTATCCTGATCATCAAAGAAGGTTTCTATAAGGTAATACCAGTTTTGACAACGTAGACCCTCAGCTGCCTATGAATGTCTTATAATCAAGTAGGCGAAGAGGGGTTCCTTTTTTAGCTGAGCATTCCATCCACTGTTTTGCTCGCTCGTGTGTTAAATTAGGTCTGCAATAAATATGTCATCAAGGCTTTCTTAACTAAATATTAGATCTTTAGAGCAGGGCATGAAAGATGCACAAAATAATAATAATAAACAAAATAAAAAAGTAAGACTTTTATACCAATTTCTTACAAAGTATCTAACTTTTTGTCATAAGCTAGTTAGAATGATTTTATATAAACATGTCACCGAAAACCCTAAATTATAGAAACTCCAAGTCCATTGATTTTATAATTTTTATTGAATAAGTGATAATTTTATAATAGGCTATAATCGGCTTAAGTGTTCAATTAATACAATAATGTCATCAAGACAAAACAAGGAAAAAGTATAATAGTCAGTGGTTTTAAAAGTGTGGTTGGTTAAGAAACTAAGTTAAAGTTATTGAAGAGAAATCACTTGAAAAGAACAGTTCCTGAAACATGTTTTACAACCCCTTTTTCGTTTGGTCTCTTAGTTTAAAGATTATTGTTTTTACAAGAAAATTTTTAATTTAAAAGCATTTTTGTAATTTTTATTTATTGTTTACACACACTTTATTATTAAGTAGTTAATATAACATTTTAAAGTGTTTATATTTTTATTTCCGTTATAATTCTAAACTGTTAAAAAAAATACTATGGAAAAAATACAATGTTTAAGTTCGTAGATGTATATTACTCTTATTTAATCTTCCTGATGTTATTTTTATGTTTTTGTCAACAACCTTCTCTTTTTACCACTGTTGAACCGTCAATTATATCTTTATTGTAGGTGAGTGTGATAGGTCCGGCCTTATAAGCCAGCGGTCCCAGTTCGGTTTCGGGCGGCTAAACTACAGGCACAAGCATAAACAGGCTTCTGGTTAGCCCATGTGACTTAATACTCCAATGATACCGTGTTTTCTTTAAATCACCCCACAGGCTTGGTCAAGTGAGGACAAGACATTGGTGAGTTTAAGTTAAGAAATTGTTTGCAAAAAAAAACTCAATATATAACACTCTTATGAGTTTTTAAGTGTAATTTTTTCAATAAACAAAAAACATTTTGTACTATAAAAATCTTCAGAGGGTGTGAAATAAAAAAAACGCAATAGCTCAAATTTTTATTCCACTTTATATCAATATACTGGTGTCCAGTAATGATTTCAACACTTTGTTTAATAAATAGAACATAAATATATTTATTATAATTTTATATTTCAATGAAAGGTTGCTAGCCCAAATCAATAAATAAAGAATTATTCATGAGTGATATGTACATAAAAGAATCAACAACTAACTTTTACAACGATAATCATGGCTCTTCTTAAAATAATATTATTGTTATTACTGTACTTTATTTTTTGAACAAAGATATTAAGTTGTGAAACCCAAAAATGTCTCTTACATCGTGCAAAGTAAAATTTAAAAGTCAATCGAAAAATTCACTAACACAATGAATTTAGTAAACAGCATAAACGGAAACTTAATTTAAAATTAAGTCTTTGAGTTAAGGAAATTGAGCAGTTCAATCCAGAAACGGTCATAAAAGTGATCCTTTCACTGAGTGAATGGCGCTACGCCACGGGAATGAGAAAGATCAACGCCTTCTGTTCATTTCAAATGTAGTTTGTTTGCATGTGAAAAAGTTAAAAATAACGTGAATATTTACTTTTAACAAATGAAAAATTTATAAATTTCTTAATATACTTTATGAAATAAGATTAAGTTTTATTTATTTTATGTCAGAGAATTGTAACCACACTTGTGACTTGTTTGTTTTGTGTCAGTCGTATACCGTTAGGAAATACTTAGTATTAAAAAATGTAAACACTTCCTAATGAACATAATTGTACAGTTAGTTTTTATCAACAGACTTAGAGTAAATACTACCATGCAAATTAGAACATTCCAATGTTATTTTTTGACAAATCATAAATGTCCTATATGTACCAGGCGTCAAACTGTATTATAGTAGAGAGGTGACCAGGCGTATCCGAGGGTAGTAACCTTTGTATTTTCTCACAGTCAGGTATTATTTAAATTTGATTTTTCTCTATTAAATGGTGTAAAAAATGAATTTTTAACTCTGTAATTAAAATTTATCCTGGATTCAAGATAGTGAATAAGTGTAGTGAACTGGTGGAAGCTACATGTAAATGGAGGGGGTGATGTTCATCGCTAGTGATTCTGGCCTTGGTTTGGTGATGGTCAGGCTCGTTGGTATTACCTTGCTTGGGTACAGGAAGGGGTTTTGGATGAGATGCGGAACTTGTCAGAATGTGAACTAGCTATTGGTGATAATTACCCTATGAATTGGCTATGGGGTTTGGTGGAAACTTGCGTTGGATCAATGGAGATTTGGTCACATGGAAACTAATTCAAGTGAAACTGACTTGGTGTGATACCCAGAACCAGGATCGATCTACCGAATGAGCTCCTACCCTAAGCCAGCTTTGTAGTGGCATAATAATGAACTAGATATAACGTGATGTTTAGTTAATACTGAATTTCAGGTTTGTATGTGCGGTAACATGAATAGCTAAACTAAATAATCCCGTACCAACCTCACATGCTAGAGCCTGACTATTGCAATTAATTTATAACATAATTAATTTTTCCTGTCTTACATTTTGGGTTGGTTTAATATTTTTTGGATAATAACCCCTAGTCCTAACCCTACCCTAGCCTAGCCCTTTTACCCTAATTTAACTACTCATAATTTATTGTACTTATCCGGGCTAGAAGTATTAAGGAAACCCCAGGTGTCCTGCTCCTCCGATGTTCCCAGTTTGAGAGCGAGAAAAGGCAGTTTTCTTTGAAGGTTCGGATTCCCGGGTCACGTGACCGGTGGTTTTGGCTGTTTGAATGGCCAGCACTTTAGACGCGGAATTATATAATGAGTGAACTGTGGTGCAGCACGGCACAACCACACTCCCTTTCGAGCAAAAAAATTGCGCCTGCGCTATTTGGGTGAAGGTAAAGGACCAGGTGAGGTTGAGGTTGCTTCCCCCCCCCCCCCTATTGCTTCCTGAAATGTGTCCAACACTGCTACGCTTTTACCATGGTAACCCTTGTTGGTCTCTAAGGGCACCATAAGGAAGCAAACAGTGGGTCACGTGACCGGTGGTTTTGGCTGTTTGAATGGCCAGCACTTTAGACGCGGAATTATATAATGAGTGAACTGTGGTGCGGCACGGCACATAAGAAAAAATTTGCAGCAAGCCAATGCTTTTGATCACGCCTAGTCAGAACTTGACACAATTGTGAAGCAAAATTCAAATCAAAATTCAGACGCTATTTAGCGCCGAATGTGTTCTGGATTCTTTCCTGAAACCAAACAACTAGTCGACTTACACTTTCTCCGAAAATGCTTCAGAACCAAATTGATGACTGGAGAGACCTATTTTAAGCTTCTCACCCCAAAACGCAAAAACCCTTTAAAATTCCCCGTGTGTTTAGATATGCATAATGGAACTTGTTCCAAATGGCAGCCATCCAAACACAACGGCAAATATTATGATGTAGGACCATCGGTTACTGGGTGACAAAAGAAATTTGTTGTCACAGAATTTGTCATATAAATTTATTTTTCAACATAAAAATCTTGAAATTGATCTGGTTATTAAACATTATTAATAAAAGAAAGTTAGTTTTTATTATTATTTTTATTAACCCTTCAAGCTTTGATATTCAAAAGGTTTTTATCTAACCAAGCGCATTATTTTGGTTATACAAGAAGCATGAGTTGATAAGTGTACTTTACAGTGTTAATATATGACAAGACAATATATATTCACGACTGCTTTAACATTTTAATAATGTATCCATATTGGGTGGTATTGGGTGGTCTTCATGGATTGGGTGGTATTTGCAAAAAGTAGTGATATGATTACTTTATCCTTGAAAGACAACTATTGTGTATTTTCGATATTCTTTAGTAAAAGAAATTGCTTAGCATAACAGTGAATTCGTAATAGTCTGATGAATTACCTAATGGTAAAATAACAAAATATCGACGAAAAATCGATAAAAAGTATTATAAAGAGGAAATAAACACCGATTAATTTTGTTTACTTAAATACTATACAATCGTGAAGCAAAATGTATGGTGCCTGTTATTGTTTAAGGAATTATTGTTTATTTTTATCTGTTCATTCAAAGATTTTTGGCAAAATAAAAGGTAAAAAAGGTACCGTACACAAATAACAACAATAGAGTATACAGAAATCAGTATGGTGTTAATGACTTTTTCTAATAAAAACAAAATTAAATTTAAAATTTTAGGTTATATTGCATTTGAACTAATTTGAATTTGTTACCTGAATAAAGTCATTTTAAACTTAACAAGGTAAAAACAGTTTTGATGAAGTCACAAAATTACACCAGAAAAGCGTGAGTCTAGTTATGCAGCTTGGACCTCATCCAAGATGGCGACACTCCAAACATTACCAGCAGATGTTTTGATTAGGAGATGACATACACACGTTGTTGTTGGTCAATAATTATATCTATCAACTGAGTTAAGGTATTTTATACTTCGTATATCAGTTTTATATCTTTAGTTTGAAGATTTATTTGACATATTATTTAAAGTAAAATTCTAAATTATGTTAGGCTAAATTATATTAAGTTTATTGATAATTCAACTATATCTCCGTTCTTTCTTATTTAAAATAATACATGAACAAATAAGACTGTGTGTTGATCTAAGGACATAGAGTATCGTTAGGGCATTGAATCACATAGTCTAGGTTGAGTATGATGGCCTGGTACTTGGGTTACCATAAACCGGTACTTTTATATCTTCAAATAGTAGTGATAGTGTTTCTTTGTTTTTTTCGGCGATGGAAAGGCAGTTTTAGGTTTTTCCTGATGGTTTACCAAGTAACAAATTCTTCAATTTAAGAGAAAGTACTGTTTATAGATATTTTGAACTTATCTTTACTTGATATTTTTATAGATATTAAACGTACGTAGTTTTCTCTATTTTTTATTGCAGTTTGTAATGTTTATCAAAACTTTCAAATATATTCAAAAATAGTTTTTTTTAAGAAGAAACTTTTTTATGTATTTCAATTTATTAAAAAAGGTATGTCTATTATGTCTAGTATTGTAGTTATTAGAATTATTTATATATGTATACTAATATTATAAATGTAAATGTCCGTTTGTTTGTTACTGTTTCCCACGAAAACTTCTCAATCGACTATCATGCCACTTTGTACAGATATTCTTGAAGGTATCGGAACTAATGTAGGATTTTCTTTATAAAAAAGTGTTTTACCATAGATAAAAAATTATTTCTCAAAAAATCTCAAAGTCAAATTTATTATTTATTTATTTATTTGCTAAGAAACAAAATGAAAAATTAATCCTAGGTATTTCAGTGATTTCTAATATGAACTGTGAGTGGGACAGCGAGTGAGCGTAGCGAACGAGCTAAACCTGATGGCGAGTAACGCGAGCGAAGCCATTAAAAGAGCTAGTATATTATACAGATTTGAGAGTGAGATCACAGATTACTGTTAAAATTTTTCGATTTATAAAATGTCTTTAAATGCAATAAGTCAGAGAGAGAGACAGCTACAACGATAATTCACTTAATTTTTTTTAGCCTATACGTTATTCAGCAATAAAACTCGACTTTTGAAAACTTTGATATTCAGACAATAAAATTTAATATAGGGTCCTCAATTAATCATAAATAAATTGATTTAATAAATTCAAAGATATTCTTTAAGGAGATATATGATATACCAATACAATTCATTAACTCTAGATTGCACTGGTTGGATCAAGTGTAGAGAGTAAGATTTTATATAACAGATGTGTTGGAATACTAAGTAGTCTAAAGACAAACCCTAAGAAAAACACTTAACTGATCGTTAAAATTCAAAAATTGATATTATAGACGGTTTTAAATTAAATGTTGAGCTACTATTGAGTATCCCTAAACGGAGAAGTTGCGCACAACTTTGAAAGTTTGCATTATGGAGTTGGTCTCTGGTCTAGTATCGGAAGTGTAAATAATTCATTCTTTAGCATCAGGCTGGTTTTTGTGGTTACAGAAATACTGAACGTTTTATAACATTCCTGATACCATTGAATGCACCCTGCTGTGAAACAGAGCTTAGTGAATTTTTAACCAATGGTAACTTTCCTGTTGTTAATGAAAAAATGTAAATCGTATGTGACAAACTAGAAATAACAATTTTCTACAAAATAAATCGTGATGTTTTAAGAAATTTCGCTACAGGGAATACGCTATTACGGCAGTACTCAAGGTAAGACCTAAGTCCGGGACCATGTTACTTTTTCGTTTTGAGGCTCCTAGAAGCCAAAAACTCCGTAACATGTGACGGATGACCATCACTTCATTAAATTCTTAAGCCTAATAATATACAGGGTAGCAAAATGCATGTAAACTATGTAATTTTAAAGTATTCATGTTATACAACTAAAATTTTGCTAATTGATTTTGAGTGACAAAGTCTACTTACTAAAGTACTTATTGTCCTTGGAGCTACAAGGGGGACGATACACAATGAGTGAGAAAACAATCTTAAAAGTAGGCATAGGTCAATATGTACATCAAACCAAAGGTATATAAGTAGAAAGAACAATTTCACCAACCCGACCTCAAAAGGATAACCGAGTCAAAAATGGCAGGCGATCAAACTTTGCATTAAAATTATATTTCTGGAAACAAAAAATGCAAACAAAAAACAACTCCCAATACACTAAACCTTTTGAGGTCGGGTTTGTGACAAATTGTTTACAATGCAAAGCCATTTAAAATGGTCAATCATATGACGTAGACCAATACAGTTTCTCTGACGACTCCCTCTAGGGACGTCCCTTAAGCAAGTCTTAGAAAAAACTTAATTGGCCTACGTCAATCATACATCATTTTAAAGTGATTTGCATTCCAAGCAACTTGCCACAAACCTAACGTAAAAAGGTTCAGTGTATCAGGAGTTATTGCATTTTTTCAGCAATGTGAATTTAAATGAAAAAATTGATCATCTGCCATTTTTGACTTGGTCATCCTTTTGAGGTCGGGTTTGAGGCACCGTTCTCTATTCTTAGAGAACTTAATATGATTACTTTTAAGATTGTTTTCTGACTCCCTTGAAGGTCAAGGACAATAAATACTTTAGTAAATACACTTTGTCACTCAAAATAAATTTTCAAATCTTTAGTTCTATAACTTAAATAGTTTAAAAGATATTACATCGTTTTCAGACTTTTTCCACCCTGTATATATATAGACACATTGTTATTTTCTTTTATTACTTAATTTAACTTTTTTAAGTTACACATGTAGGTATAAGCAATGAAATGATCAAACTAAAACCACTTAATTTCATTCGAAAAGTGCTATTTCATTTTATTCTTTACTCGGTTGTATACAGTTGGCCTAATCTGCGAGGTTATGTTCTATTTTATTCGGTTACATAAGGCCTTAAAACCCTAATAACTGTGATTTGTTGTTACAATTAAAACCTGTCATTAAGGTTACTTGCAAGTTTGCTGGAAACAGACTGGTTATCTCAGTACCTCTGCATTTGGTAGTAGTCAGGGAAATTTACGAGAAAATAGGGCCGAACCTCGGACAAATTGTACTCCCAAATATTTTGTCGTTGATGGGTCAAGTGACAAGTAGTAAACATGGAAAAAAAAGTTTACCAAAATCGGACCATGGGAAATAGGTAAAAGCCACCATTTTTAAAATCTCATATACCTACCATGTTAATGGGCTGGGGGGCTTATGAAGCACTTTACACTTCTTAGGTTATGTGTGAAATTAGCTAGAAAAATTCAACTTTAAATATCTTATTTGTGACGTCAATGCTAAATTTTGAGACATTTCATAACATTATAGTCCTAATGGGGGACGGCCCACCAGGAGTCAGAAAAAAATCTTTAATGTAAGCACAGGTTGATATGTACATCAAATTAAAGGTCTTGTTTGGTAGAATACAGTGCCGCAAACCCTACCTAAAAAGGACAACCGAGCTCGAAATGGCAGACGATCAAATTTTGCATTTAAATCATAAGTTTAACAAAAATATTCCAATGTAATAACAAATTAAATGCAACATATATGTGTCCGGATGGTACTAATAACTTTTTAAAAGTAGGCCTACTTCTGATTTTAATGAAATACTCTAAGAAGATGTTGTACTAAATTATTTTCATGAGTTTGCCATCCAATATAATTGATATACCGGTAATTATATTTTTCGAACAGGTTGATGATTTTTCAAAAGGGTAAAAAAGGATTTCTTCATATTCTTATACCTCAATAAAAAAATATAAAAAATATTAAAAAAAAATTAAACTGAAGCTATTTAAAAGGGATTGAAAACAAAGAATTTAGTAATTTTTAACTTGAAACTCGGCTCAACTGATTACGGAGAAAGTACAATAATATGTTTCCAATGTTATTCTAATTGGAAATAAACACAACCTTGTATCGTATGTCGTTTATTTATTGATATAACTGAATAAAATTTTCTATGTATATTCACTAGGAAGGATTTGACTTATATTTGGCTACACCTCCATGGTAGTAAACCTCCATACTTATTCCCATGGTATTTTTGGAGAAAACAAAAAATACCGAATTCCATTGAAAGTTCGCTGAGTACGCAGGTCTGACGCGACGGGAGTACATGGGCACATGTATGATTATTTTTTATTATACTCGGAAATCTAAAAAAATGAACAATTTGTTATATTACATTTTTTATTAGGCTACGTTTAGAAATAATGAAATACCTTAAAACGGAATATGAAGATCCCTGTGTTATTTCTATGAGAAACTTTAGGGGGCGGTCTACCCCAGCCAAAACAACAACAATGCCGAATGCCGCCTCGCGGCCGTAGCGCTAGGCGACTTTGATGACTGCAGAGGTTTAAGGGGATCGTGTTTCAGAATTAACCGATTAAGGTAGATGTTAGCTGTTAACTTATTCTAAAATTAGAAAAAAGGATCTAGTCGGCTATCTTTTTAGAATTTTTAAATAAAATTTCTAATTTCAGTTATAACTGTCTAAAATCATCTGTTTTTTAGTTTTGTAAATGCAGAGGTTTACGGGGATCGGGTTTTAAAAGTAACTACTTAAGATAGAGATTTTCTGTAACTTTTTTTTAAGTAGAAAAAAGGATCTAGTCGGCCATCTTTTAAAAATTTTAAAATAAAATTTCTAATTTCAGCTATAACTGTCTAAAATCATCTGTTTTTTCTTGATTTTTAACTAAAGTTTTCTATTGGTTTTAATGAACTAACTACAAAAGTGTAAAAGAGGGAAATTAGTAACGTTATTCTTCTTTAATATGACTCCTTATTTATAGCTCTAGGCTTCATTTGGCAGAAGATAACACGATTCTAAAAAAAACCCTTGTATTTGGGTGGGCGTCAGGGGTAGACCGGGGTGGTCCCGGGCTCCGGTCTACCCCTGACGGGGGTAGATCCCAAATGCAAGGGTTTTTTAGAATCGTGTTATCTTCTGCCAAATGAAGCCTAGAGCTATAAATAAAGTGTCATATTAAAGAAGAATAACTGTACTAATTTCCCTCTGTTACACTTTTGTAATTAGTTAATTAAAACCAATAGAAAACTCCAGTTAAAAATCGATAAAAAACAGATGATTTTAGACAGTTATAGCTAAAATAAGAAATTTTATTTTAAAATTCTAAAAAGATAGCCGACTAGATCCTTTTTTTCTACGTTATAAAAAAGTTAACAGCCAATCTCTATCTTAAGAGGTTATTTTTAAAACACGATCCCGGTAAACCTCTGCATTTACAAAACTAAAAAACAGATGATTTTAGATAGTTATTACTGAAATTAGAAATTTTATTTAAAAATTCTAAAAAGATAGTCGACTAAATCCTTTTTTCTACTTTTAGAAAAAGTTAACAGCTAATCTTTATCTTAATCGGTTAATTCTGAAACACGATCCCCGTAAACCTCTGCAGCCATCAAACTCGCCTAGCGCTACGGCCGCGAGGCGGCATTCGGCATTGTTGTTGTTTTGGTTGGGGTAGACCTCAGCCTTAATGAATATACTTTAACAACAAATTTGTTGTATTTTCACTGTTTATTATTTAAATTAATTGTGATTGCATAAAACTTTCCAAATTCATCAAACCTACACACACCTGCACTTGTGCATGGTTTCTTGAAAATTAAAAACTATTTTAAAATAGTTTTCCATTTTATTGATTACGCAGGTCTGCTGCTACATGGGTGATTCTTTATGTCATACATTTACTACTTATCTTTATTGACTCAAATGAATCAAGAAACTTGATTTACAGTGGGGTTTTATTGAAGTAAACTCGGAATAAGTTGTTCAAAATAGGTACTGTCCGCCATTTTGAAAATTCGCCAAAATGGCGAATTTACAGTAAGAATTCGGTTAATTTACAGTAAGATCCATATTTGTATAAAATCATCCGATTATTCTCAAATTAAAGTCTCAGTAATCACAGTAAAATTTAGTTTTGTTAATGATAAATTTACATAGACTTTAAATACTTATTCAGTACCAAAGTAAATTCAAATCAGTCTACCAGTTTTATTAAATATAAAAAAGTGACTTAAGGTTTATATTTATTAATATTTTTAAAATATTATTTTATGGTGAACTCATAGTTTTACTGACATCAACTATGCAATTTTCATGCGGGAGTTTATTTGAGAGGGAATTTCAAACTGTCATGACTTGTCTTATACGTGTATAATAAACTAATGATACAATATTCATTTAATGAATTCTTCATCGTTTTCTCCATCAGGGTTTTTATTTTAATTTTTAAAGGGTGAATACAAATATAAAATTAATATTTCATATATTTATTTACAAATCATACTGAAACACGTAGTATTAAAAATTTCCTTTAGTAAAATTAAATAAGTGTTCTTATAAAATATAAAACTGTTTGAAATACGAATAATTTAAGGGTATAAATTTTCTGGACTGAGAGTAAATTTAACAGAAATTAAACAGCTTGAAGGAGTTACTGAAACAAATATAATGCATTTATATTCACGAAACATCAAACACATTATACTTTACATTTAGGTAAAAGTTCGTGTTATTTAGGAACTTAAGATATATCTGTTGAAATATTCTCACATACAATTTTTAAGTTAATCACAGCCTTTGTTTTAAAATTACGTTTTGGTATGTATAAGTTAAGTAGCCTGTATTGGTATTGTTGGAGAATTATATGGTTTTCATTAAAGTAGAATAATTGATCGATTGTAATATTTATTTATAAATAATTGCAAGTTCGTAAATATCTTGCAAAGCTCAATGGATACTTCTAATTTTAACTACTCTATAATCAAGACTACTAGTAGTTAGGCTATCGGATTGCTCCATTTAGCAATAGGTAAAGTTTGATCACGTTTCAATAACTTACATTAATAAAGGTGTTGTAAAATGTGTTAGAAGCTGCTTATGTATTATAATTGTGTAATGTGATCAAAAAAGGTTCAACCATTATGTTACTATTTTAACTCATGTCAAACTTAGCAAACAATATTATTAAATATAAAAATTAATTCATGATGTAAAACAGTAAAAAACTAACACTAGCATAACTTTAATATGTATAAAGGCACAGATTGAAACCAAACTTAAACTTTATCTTCTATATGTCGAGGTCCATGATTTCTGTTATAATATAACTAAAATAAATGAATGGAACATTTTATTAAAAAGGCTTAAAAAAATCATAGTGCATTTATTTTACGTGTCTTGATAGCCTTCAACCCAAAACAGATGGGCGTGAAACTACTTAGGCCATTGCACAGTCAAGAGTTAAATCCCGTATTTCAAACTTAAGTGTTCTTGTTTGAACGCCGCCCTCTTAAAAATCACCCCCCTCAGCATTGACAGTGGGCGGAGAAAATTATAAACCCTTGATGTACAAAGTAAGCATTTCTAACAATGTATAGATAAGCTAGACACATATTAAATGATTTGTGAGGAATCGCTTATAGCGTTAAGCCATTCCTGATGAGTTGTAATTTAGGATTTCCTTGTAGAGTTTATTAAGATGATATTGTTACTCAATCATAATAAACAGCATCATAATTCATAGGACGGTAAATAACTAAATCTACTAGTAATTAATGACAAAAAGGCCAATGTTTAAAGATAACTTAGACCACACTACTTACGTTGTTACTTTAGGGACACATTTGGTTTTAAAACAAACAAATTGAGTAACATTTAAACATATGATGGAGATATTAACTTTAAAAATTATAAATATAAAATAAACGAATATATTTTAGTACAAAAATGTATCATTTTATTGGTATTATTTTTCATAACTATTCACTATCGATTTTTAAATTATGTTAAATGTTAGGTTGAACACTTCTATGAATAATTACGATAGTTCAAATTTTATATTGTTTTTCTTTTCTACGCCCAAATTTACCTGGAGTTTAAAATATTTAATAGGGACTTATTTAAATAATTAAAAAATGTACTAAAGAAAAGTTTCAGATTATTTTTTTAAACAGTAAATACAAAAGAGTATTATGTTGATAAAAAAATCATTTGATTTTCCGCGCTTAAGTATTACCATTTGTAATATAACATGTTTATTTTTTATTGCATCTAGTATTTATACTTTTCCTTAAAAAGTCATGAAATTATTCCTTTGTGAAAATTTTTTAAATCTTAATGTACTTGTAATTTTTAAAATGGCTATAAAAGCTGCTATTGTAGGCCAATAAAAAATAATAGATCCATTTATTTAAAATGGTTGTTAACGAGAGACCTTAGGGTCTAGATTGGCAGCAATCTCTCTGTTGAGACGACCTCATAACTCTCTAGTTACCGTCGTTAGTTTACAAGATAAGGGATAGTAGTCTAAAAAACCAATTTTGTTAAATGAAGATTACATAAAACATTTATTTTAAGTTTAAAAGTTGAAAAAATATTGAAATTTACATTAAAGTTTAAACATTCTACGGTAGTCTCGTTTTGACAATTGCATTTCAAATCAAATAAATAAAATTAGAAACATATCCAAAATACTATATATAACAGGTAAATGTTTAAAGTATTTTTTTCGAAATAGATGACAAAATCTCAGTTTATACCATTAATTATTAGTAAATCTATGGGATCACTATTAATATTTAATTCACCATTTGCTGGCGCACCCGATTCATATTTTTTAGGAAATTGAATTTAGAGACAAAAAAGACTGTGTACACACATTATTGCGACTGATACTTCGTTACTTTTTCTACCACAATCACCTGAACCCTTTTTTGCTTATATCTACGCCAGAGGTATTTCATTAAGGAGATTTATACTTGTTACACACAAACGCTTTATAGGCAAGCGGTCCAAATCTATCAAATTTTGTTGGCCACCCCGGGAATCGAACCCGTCACCCCTTGAACCGAAGTCCAAGAAGCTGACCGTTAGGCTAGCCGGATGTCCAAATTGGACCCGTGTACTAATATTGGTAGTATAATGATATATCAGTTTATATTACCATGAAGTATCGATATCTCGAAAAACCTTAAAAAAGTATGTCTTGCAAACCATAACACTGGCAAACCCACCTTATGTTTATAACTATAATTACACAGCTTCTTATTCTACCATATAAGAATACAAAAACCAACACACCAAAGCAAACTTAAAATAAGAAATAGTTATTATTTATTTTTAAATTAAACTTAACAAAACGTAAGATTAAAATTAATTAACATTATACCAAAACTTGTAAGGTAAATAATTAAAACGATCAACTTTTAATAAGCCAATATAACAAACAATAAGTGGTGCATTACATTTCACTAAGTTTGAACGACCCCGGCTTTATCTTGCCAAGTATCCAGGCGGCTCTAATCCCTGTTAAATTGACTCCATCAGCCCAGATAATTCAACTCTTCGCTCAAGATTTTGTTTAAACTGTTTGTTGTCTGAATGTGCTTCTTATTTATCTTGGTTGTCCTAAATAATTAAGGTTTCGTTTTAATGATGCATTGAATATTTTATTATATATATTAACTATTTGTGTCATTAACATGGTTTTAAATGGCACGTTGACTATTTTTCTTTACCTTACTAATAAAATCAACCTGAAACTGTAAGCTATTGAAATTAATTTTAATTTCGTTGGGTATTATTAAATATTATTTTATATATTTTTAATTTTTCATTTATTACTTCTTATTTTTTGTAGTTTTAATTGATTGACAAATTACATAATAGAATTATAGATTTGTTCAAATTTTGGGTAAATATAAAAATATATTTTCAACATCAATTTAAATAAAAATGTTCTAACATAGTCATTATAAAAACACATTGTAATGTTTTACTTTATAGCAATAAAGTAAAAGTCCTTACAATAAAACTTGCCTAATCTTATTCTCACAAAGCATTAGGATTAGGGGAGCCAGTGAAATTGTAAAGTAGTCTGTAAAATTACGTGAATACTCAAAAAATGTCATAAAATTGTAAGTTTGTATTTAATTAGTGACTTCTATAATGGAAATATGGTTGACTAATGATTTATTTGAATGAAAATGAAATCTGAGATTTGAACAAGGGTGTACGTGGTAATATGGGACACCCGGTATAACTAAAACATGTAGAATGAATTATAAGATAATTATCATGTTTAGAATAGTTTCATAATTTTCATAATTTTTAATTTCACAATTTTTGCTAACTGTATTCGAGTTTCTTTAAAGTTATTTGATAAGTTATACTTTAAATATATACCATCTAGTTACCTTTATAGCCCAGTAACTTTAGGCTCAAAAATATAACAAATTAGTAACAGACTGCAGGACGACGCCCACGAGGAGGAAGACTCATGTCTGAAGAAGATGGAAGCTCTTTTGAAGGAGATGGCCAAGGCCCTTTTAATTCAAAAGAACGTAAACAAGGCAATAAAAGAGGGGATCCCGAAACTCGAAGATTCTCTAGAAGAAATCGAGGAGTGCCGGAAAATCAGGCTAAAGGCAGTGAAGCAGGAGCGCGATGTCACGAACCGAGTCATCTCTGCTTCGCCTCAAGCTCATCTGGCTGAGTCCCAGACTCAAGCCAGAAAGCGAAAGAAGAGGCAGAGCGGTTCTTCGCCGGGAAGCCCTGAGCTTGTTGAGGTGGACTCAGTGCTTAGACCGGCTTTTGTCACTGCGGCATCGCAGACATCTCCTGTCCAGGCTGCTCATTCCATCCCGGGCGCTGCCGTGATTCCAGCGGTTACTCCTGCAGAGGTTCCTGCTCCGGCGGCTAATCCTGCCTTGACCGGAAGAGACCGACACCGTTATCAAGTCTATTTGGCGAACCCAGAACGGGGATGTCCTCCTCGAACTGGGGAAGTCGAGTGACAAGATTGGTTTTGCCGCTTCCCTCAAGACTGTACTTGGGGACAAAGGCTCAATCAAGGCCCTACAACCGAAGTGTTCGGTCTAGATTTGGGACCTTGATGCCCTCTCCACCGAAGAGGAGGTGACCCGTGCGATCCAGGTGGCACTCCCGGAGATACCGGCTGATGGAGTGAAAGTATGGCTGACTAAGCCCAACCGCAGTCAACTCCGGATGGCTGTTGCTGAGATGGGCGAAAAGCACGCCAATAAGCTGCTTAGCCTTCAGCACCTCAGAGTCGGTTGGGTCAGTTGCAGGCTCAAACGGAGGGTGGTAGTTTCGAGATGCTTCCACTGTCTCGGTTTCGGCCACTCCTCCCGAAACTGTAACGGGCCCGACAGGAGTGCCAACTGCTTCTAGTGTGGAGGCCAGGGCACAAACGCAAGGAATGTTCCTCGAGCCCCTCCTGCTTCCTCTGCAAGGATTCAGGCTCCAGTGCCCTCGGTCACTTACCCGGGTCTGGTCAGTGCGGTGCCTTCAGAACCGCACTTGAACAGGCAAAAGGCAGCGGCCGGTAATTCGCATCCTTCAGGCCAATCTTCATAGAACCTGGGAAGCTGATAACCTTCTAGATCAGCTCGCCCGAGAACTTGATGCTGACGCGCTCCTTATCAGCGAACAGTATCGGGACAGAGACCCAAACACTTGGATTTCCGACAGCTTCGGTACTGCTGCATTTTGGGCACGTAATACGCAGGATGTCTTGGTGCGGAGTCACGGTCACGGCCGAGGATTCGCCTGGGTTGGGTGTAGGGACGTGACAATCTTCAGTTGCTACCTCACCCCCAACGAGGCCGTCCAGGACTTCCGCGACAAGATAGATAGCCTAGGAGGAGGGTGTTGCGTTCTCGGCAACACCGGGCATGTCGTCGTTGGTGGCGATTTCAACGCCAGGGCCGTCGAGTGGGGAATGCCCTCTACCAGCTCACGGGGGAAATACATCCTGGATTTCATCGCCAGGGCCGGTCTTGTCGTCCTCAACCATTGCGACACACCTACTTTTCGGCGCCCCGGGCAGAGAGGCACGATCCCCGACGTCACCTTTGCGTCTGAGTCACTCCTTCCAATGATTTCTGGCTGGAGGGTTGTGGAGGACTACACGGGTAGCGACCACCAATACGTCGTGTTTGACCTGCATGATAAGGCAAATTGTCGAGTTTCCGCATCTCGGGAAGGGCCACGCCGGTGGAACACCAACAAACTGGACGTGGTCAAGTTCACCGAAGTCATCTCTCGGGGAGCGCAGGGGAATCCTGGTGAGGCTGGGGTCGAGGCATTAGTAACATCCACGATGGAACTGATCGTCTCGGTCTGCGACCAGTCTATGCCGCGAAGGAAACCCCGACGCGACAAACAACCCGTTTACTGGTGGACTGAAGAGATTGCGGAACTGAGAAGAACATGTTTAAGAACTAGACGAGACGCCACTAGAGCGAGAATTCCCGCAGACAGAGTTCGTAAGTCGGAGGCCTATAAAGCTGCGAGAAAATCTCTCCGCCAGGCGATCAACAGGAGCAAGGCGAATAGCTGGAGGAGACTTCGTGACGACGTTGACTCCGACCCGTGGGGCCTGGGTTACAAACTTGTAACACAGAAACTCGGCGCCCGCTCTCCACCTTCCATCATGGAGGGCTCCACCATGGGAAGGATCGTCACTGCGTTGTTTCCTGAACATCCACAGCGACCGCCGGTTGACTTCGGACGGGTAGAGGACGTTCCACTCTTCACTTTCGAGGAGCTGGGAACCTCCGTTCTCTCCCTGAAGAGCAACAAGGCTCCTGGCCCGGACGGGATTCCCAGTGAGGCTTTAATGAAATCATTTTCAATCAACGCTGACTTGTTGTTGAGAATGTACAATGCCTGTTTGGTAGAAGGGGTGTTTCCGGCTCCCTGGAAAACAGCCAGGCTTGTACTGATCAGCAAGGGCAAAAATGATCCCGAGCTGCCGTCGTCCCACAGGCCTCTCTGCATGTTGGACACGGCTGGGAAGCTGTTCGAGAAGCTGATCCGTTCCCAACTGACTTCTGCCGGGGAAGCTGCCGGGGACTTATGCTCCGTCAGTAGGGCTTCAGAAAGGGACGGTCAACGATCGACGCTGTCACCGAAGTTCAGAGAGCTGTGGAGAGAGCCGAGAGCCACAACCATTTCTCCCGCCGAGTAGTGCTTCTTGTTACGCTTGATGTCAAGAATGCCTTCAACTCGGTGAGGTGGGTCGATATGTTGGATGCGCTTCGCAACACCTTTCGTATTCCTGCATATCTGTTGCGGCTCATCGAGGATTATCTACGCTCTTGAAGCCTGATTTATGACACGAGGAACGGAACACGGACGATGGAAGTCACTTCTGGTGCCGCACAAGGTTCAATACTCGGCCCGGATCTCTGGAACGTTGCCTATGACAGCCTCCTGAGGTCCGAGATGCCTGAGGAAACCACTTTGGTTGGGTACGCCGATGACGTCGCAGCTTTCATTGCTGCACGCAACGTTGAGCTGGCCCAACTAAAGTTGAACCGAGTCATGCGTGTGGTCAACACCTGGATGTCAGATCACGGTCTCTCGCTTGCTCTCAGTAAGACGGAGATCGTGATTCTCACGAAGAAGAGGATCGAAACCGTCGTCCCACTACGAGTGGGAAGAGAGGTGGTCACATCAACTCGTGCCGCCAAATACCTTGGGGTTATGGTGGACACCAAGTTAAGCTGGAGGGATCAGATCTTCCATACGGTGGACAAGGCCGCTAAGGTAGTCACTTACCTTAGTAGGCTGATGGCCAATGTTGGGGGTCCCCGATCCAGCAGAAGACGTCTGTTGATGTCCGCGGTCCAGTCCGTGCTGATTTACGGGTCAGAGGTGTGGGAAGGCGCTCTAGATAAGGAATGCTACAGGTTGCGACTCGCCCGGGTTCAGCGTCAAGCTGCGCTCCGCGTGTGTTCCGCCTACCGGACAGTGTCCGAGCCTGCCGTCCTGGTGGTCGCCGGAGTCATCCCTGTCAAGCTCCTGGCATTGGAGAGGAAAGCGATTTATCAGAGACAAGGCGAGATCGGCAAGGACACGGCAAGAACAGAAGAGCGCTCCCGAACCTTCCAGCAGTGGCAGCACAGCTGGGAGCACGACACCCGAGGACGATGGACTGCGCGACTCATCGAGCAGGTCCAACCATGGGTAGAAAGGCGGCATGGCGAGGTGGACTACTTCCTCACGCAGTTTTTGACAGGTCATGGCTATTTCAAGTCGTACCTGAACCGGATGGGCAAGACCGGTTCACCGGATTGCATCTACTGCCCGGGCGTTCCCGATGACGCGGAACACACCTTCTTCCGCTGTTCGCGTTGGGAAGGGCCCCGCCTGGAGGCCACAAGAAAACTCGGTGTTATTTCGGTGGACACGGTCTGCCGAAGGATTATGGAGGATGAGGGCAACTGGGATTGTTTGTCACAGTTCGTCCGGGGCATCCTCCGGGAAAAGAAAACCGATCTGGACAGCGAAGTAGCCCAGATCCCTTGATCGAGCGGCTGGATAAGGAGCGAACCCCACGGGCGTAAGCCAAATTTAGGCCTAGCCTGACGTAATGTGACAAATAATTCCAGGTTTGATTTTTAAAGAGTAGAGGAGGTTTTTTAGTGGATAAACTCGTCTTTAGGGGAGCCCCATACTGCAGGCTGGCCATCCGTGTGCTTAATGCATTTTTTCGCCTCTCCCTCAAAAAAAAAAAAAAAAAATAAAATAAAATAAAAAAATAAAATAAAATAAAATAAATAAATCAATGAAAATAGAAATAAAAAATAAGATCGATGTATCTCATATGATCAAACTATCGGATCAGGTCAGATTTCCTTTTTAATTTTCACTGCAACCACTGAAGTTAATTTAGGAGTTGAAAGTACCAGATTATTATTTTTTACCTCTTCCAAGGTATACAGGTAAAAATTATGTATTTTTATTTATTTATTTTCATAGCAAATTGAAATGACATACGTTGACCTCACCAAGTAGACTCACTTATCGGTGAGGTCACTAGAGCTAAATATAAAAACAATAATAATCAAAGTACAAAGACTCTCCTTTGGTGTGATAGAATACTGTGCAAGGGCCTAAGAAACAATCTAGAAATTAGTAAATGTGGGTATGTGAATTATTCACTAAAAACTCAAACAAAAACATACAACAATAACAACTAATATAACTTTTATAACATCAATAATAACTAACATATATAACTAATAAAGCATCACTTAGGATTGTGAATATTGCGATCGTGCTTGTTTGCTGTGTAATTTTTATGTTTAGGATTGAATTCATTCCTAAATAAAAGTTTGTATGTCTGTTGTATTTAAATTTTTTACTTAGTGAAAGACGAGGTTTGAAAACAGTTAGTTTAAAACTTTAATTTAAAACTCTAATGGGAAAAAATGAGAAAACATCGTTTTAAACCCTAATATATGGAAAGTCTAAGATGGTTTCCTATTTAAATTTAAGCATGTGCTCATGTAGTATTTGTATAATCAAAAGTGCAATCCTTTCAATAATTGCCATGTTTCTGCCGGACTAGTAGTGTATTAAAAAAAATTATAAAAATATATTTACGGATTGTATTAGGATTAATGTTAACATTATAATAAAAGAAAACTTAACTGTTAGTCATGCATTATAATATGCATCCATCTATGCCGTATGCATTCATCAGCCATCATCCACAGTTTATATCCCCCATTTTATTCCGTGTGTTCTGCTTAAATGACGAAGAAGGAAATCTATGTGATGAGTTACAACTAGTCGAACAAAAACTCTTTTTGGAATTTATATGTCAGCCGACTTGATGCACAACATTTTGAGCTACATCTTAAAGTTTGCTTAGTTGTTATTTTATACTGTCATAAATTTATTATTATTATTATCTCATCTTTTTGCGTTTCAGAACGTCAGTTGTGCAGTAATTTAAGACTTAACTGAAATTCAATCGACTACAAAAAACTCTTTTGAAATAATGACATGTAAAATTAATTATTGTTAACCAAAGCGAAATTTATAAAGCAATTAATTGGCAGTTAAAAAAATTATTAGAATATAAAACAAATTCCCTTGCACAACGTGCTTGTAGTTAAGTGTAAGATTAACTAATAAGATAATATATATTTTGAATATATCAAACGTAAGAATTAATAGAAACTCCATAAGTTTTTACCTACATGAAACGAACCCTTTATTATCACTGCAGAGGAAATGAAAGAGGGGAAAATTGCCCCCGACTCATTGAAAGAATACTTTCGCCGCCCAACTGATTTATTTACGCTGCTCTATCTTTCTCGTGAAATGAGTTTAGAGACTTGCAATTTGTTCTTAATTACTTTCGCTATTAACTTTGGGAGTTACTTTCACCACTATTAATCATTATTAATTTTAAACTATTTAATAATAATAATTGATAATTTTTGACTCATTTTCACATATAAAATTGTATCATCAATGAAGCAAGTTGATGTTTATTCTTTTCTGCCACAGATTATTCATTTGTATGTTTATATTGAATTTTAATCATTACACATTACTCTTTTTATATCGTAAGATTGATCTAAACTTTTTAAGTAACATAACTAGAAACCAAGATTTTAATCTATTTATACCTAATATATTAAGTGGTGGAGTAATCAACATAATAATTCCTTGTCTCTTATACCCAGTAAGCGAAGAGAATGTCAAAGTACGAGCAGGCCGGCGACGGAAACCGATAGAGCCAAAGTGTAAATAAGTCGCCTTCCTTAAGCTGAGATTTATGCACCTCTCAGTTTGATCCGAGGGGTGGTGGGGGCGAGGGGGGAAGTTAGAGGGTGCATCTGGTCGGTGCTTTCATCAGCAAGGGTGTTTTATAAAAGGCTGAAATTTTTAACACATTTTTGTTTCTTATCGCTATTTTACATAATGTATGATAAGAAAATACACATAAGGCAGGGCGCGCACTACTTCGAAATCGGCTCGGCTCGGCCGGAATCGGCCCGGTGCTTTGCATGTAACGTAATGGATCGAAAATGCCGATCCGTGCCGTGCCGTCCCGATGTAGTGCGCGCGTCTCCATTACATTACACGCAAAGCAAGTTTACTCACCGCGCCGATTCCGGCCGAGCCGAGCCGATTCCGAAGTAGTGCGCGCCGTGCCTAACCCTCAGGTTCAAAAATTATAAAAGTATGGTTTTATACTTTTTAATTTAATTGTTAAACATTATTTAAACAATTCGTTCCAAAATTACTTAAGATAAAATCCCTCACGTCTTTTGACCTCCTTTCTTTAGTTGGTATAAATATATGTCTTCGTAAACTAATATCAGAGGACGTTTGATACTATTATTTCAAAGATAAAACAATAATCATTGTACAGTATTTAACTCTTTTATAGTTAAACAATGTTATCTTTTAATATTATTAAAACTAAACTAAGACTAATAATTCCCATTTTATTAAAAGATCCATCCTTGCCAATAAACAATGGATTACGTTGTTGAATTACCATTAATCAGATTTAGTGGGGTAAATATTCAATCTGGAATGTGCTTTTATGTTTATATTGACTTGAGAGATTCAAAAGAGTGTTAAGTTGAATAATTACAATTTACGAGTATGAAAATGACGATAACAGAAGAAAGGAAAACGAAATTTAGTCTGTGTGCCATAGTTATTTGTATCCAACGAGGATTAAAAAAATGAACTTTATTAAGGTGAGTGTCACTTACATTAATTGATTATATATTAAATTGATATTCGATCTTGTGCGAAATACAAGCAATTGCATAAAAAAAATAATAACCAGGAGTAGTCAACATCCAAGTGAAGGTATCATTTTACTCGTGGTCTATGCCTCCAAAAGTTTATTTATAAGGTTAACAAACTCATATATTGTATCATATTCGCCAAACGAAACATTTTAATTTTACATTGATGTCAGAATGAATCAAATTCTCTAACCCTTTTTTGCTAATACCACTACAATCCTAATCTGACCATTTCCGAAACTATGAAATTTAGGATAATTACCTCAAATAAAATACCTACCAAAATATAGTTTATTGTTATTTAATTTGGGTCTGAATGAAGATCCTTACGCAATTGAGGTGAACAAAATCATGCAAAACGTGTGAGGTCCACCATAGGTTATGATAGGGATTAAATAAATGTCAAACGTAATCTCACTTAGATTAATAGCTTTAGCTTTATATTATGTATATTAAATTTATAGCTTTAACAATTTAGTAAAAAATATAAATAAAACAAAATTACAAATAAAAACTTTTTTCAATTATTCACCGCTAAATGTGTATCATAGATTTAAGATACACATATGAAATGTTACTATCTGGTGATTTCAGACTATAATATTCTCCAAACATGGATACATTAAATATTTTATTTTTATCAAAACAACAAAGATGGAAAAAACTTCGTTTTACAACACTGCGGGTGGATATATTTTAATCTGCGGCTAATGTTAACGGCCGGACGAAAACTTCTAATAACCTAAAGGAATTCGGAATTCTTTTAATGATGTCTCAGCATCGAACTTAACTTTACCTCAAGAGTTTATTTGGCTTTAAAGGGATAAAACCGGTCCGATATCATTAAACAATCACAATAGAATCATATGCAGCATTTCATGGGATATTACATTACAATGCAAGACATCTAAGGAAATCCAACAAATTTGGAAAACACATTATAATTAATGTTAACCTAACAGTTTTATTTTTTTAATTTTTACTGAGGATTCATTGCATAAGAAGTAATAACAATCATTCGTAATTCATTTATAGTAAATTAAGTGAACAATGTAATAATTATTTTATAAAACATAGTTTGACTTTATTTTCTGGTTCTATTTACCTTTTAAAATAATAATAATAATAATAATAATAATAATAATAATAATAATAATAATAATAATAATACAACGATTGATTATTATAATTGTTTTTGTTAACTTTACTTACGATAAGAATATGTTTTAAAATGCTTAGAACAGGAAAGATGGAAGACGTTGAACCTTAAACCAAATGCGCTGTAAAATTAACTTGATATAGAAATATAACTTTAGTTTTGAGTAATTTGTTTTAATATAGATTTAGTTTGTGTTTTAATATAAATAAGTGGTGGATTCTAGTTTTGTGCTCAGCATGCCATCTTCTACAAATAATGCGATAGAAATAATTACAGAAATCTAAGCTTACCCCTGACTAAGCTTAAGGAAATGGACCAAAAATATAAACAACTGCTCTAAACAAATAATTTTATTCGACAAATTTGGATTAAAACTCTGTATATTTTGAATAAAAAAATATATCCCTGAAAATATAATTCATAACAATCCTATTGCAGCAGAACAGGGCTTTCCAGTTTCAGTTCTGTGATAAAAATACCATATTTTTCATAAATACAATTTCTTACTTAAATATCCAATGATATTGAGAACTGTACAATGAATTCGTGAGCACCCTATAACGACAATATATTATCATTTTATATTTAATTATAATAGTTTCATGATAATATTATTCAAATTATCACTGCAACTGTTAGTTAAATAATGTTCACAACATAATCTTTATTTTATTATCGTAATTGAAGGTTGGTATCAAATTAATGTGTATGGGCAATAAGAATGCGTATCAACAGTTTTTAGTTTGTTATAAAAAACTGAGACCCAATAAACACAAAGATATTTTAAAAGTTTTTTACAGTTGCAAAACAAGTTTTAATGCAACATAAAACCATTTTATGTCCAAACAAACTACAAAGTATCGTGAAGTCATGGCAGTGTTATGCAGTTTTGTATCCGTAATGATTATGGAATTTCAGGACTTTCCCGTTAGCTTTCTCCCTTCTAAACTTAAAAAAAGTTTACACATACAATAATTAAATAACTTCCTCGCGTTTTTATTCTTATCAACTTCATAACATATTTAGTAAAAATTAAACTAATATTACAAATACTTAAATGATCTCATAAAGTTAATCAACTACATAATGCCATTACGAAATTCCCACTAGTAACAACTATTAAAGACATGTTGATTTACAAATATGTGCTAAATCAGTATGCAAAGCTTTAATTTTGTTACTAAACAAACTTAAAGATATTATACATACCGTTTCAGGACTTTTTCCAACCTGTGTATCTGTGTGTGTGTGTGTGGGTCGTATGAACCAAATTATGGGGGTGAGTTGCTATAGTACACGTTTACCCTAAAATAATAAAAAAAATAAAAAAAAACAATAGCAAACTACATATCAGATTATCGATTCAGTCAAAAGACGTCTCTACCATAGTTCCCATGTACGTTTGCAATAACCACTTTACCTCAAGTAATTACTACTAATAATGACTCGATGAGTCGAGTTATTATGACGTACACGGTAGTTTATTGTTGAATTAAAAATAATTACAACGCTCTTTCTTCTTTAATTTCAATAAAATATGAGGTCACAAATGTGCACAAAACATCCACACGTCCCCAGGTCTCATTCTGACACATTACATTGAGATGTGTAGGATTCTTGGGTCGAGATAAACATTTGAGTATGCGAGGCATTCACATTCATTCTTCCAGGCAAATAACATGACATAGTTCCAGTTTTACGTGTGCAGGAGGGATAAACGTTAAATAATCTTATTAGGGCAGCATTCCTTATTTATAAATAATTATGGACGTTATTTAAAAGCCGATAATATAAAATAGCACACCAAATATTCCTAAACACTTACTGTTTACCGTTTGTTACCGTGTGTTAACCGTATATAATGTTTTTGTTAGAGTATATATCATTTTTTGTACGTTAAAGTACGTTTAAAGTACGTTAATCATTTGCAATGAACTATAAACGAATATGTTACAGTTTTCAACGGCGAGTGGACTCTGGCAGTGACATGAGAGTCGAGTTATAGCCCTTGACTTGTGGTTCGTTCATGTGGGTTATACAAATGGGTTGAAACAAATTAACCTATGCAAATTACACCCTTCATTATATCTGAATATGAGTTCTCTTGGTTACATTTAAAACCTTTAATATGTTAAAAGATATAAAGTTAAGTAAATTTCAAAGTTTTTTTCAAGTATAGATTTTGTTTTAGTTTATTTTATGGTTTGGGGTTATAGTAGGCAAATTAATAAAACTAAACAGCCATGATACATTAAATATATTTAAAAAATGTTTATTTAATGTGTACTACAGGTAAGTAAGGAGGCATTATGTATGGTAAAATTCTAACATGTCGTTACATAAATTAGATTCAGCAGAATATGTTAACAGACAACATATATTTTGATGATATATCAATTTCGAACCAGGCACATATTTTAGGATGACGGTACTTTTCAAGAAACGTTATATTATGTTTTTTATGATATCGGAGAAATTTAGGTATGATTTTACTATGGAACTTTTTATTAAAGTATCACTAAGAACGCTACAACAATTTCATTTATAACAGAAACTCCTAACTATAGCACTCTCACACTTAACTCTCTTAGCTCTTTCCTTGTGTTTATCAATCTCTTGGTTTCATTAAGAGTTAAATTCCTTGGAAACTTTTCATCTCATATCCAAGTAACGTCTGGAGTGTCCCAGGGCTCACATTTGGGACCGTTGTTATTTATTGCCTTTGAGAATGACATTTTTGAGATTGTCAGGACAAATAATCTGGTTTTTGCTGACGATGTAAAACTATATAGAAGGATCACCTCACAGCCAAATTTCTTATTGCTTCAGGAGGCCCGAAATTCTATTGTTAAGTGGTGCCAAGGAAATTGCATGACAATGTGAATGCAAGTTCATAAAATTAAGTCCCCATTTACTTTTAATTACAAGTTGAATGATATTCCATTGAAGTGATGTGAGTGCTTCCGTGACCCCTGGGTAATGCTTGCTCAAGATATAAGTTCTGATGTACACATCCATAATATCTACGTAAGAGCATCATAATCACCGGGTTTGTTGTCCCGTTCAACCAGAGATATTAAAAATCTTCACTCTCTTAGGACTCTCTACTGCGTTCTTGTGCGTCCTTTACTTGAATACAAAGGCATAATATGGTGGCATCATCAAAGAACCCTGGCTCAGGAACTGCAAGCCATTCAGGATATATTCCTGCGTCTTCTCGGCTGCCGGATGGGGTGCAAATTCAGATATGTTCCTGTCAGGTATCTTAAGCAGCTTTTCTATCTTCGTAGCTTTAAAGGCAGTAGAAATGTAAGTGGGGAGATATTTCTTCATCAGTTGGTGAATGGTGCTATAGACTTTCCCGTGTTGTTGGCTCAAGTAGCTTACCGTTGTCGTTCTGGAACCAGGTCAACTGGGCCATCTGGTAGAAGGCAGGCGAACGACAACTACGAGGCTAACAGCACCCTCAATCGAATCAAGAGGCTGGGAAAAAATTTGTAATCTTGTTGATTTCATGACAAACTATACCACTGATACAAAATCGTTCTCTGTTACCTACGATATAAAACCTTTGCATATATTTTTAGAACTTTAAATGTATTTGAATAGTACTAGAGATCACCGTTTGATCGAAATGCGACTAAAAATTCAAGTTATCTGGAGCAAAAAATATTTTCAACTTAAACATCTGTTCATCCTGTTTTGCCAGTATTTATATTTGTTAATATAACATTTGTCTAATGATTCAATAATAATTCTTTCTTCCATTAGATTATCCCAGTGGACCGAAGTGAATAATAATTTGGTTCTGCACTTCTACAGGACACTACCTTTCTAAAGGTATGCACGGATTTTTCTTACAATTCACACAATCTGAGAAAAAAGAGAAAATGAAACATGCTTGAATATTAATGTATAAAAAGATTGTTTAATTTAAAAATTTATAAGTTTGATAGTTGGTTAGTATTCATTTTACTAAATAAATAGTTTAATTTAGTATCACTTATCAGAATAGTATAACTTTCATATACTTATAGAACTTACCATACTATACTATTATAACTTATATTAGAATTATTAATTTGGTACTTTTGATTTTTAATTTATTTATTTTTTACGGCTAACCATGGACATAAATTAATAAAATAAAAATTTCGTTTTTGATAGTAATATGTCTTATTTTTATAGACTGAGAGACATAACTCATCGAAAAAATTAAATGTTTTCATATTTGTGTGGTGACAGAATGAAAGATGGCAATGTTGCAATGGGAGTGTTAAATATTGATAAAACTGTAAAGAGGGAAAAAATAAAGTTCTTTAATATTGAGGTTGGTTGGTAAAACACATACTCTGTATTTAATTGGTGATGGAAAACTTTTGATTTACTTTCACAATGTAATTAAGTTTTGAAAAAATCTATTTTTAAATGGAGGGATGTGGTTTAAATTTTAAAGGCCAATGTTTAACAGCATTAACGAAAAAGAAACATAACATAAATAAATAAAGAAGCAACGTAGAAACATGGTGGTTATTTTATTGAATTGAAAAATAGTTTAATGTAGTAATTAAAAAAATATAAGGATTTCAGTGATTCAGAAAGTAGTTATAAAACACTTGTAAAATGACCAAATACCTAGGCGTTCAAGTTAACCACGCATTGCATCCTGACACCTTTTTTCTGCGTTTAAGTTAAGATAAGTACAGAATATTCGCAAGGATGGTTCATTACAGCTAGGAACTTATGAAAAGAGTTAGAGAGATTATTGGAGGCATAACCCCAGCATGGTTTGGTTTACTTTTCAAAGAATTATGCGAGTTATTTTTTTCTTTTATCCGATAAAAGTCTTTAAAATATTCTTTTTTAATAAAAAAATTCCATGTTTGTAACCTGCTTGGTTACTTATTTATTCAATCTCATAATGTGTTCAATAATTAATTTATAAACATTGGGTCCCGTTGAAAAAATAACACAAATTACAAAATAATACAAACTCTAACAAACTCTCATATTCGTATGAGAGTAAGCTAATTTTTTTTATTTATTATCTAGCAATGAATGTAATTCTTGTACTTGGGATGAGTAATCTTTTTCGCAACAAACTTGAACTTTTTCTGATTTTTGGGCTTTCATTTCATTTCGAACATTAAAATAATATCATTGACTATGTATGTCAATGGTAATATTGAGACACTCGTTACAAGATGCACAACGTTAAACTATAAATATTAATCTAAATTAAATTTTAATATTGAAATAAAAAAGAACAAAATATAGAAGCCATTGCTTTGGGGCGCAACAATGAAGTTGGCGCGCGGATTTGTTCTGTTCGTTTGTCACCCTTGCAGTTCCGGCTTATAACGATCTCTGCTGGAAAATGTACATTGAACTAGACTAAACAATGGTTGTATTCACAACACGTATTTTTCATTTATTATTATAAGAATGTTGTCTTTTTATTATTTGTTAATATTTTTTCACTTATTTCTATTAAATTTCAAATGTTTGTTTAGATTTTTATGTCCAATAAAAATGTTTTGTAAAGTATTTAAACTACACCTACACTAAAATATACTTACTGGTATGAAAAATTTTATTACATATTTAATTAAATTTCGATCAAGATTAGAGGCAACCAGTAGGTATGCAATGTAAAGTCACCACCTCAAGGGTTGCAACAGCAGTGGCCACGACCGCGTCTTGCTGTTATCTGAAATGGAATCTTGAATCTCGTGCGATGGAATCAGTGTAACAGAGCAGAATTATATAACAAAATCTGGATTTAAACGTGAAGACAATAAAAAGTTATTTTTATTTATCGAAATCCAACTTTGTATTTTTTTTATATTTACATAGGTATAGGACTAAAAATAGTCATTGGTAATATGTAATTATCTAAATTCAGTATATTTCTGATTCAAACCTGAACAAATTAATTTTGATCATTATTTTTGAACAAAACTTTTTTTGTTAAATTTTTAATAATCAATGTTATAGCTTATTCAATTTTAATAAATGTTAAAACTGTTTTGACTTGTTTTGTTTTATTTTGAAAATAATCAAGTTGAGTATAGTTTACATAAATTGATTATTATAATAACAGGTCAAATTTCATATTTTCTTTATAATACATATTTTTTCCCAGCTATGAATTTCATTAATTGAAAATTTTAGTCGTTAATTAAGTTATAACAAAAATATGATATTTTTTTTGCACATTCCTCAATCCATTTATAAATTCGCATGTGATTTGGCACCATTTGAATTAGTCTTACTTTCTGTTATTTTCAATTATAATCACTACACAGCTGCAATACACAAAACTAAAACAAAAAAAGGCCAAGTGTAAATTACAGGATGAAATTCCAACCAAAAGAATTTAGTTCACTAAATCTTTTAACATGCAAGTGGTCGGGTCCAGCTGCTGTTTCTTAATTCACATTATTGGAACGTTTTCCTCTCTGAATGACGTCAGTTAATGGTTATTGCAGGTTTTTTTCTTTTAGATTTTTACTGTTAATAAGGAATTTGGGATACATTAGTGTATAATAGAAATACCTACAAAACATTTACCATTGCTTTCATTCACAAAATATTTTCAGTAACTTATACAAGCAATGTTTGTATTTTGTCCCTTTTTACCGTGTCATTACATTACCAAACTATAGTGCACTTATGTTCCGTCGTTTAGTGTTTTTAATCTATTTTTCAATTGTATTTAGGTTGTAATACTCATAGCAAGTCAATGAAAATAGTTTTGAGGCCTATGTGATAGTGAATTTTTTACAGTTTGCTGTCAATGCGATATAAAAAAAACTCCTCATTGTACGTCTGCCGTTTCGGAGTTATCTCCGAACTAAGTCATACCACTGAAATTACTTCGTACAAAGACATAGTTTTGGATCAAACTGACTTCAAGCAGGAAAATGTATCTTCATATGAACCGCCACACTCAGATATTTTTAACATACTAGTATACTTGTTTCTCAAAATCGAGCAGTTTAATTTGAGTCTTAGCTAAAATTTTAATTTAGTCCTAACTCAGTTACTTCCGTCCAATCCAATAGTGTTAGTATCAGTTCACAAAACTAGGTTACACTTATTTAAAGCTCTACATTAACAGATGTTTTAAGTGCTCAACTCAATCCGGATGTTATTTTGAATTTAAATTATGGATAACATCTTTATTTTAAGTTCTATTTTCACCAATTTTTCGGGAAGCAACTACAAACCAAGATCTATCCAACGACACACTAAAAACTTGAAAATCGGTTGAAGATTGTAAGAGTTGATCTAATAACAAAAAAGCATTTTTGCGTATTAAATAAATAAGTATTGATGAGAAAATAATATTAACAATACATTTGCACCTTGGCAATACCATTAGACAAACACAATAGTAACACCACGCGAATTTTATTTTGGCAATAATATTTTTATGTCATAAACTGGGTTTTAACTATATTTTTACTCGAGAATAGCAATTCCTGCATTGTACCGATAAGTGGGGCATCACACGAGCCATTTCCTCAGCCAACGGGCCGGACAAACTGTTGAAATGTTTGACACGCTACAGAACACTAGCATCAATATCTTACAGCTAAAACCTATCTATCTTACAGCTATCTTACAGCTAAAACCGGTCAATATGTATATTGAACAGAAAGTACAATGTTCCAATGTTTTTCTGGGTTGTAGAAAGTAATCATTTCCTAATTTTATTGATTAACTTAAACTATAAATAAAAAAATTATAATAAATTTAAATTATTTCAAGATGATTTGGTTAGCATTGTATTTATCATTAACAACATTTTATGATCAGTCATTTTATTAGTCTTTAATACTCAACCGATGACCTCTCATATTAGTCATAAGCCTGTTACGGTGAACGACGCTCCTAGCAGCACTATTTGCCGTGTGAAAGATCTGATACCTCCAGCTGAGTTTTTTGTTCTCCATAACCACGAGATCTGGACAACAGTATCTGGGTTATAATTTCTCATCAGAACAATGGTTTTAATCCACTTTTTCGTGACGAACCACAATCTGTCTTGCTCAAGGCAACAGGCAGTCCATGGTAACGTTTAACAATACACATGACTTCGTTCAGCTTAAGCTAAGCGAGCTTAATATTTCGTGCACCGATGAATGCTACAACGTCATTGGCGTACCTACCTAAATCTGTCTCATAAGGTATATTGGATCCAAGGAGACCGTCGTAGATGACGTTCCAAAGTCAGGGCCGAGTATCAAGCCCTGTGTGAAACCGGAAGTACGATGGTGGGTGGCTCTCGGCTCTTTCCGTTGCCATTTTCACATCAGCAATTGCATTTATGGTTGATCGCCCCTTTCTGAATCCGTACTGTTGAGGAGGTTCAGATGCTATTGGCAGCGTCCACGGCAGAGTTCAGGCGTGAACGAATTAACTTCTCCAAAACTTTCCTAGCCCCATCCAACATAAAAAAGGGTCTATGATCTATGATCTATCATGTATGGGGATCTCCTTCTCCTTGCTGATAAGCACCTTCTTCCAAGGGGAGGCCTAGTTATATACATACGTATTTTCACTAATATTTGTACTCAAAATTATTTATGATTAAAAATGACAACCACATGCATGTTATAGCATGTTTTGTAGCCTGTTAACCTCTATATAAGAATAATTATAGATTTTTATCAGTAATATTTCGAAATATAAAGTAAATATAAAACATACAACGGGAATACTTATTATACATATATTTATATCTCGTTTACTCTTTTAGAAAAAAAAAAACAACAAAACTATAACTTTTATAATAGTTAACTATTAATATTTAATTCAATTTTCTTTTATCCGCTGGTTTCTTATTTAAATAATTAATGGTTTTCACTTCCCTCTCAATATAAGTCTCATAGTTTAACGACAAGTCTCTCGAAGCTTTTCTAAACAATTAAGCTTGGCTTATGCGTAAAATGTGGCTGGAATTAAAAGACGTCCCTTACGCCGAATGAATAATTAAGTTTGCTTTGTTGTGCCTGGGTGTGACTTTTTTAAAGCTCTCACTATAAACTGGAATGATATATTTTAACTTTTTAGCTTCTATTATGATTAAAATTTAAAATAGTATAATGGCAAGGACAGGTGCAAAGAGCTTAGGCCTAATTTAGTTTGATAAAATTATTTTGAAGTTTTTAATTGTTTATAATTGATCTTGGTTCTTATGATTTTAATCGTAGTGCAAACAAAGCTCAAAATTATACTTCTTTGTTAATATTTAGGTTAGTTCATGTGTAGAACACAAATTATTCTTCTCATTTTAAAATTATATGAATAATTATAATTGAATAAATAAAGAGAGCGCACGTTAATGACGATAAACTGAAATATTAAATCACGCAGTATAGGCTACCAACAGTTTTAGTCTACAATATATCGTATTTATCTGTTATGAAATAGACGTTTTGGGAACTTGGGTTTGGCAAATAGAAATAGGTATGCCCACAGCAATAATACTGAATAGCCTTTTCGGGTTAAAATGAGAGACAAAGGAAACAAGACTCAATTATAATATTAAAAATTAATTTTGCAATTTCTTTGGTATCCACCAACTAATCCTTTGACATCGTAATAACTTATATGATAAAACACTGTTCGTGTTTTACCTTAATCATAATAGTTTACAGTAATCTCCTAAAGATCGTTTTAATTGTTTCAAATTGTTTAAATTTTTAAACAGAACACATTAATAATAGTAAAAAACCTAAAAAAACAGATTAATTTTCTGGTAGATAAAAAGTAGACTATTATAATTGAGCTTGCTAATAACAATTTGACATCTTCAATATTTTTCCCATAAAAATGTTCTTATAATAATAGTTTACTAATAGTTTTTTTAACGTAATAAAACATATTTGTATATGATATTTAAGGCTTTAAATTAATAAATAGGTGCATTAAAATTTATTCAAGAGCTGTGTAGTAGAGGTGTTAGTAGTAGTGTGTTTTTTTAGTCAACTTTCTTTCTTAGTTTGCATCACTTGCACTCAAAACTTAAAGGTTAAATGAAACTGAGCCGTTTTGGAAGGATATCGTCTTGGATGCCACCGCGATGGTGCTTAAAGTCATCAAGTCGACGCAATGACTCCCAAACATTCAGGAATGCGTTGTACTAGAACACACAACTCTCGGTAGATCTTTTTTTTTTAAATATAAAAGAGGTATTGTTAAAATAATTAAGCAAATGTAAATTTTATTTATATAATAACAATTTATAAAATAAGGCCACGAGAAAGTCACAGTCTTCCGTCACAGTTCCGGTTTATATAATTTTTAAATTGTTACAGGTTTTTTTTCTTTTTTTTACTTTTCATTGATGATTAGAGAAAACGATTTTAAAGATGACTTTGGATTTTTTAATGTTTATAGTATAATCGATAATCATAAGCATTATTCTATGACAAAATATTATTGACACTACACGTGTACCTATATAGCGCAGTTAGAGTAGACTAAACTAACGGCAATTCAAGATTATCTTAGAAATAATTTATCACAGTGATTCCTGCATTGCGCAGATAGTACAGGATCCAAAACCAAGGCTCGTCATGGGGCGACAAAAACTGTTGAGACGTGGCACAAACTACACAAAATTAACAAAATGATTACTATTACACTACGGCAAAAAAAAAAGAAAAAAAACACATGAGCAAATTAATTTATAGCTTTACCACTTTTATATATGAAAAATAAAATTAAATTTACCAATAAAATAAGTTTTCAACTTTAAGCTAAATATTCTATTATTGTAAACCTAACTAGTAACAAAACAAAACCGTTGTGCTTATATGTATTTCTCTTTAAATAATTATATACATAACTATTTTTTTGAGGTTGCTGATGTTATAAACTATTGTCATAGCTATAACACAAGACATAAAAAAATTATGCTGTTCAACAGAAATAAAAATGTTTCTAAAATTTTTGGAAATAGCCAATGCACTCTTTACCCGAAGTTTTCCAAAAATTAGAAGGAACATTTATAGATATTAATGACCTTTGTAAGTTTAAGATCACATTAAAGTAAATTTTACCGGACAATCCTTTAATTCATTGGGAGGATTCTCTTGCACTAGGTCTCGTCCAGCCAAACCTTTCATTGGGCTGTTAATTAAGAGTCCTGTTCGCCTTTGGGCCCATTGTTGCGCAATCGGCAATGTTAACCATACGTCTTTTAATGCAAAACATGGTATTTTATTCCCCTGTTTCGGACGCCGTTCTTCAATTGATTTTCTTTAAACTTTAAGAAAATCAAGAAATCGTTGCTATAAGTGTTTAGTTGAATAATTATATTAGGCCCCTCATACCTCGAAAATTTAAAAAAAAATTAACAGATACTACTAAGGATAATCTAGTTACTTTTCGACGTCACAAGGTGTAATATTTGTTACATTTTCGAAATTTCGAAGTTTGAGGGGAATAATTTAACTATTTCACTAAACACTTACCAAGTTTAAAGAAAATTGGTTGAAAAACGGCGTCCGAAACAGGGGAATCAAATACCATTTTTTGCATTAAAAGCCGTATTGTTGACATTCCCGACTGCGCAACAATGGGCTACTGGCCCAAAGGTCAAGATGACTCTTAATGCGTTCTAACAACTGGTCGACGTAAGATAATAATAAAACCGGGTTTTGGACCGTCCCCCGTCAAAACGATAAGAAATGACACTGTCGTAGATACACACGCTAACAAAAACAACCAATCAACCAAACCATATAATGTCCTGGAGGCCTGGGCATTTTCCCAACACTATTAAGCCACTTGCGGGAGCTACACAGTACACATGGCACAAAAAACAAAACAAAAACAAAAATTAACTACTTCCACGGATACTATAGAGTAATATAAAATAAAAAAGAGAAATATTTCATTAGATTTATTTTACTTAGGTGAAAAAGTTCAGTGATTAAATAATCGAATAGTTCATAAAATGAGGAAGGAAGTAGCGTTTTTATTTTTTATATTTATTGTCTGAAAGACATATTAAAAACATTTGTATAATATTTTGACGTATTTCCAGACTTTAAATTTGTATCCTAAATAACTATACACAGGGTGGACATTACGATGGAAGAGAATATAAGTAGTATTATTTACAAATAGAATTACAGTATTTGCTATACACACTATAGTACAAATACTTTATTTATTTGATAAAGAGAAGTGAATCCATGACAGAGTCTAAGAAAACTCCAATACAGCCAGTTTAGAAAATCATAGTCTACTCATCAATAGTGTCACGGATTGGCTTCTGTCTTCAGATTCCACTAAAGCGATGGCATAATCTTCAAATACATATTTCTTCAGCTCATAATCTCTAGCTTCCTAAAATGTCATGTGATATGTAATTCAAAGCACTGGATAATTAAGTCATTAATTGGTATTAGCTGATGAATGCTTGCATTAAAAACTTTCAGTAATTAACTTCGAAAAGATATTTTATATCTAAGAAGTGTATATACATATACATATACATATAGATATTACATATATACATATATACTATAGTAAAAGTCTATATCCCTTTCGAGCTAAAAAAAGTAACAAAGCTGAACTGTTAAAAATATTTTATCTCCAAGAGCTTTGATCTAAAAGAGCTGAAATATTTAGTATATAAATTGGTAATTTTTCGCAGGCTAATTTAGGCTACTCTTAAGACATCAATTAAAATTATATGCAAATCACTTATATAAAGCAAAAAATTAAATAAAGCTATTAGATGTTAACATTCTTCATGAATAAACTTGTCAGAAATGTACCTTCTTTATCAGTATATTAGATGAACGGTGATGAAGACTTTAAATTACATCTTAAGTAACTTTGTTTTATAATTAAAAATTATACTCTAAACTAGGTATGTTAAATAATATTCGAGAATTAAGATTTTTAATATGAACGCTAATGGAAATACTATTAACACATTCTATAAAGTAATTGTTCATATTGTTAAAAGTTTAAACTCATTTTCAGGTTCATTCCGTCTTTTGGTCCTCCACTGATTGATCAATTCACAAGCATTTTTACATTTCATAATCTGCATCTAATCTGCAAGAATCAATAGGTATAAATCTCGTTATGATAAAGAAGTCCCACAGCTTAAAGACGTCACTAAAAGCCTCCCTAACAAATAAGCTTGGATTATGCATAAAATGTAGTTGGAATCAAAAAGACGCCGCTGTCGCTTTGTAAATAATCAACTGAGCTTTACCGATCTTGGTAATAAAATTTTGAATTTCGCCTGCCAATTGATAGAATTATTAACTGTTTTGGGACATTAACCTAATAATGAAGAGGATTATTAGTTTTTATATCCATAATAAACACCTATAACGTTTGCTTGGATATAATAAAAAAAATAGATTATTCTGAGATGTGTCTGTCATTGACGCATGGATATCAAAAGGCGTTATAAAACTTTCTAATTAAAAATTTCATTCTGTAATTAAAAATTAGAAAGCTGTTATTATAGTTGTAGATAATATAGTTTCATTAATATATACAGCAAGAGTTTGTAACTTTAACTGTAAAAAAAATTCGGTGCTAACAATTACGTTATAATGAATTAATGTTGTTTCTTTGATTAAGTATTCCTATCATATGCCTTGCCAACAATCGCACTTTCATGAATAATATTTGACGAACATTTTTATTAACTTTATAATTGGCATGATTAACTGATAAAATTAGAATATTCACCTGTAGTAAGGTGCAATTAAAAATAATACATTCCAACATGGTCAGGCACGGGACATTGAGCCTAGTTTTAGTTTTATAAAAAGATTTTAAGTTTTTAACTAATTATACTTGATTTAATCTATTTTAATTTTTATGGTAATTTAATTTAAGTTTTTTAAAATACTGGATAGAAAGCTGATTGGTTATAGTACTTGCCTTTGGATCCTAACTTTATCAGTTCGATCTTGAGAAAAGTTAGCAGCTTTTTGAGGGTTCGGTACTGAACCCATTTGCCATTTGTCATTAGGATATTAGTTAATGATAATAGGTGACGTGATATAGTAACAAGGACTGGTGTTCGGAAAGTTCCCCTTCAAAACGCGATAAAATTCCTCGGGCCAAGAAAGACGCAACAAATAAATAAAGAGTTTATTAATAAAATAAAGTAACAGTTACACACTTTTATATCGTGGTCATAGATTTCTTTTAACATGTAATATAAAATTTTTACCGACATTTTAAGAATAAACAATAGCTTTTTATCAGGTGATTATTGTAAAAAATTATTGTCTAAGATACAATGTATTTTTATATGTAATAAATTTATTGAATAATTTGAATTAAATTATATAAATGCATTTATACGTTTGTATGGTAGAGGGCATCTTTATTTCGTAATACTATTATAATTATAGACTTTTTAATAGAGGAATAGCATAAAATCATTCAACTCCTAAAATACATAGAGAAAATTGGCGTAGGATGTCAGAAAACAATAGTTTATTTTGAGTATCCCTTTAAAGTTTCTTTCCCGGTAATATTTATTACTAAAGTTTCGTTCTTTGTCTCGTCAATTCCTTGGCCACCTGGTCTCTTTTTTTTAAAATTAAATTTAAATTTTAAAATTAAATTAAATTTTAATTTAATTAAAATTAAATTTTAAAATTAAATTTTTTTTTAAACCTTTCAAATGAAGATAAATTTAAAAGAATTTATTAGTTTAATTTTTTTACTGATTATAAACTACTTTACAAGGCTTTTTGTAAATTTGAGTTTTGCTTAATGGATAAGGTTGATATAAAAATGGTACATAATGGAATATTTAAACAAGCTTAATCTAAAGCAGTTCAACCAGCTGATTGATTGTTAGGTCAACAATCATATGAACTGATTAAAATCACAGTTTTTATTTTTTAATTAGCAGTTGAAAAGTTAGCAGCGATAAATTTGTTATAGTATAATTTTGCTTCATATAATTACATCAATATACGACGTAGACTAGCAAATAGGTTGTATACTTTAGCCTCGTACGAAAAACATCAATTCATACTATAGTGATGACGTAATCAAACCAAGGGAGTACTTTTAATTTAAAGAAATAATTCTACAAGTTTTCCAAATATTTATTTTAGTTTTTGTATTTTACTAATGAGTTTAAATTAGTAGCATAAGTCCATTTAATGTGGCTGGACCACTTCCAAAATGGCGGGTTTCCAAACAGAACGGTAAATGTTTGATATACCGGTAATTCATTATAACAATTAATCAATGCCGAATATGAATGCATATGTGAACATTCACTCTATTGGTTGGCATTACTTTTTCAACCTGTTTCTAAAATGAATATGGTTTATAAGATATTGTTTGTATTTTTTATACGTAGAAATTTAAATACATGCACCCAAATTATTCATAGTCATAGTAATTTATTTTCTGGTTAGATACAATTTACAATATTGCATATCTCAGTCGTATATGTATACAAATCTATATATAAATTAATAAATAAACTAAAACAGATCATACAATACAAAATTAAAATATTTATTCAAGTAGACAGGAATTCATCAACACTATATAGCTCTTTATAAGAAAATGTTTATCATGTTAATCATAATAATACTAATATATCCGATTGTATACAATATTGATTGTTTTTAAAATAATTAATTATTCTGTGCTAGACATGGTTTTGTGTATCTAGTAGTTCGCCCTCAGACACATGGTGTTAATAAACAAATGAAAAGAACAGAAGTTGAGATAAAACAGATACAAAAGAGCAAAAAAAAAACAAATCCAGATATTGTCTTCTAGTTCTTGGCTTCGAAGGGAAACGGTATAGGGTGTATCTTTAAAATTGCTTTTTAATTCTTATGCGTTTACCATTAACCTGAATTGGTTAACCTTTAATTCCTTACTACAAATATTTAATTCGTTAAGTCGCTACTTTGTAAAGTCTTTTATAAAACACGGTTTAATATTTTCATTTTTAAAAATTTCGATGTGTCACATTATTGCTGATCACTTATTAAATACCTATTAATTTTTTTTTAATGCTTCAGTTTCGTAATACTCTTCAAGTGCCAATTTTTTTCTTCATTTACTTTGCCTATTCTATGATAGGCATTCATACAATTGTTTGTTATCTCTAGTAAATTTATTTGGATAACATTAAACAGCTTACTTATTTAGTTCGTCAATGTGATCTATAAATAAAAATTACCTTAATTAAGATAAATGCGTTTGTTTGATGCTCTAAAAATAAATCACAAGGAAAAGTATTGTAAAACCCATAAGTTTTTACCCTCAGAAAGAAAATGAAAACAAAACAAAGATTTCTTACAACTCAAACGCGCTTTACCGAAGTAAGCTCGAACATAAACCCAGATTCCAATTTGGTTTTCTGTAGCTTCGCTCTTCCTATGTTTTGGGTTTTAAGAGATATACGACACTAATACAAATTAGTATTCTTATATAGTTGTTTTTACTATAGTTTTAAAATTGTAATAAAAACTGCAATTCTAAAACTAAAACTTAAGACTATAGAATTTATAGATCGATCCTTTGCTTTACTATATTTAAACTCCTTGTTGGAATAAATAGTAAACATAGATAATAAAATCCCAAAATTTCGTTTCGGATTGTTAATCTAAAATGTATTAATTGCAATCTTGATATAGTCGTTATTCAGAGTCAGCCTGTTCTGTTCGTGACAGGCTTGGGAGAGATACATTGCCGATATAGGCTCCTCTCCCCCCACTCCCTCTCTCAACCAACCCGACACAAACCCATGTGTTGCGTATAATCAGCTCTTGGAGTAAAGGAATATAAATGAATAAAGTCTATGAAAATTTTTATGTTTTCCAGTGCATATTAATGAAGTAATTGTAAAGATAGGAAACCACAATGATCAATATATGAATATTGCTCAAATTATCTGGGCAATGTTTAACATTAAATATGTCTTTAGTCCAAATGAGTAGTTAACTCTAAGTTGCAGTAAAAAATACAAAAAAAATTAAATCATGTCATAAAATAACCACAACACAGGTGCCTTAGATTAACGATGTTTTAGTACTTTGTTTTTTACATGCATCATAAGTTTCAAATGTGATAATTTCTTACCGTACATGATGTTTACCTACGTTATCTACCATATAAAAAACAACTCACTAAGTGGTGCTGAAATATATTTTCCTACTAAAAAGGACACTAGTCTCCTAAAGGTCAGAAAGCATGTAGCCTATGTTGGATTGGATTTATCTTCTATTCTATAAGCTCTACCATTAATAACTATCGACAGTTATAAAAAAAACTTTTTCAAATAAAATATTTATTAGCTTATATACAACCCCTATCATTTTAAGGAAGTAAACAAACAAACAAGGAATATCATTGAAAATATTATAGCTAAGTCTTTTAAAGAAGGATTTACTATTTTATTGCCAGTGTGGAAGAGATCGTACAAAAAATGTTCATTACCAAAAATTATTCCAAATTACCAAATTACTTTTTTCAAGAAATTATTCAATTATAACGGTCCCATTACAGCGTAACTTGTGTATGCGTATGCAAATGCGTAGTGGATTCAACTGTACATTCGGTATCCCATCTTATATAAATCTCCCAGCTGAGGCCATTACAGAAATCCTAGCTTTGCCCAGAATAAGCTTAGGAAATTGGACGATAAATATAAACAACTATTCTGCATAGAGTTTCCCGTTTTATTTAACACTTTGATAGTTTTAAATATATGTACTTTTATAAACAACTAACAAACATACTTTAATTATTCTTACCCAAATTAAAAGGGTTTTCTCGGGCTATAAAAATATTAATATTGTTCTATGATAAGATAGATGGTTAATACAATACAATTAAAACAATAGAAAATGTGAAATAATATTTAACATTAATCTAAATGTGTCTGTAAATAATTTATATTAAGACATTTTATCAGTTTAAGCTAGATATTAGGTATTGTGTATGTAAGATATTTAAAAAGCATTTAACATAAAATTACGTTGATTCAATTTTATGTATTAAATAAAATTGAATATCTGAAAACCGTATATTGCCGTATACAATATTCTGTACCATAAAAATTTTAAATTTGCGTTAACTTAAATGTTCATTCATGTAAAATAAAAATGACTTTTTTATACTCTCTCACTAATTTACAAATTTTATTGTAAAAACTACATTTTATTATTGGTAATGTAAAATTATTTTACCATAATTCTTAATTCACTTATAAAACAAAAAGGTAACAAAAGGTTATTCATACTTAATATAATCACTAAAATTAGTAAATAATGCCACATTCGGTAAGGGTAATAATTTGTTAAACAATAAAAAAGTTTTATTTTATACAACAATGTTTAACAAAAGCACGACACAAACATGTAATAACTCACGACTTGTACTTTTGTACACCATAGAATGGAGTAATATTAGGACTTGAACGTGTTTTAGTGTACTTTCAAAACTTAACCCATTCATTGAGTACTTTCTAGCTATACAGCTATTCTTTTACTTTGTAAATTAGAATTAAAAATTATAAACAACTATATTAGTATAACTAAATTAGATAAAATAAATATTATAGACTTGCTGTTTTAATAAAAAGATGATAATTGTTATGTAATTTTCAAAATTAACAGTAATTAACACAGTTCATTATTAGAATATTAAATGTTAAAGTCATTTCTTCAAACTTAATTACAGTCAAATCTCACTTAACTGCTGGATTCCCATTTAAGGAAAGACTCTTGAATGACATAGATATGGACATATCTTCTTAGTTCTAAAGGATTTCGTCTGTTACGTACCCTTTTTCCTCCACCTACTTAACCGATTTTAAGACCGTGGTGCTATTTTAAAGCTTATGATATAAATTGTGTGCGAATGATGATTTCGTTTCAGCCTTCGACCCCCTATCATTTTATTTATTTCTATAGTGCGCTTTAATTGTTGACCAGCTTTCATTATAAGATTTTAAAATGTAAATTGTAACTTAACATCTGATTACCTTCAGGTGAATTTTAAAGTCAGATTATAAACAAAAATATATCACATATCAATGAATAATCAACATAAATATTGTTGAGACATATAGATTTTTTATTTACATATGGAAATAAAATGTTCTCTTGAATAGATAATTTCCTTTTCTGTTCACAATAAAATTAATTTAATTTTACATGAAAAGTTAACTTTATAATAACTGTGAGTTTAAAGTCATATAGTTCCTTTGAATTTTATTGTAGGTGAGTATAAACATTAACAGAAAGAAATATAATACAAAATGCTCAATTTGCGCACGGACCCTCTAGTATATTTTGAAATATACTTACCATCGTTTGAGTCGAAATAATGGTCTGTATTGTTACAGCACATCTACTTCCTTACATGTTATATTTATTTCAGCCTCTATAGTTTACCCGCCGTCGTCTGTCCCTGCTGCAAAGCACATTGGCACACCGTTTCTCAAGTCGTTCCGGTCTGATGCACTACAAGTTCAGTAATGGACCAGTAATACACGTTTTATACGGTGCTAGACTGCAGATTTTATTGCTTATAATAATATTACTAAACAATATTTTTAAGTTTTTGTATAAGTTAATTTTTTTACATTTTATGTGATTAATTGATTAATTTTGCCAACTCTTCAGCCCATTTCTTAAGCCACTCGCTGAAACGTGCGATAAGTTTTACATTAGTAATAGGCTTTCTATTTATACTAAATCTGGTTTCACAAAACTAAAAGCTGTTTAGTCTGATTGTAACTTTGAAATATTCGTTTTTAAAACAAGACTCAAATAAACCTCAAGTATTGATTATCCATGTTCAACGTACAACAAACTCACCACTAAGCACAATATGATCCCCATTCATATTGTGTACTTCATAATTCACAATACTTCATACTTCATATTGTGTAAGCTTCATGTACACGGATAAAAAAGTAAATCGTCAATAGCATTACAATACCACAGTAAAAGCCAAATTATTACATCCTAAGTTCATTTTAATAAACCCTACTATTTTTACAATTTTAATTTATCTTACATGTAGAATAATTTCAAGACTAAATATGTTATAGATTAGTAACTTTTTAGAAAAATTTATAGAACGCACGACTTGAGAGTTTCAATAGTCATACATTGTGTGAAATGAATAATTATAAGTGTTCAACATAACTAACTTAGTCGATCTAATGTAGACTGTTAAGTGATAACGCACGTGAAGAGGCTGTGCCAGACACACTCGCCACTTCATGTCACTAAATAAAGTGTAACAGATTGGAGATAATTAATTAAAACGTTAAATATACCCATACAGCACACAAAGTCTAAATCACGTTGAATAAACATGTAGGATGGATAAAAATTAACCGTCTTGCAATTATCTTTTTTAAGACGTTTTGTAAACGTCTCACAATACACGTCTTATTTTTCTACATCTATAGTACGTTTTCATTTATTCATTCATAAAACCAATTCGCATTAACCTTAATTAAGATGTCTTATTGATATACAAGAAAAATTATAAATGTAAGATTATATTATTCTTATATGTTCAAAAATTTTTTTTAATTAACTCAGGAAAATTTTTTTCATAAACTTATACGTAGTAAATATTGGTATATTGTAACTGTTAAACTAACAATAAATGAAAAAATCAATAAAATTTATTAATTAACTTTTTTTAAAAAATATAGTTTTTTCATCCTGAAGATGAATAGAAAACGTCATCAAAATGTTTCCGTGTTTGTTGTCGTTAACGTATAAAAGATGTCAAATTTACGTTTTAGGGACATCACCGCTCAACTCCTGCAAACTCATTAATAATTATGAAAATCCCGAATTCAGTACCGGTACACTTAAAAATAATTTAAAAGCTTTTGGTTTTGCTAATCTAAATGTGTGTTTTTAACTAAGTTTGTCAATATATGTTTGTAGCCTGAACTAATGTTTTCCCAATAAAAGATTCTTGTCATATTCAAATACCTGATAAAATAAGCAAAGAATTTATTTGAACTGATGAGACAGTCTTTTGAAGTCTCTTTTGAAAACAGGCCTCAGCTCAAGTAACGGGATTAATCCTTCTCAGAAACAGAGGTGAAGAAAACAAAGAAACGCAGTCACACTACCTCTCCTTCAAGGTGCAAAGTACGAATGCCACAACTGTTTGTAGACGATCAACAATCCACAAAAGATTTCTGATTTTATCAATTATTTAGAAACGAAATCACCTAGGCTAATTAATTTTCATTTCTTTCAAGATCAAGTCGATAAAACAATATTTACTCAGTAAGATAAAATTACAAAATAAATTATTCTATAAAAATCCTATAGGTCATAAAAATATGCCATATTAATTCATTCCGATTTGAGTTTTGAAGCACGATTACAAAATTCACATTCTTCTGACATTTAGGAATATTGCGGAACTCTTTTACTGAGTATATATGAATCTAAGAATTAAGAAATTAATTGAATCAAACGAATGATACGACAAATATAAATGCAATTCAACAGTTTCGATTTCATGAGACATTTAATCTTTCTTTCAATAAATTGTTCTGTATATATTACGCATGATTTTAGAAAGTCACTTCCTCTGCAAAGTATAGCTCACTAGTTTTTAGTTAATGTTTCCACCCAAGGTGATGAAAATGAGCTATTTGTTTTTCAAGTTTACTGCATATTTAATTATTTCACTACAAGCCAGATTTTTCAAACCCAATGCAAAGTAAATTTAATGACACATTATTTCTTATGTAAGAACATAAGAAATAATGTGAATTCTATGAAGCCATAGAAACTACTTGTGGGTCTGGTTAGTTCGTGTGGTACGTTGGGCTTCGCCGTTAAACTAATTTGATTTATTTTACTTGAACTTTTGCTCTTGATTCATAAATTAAACCACAGTAACAGTTTAATTATAAAATGTTTTATTGTTTAATTAATCCAAAACAATAAATAAATCGTTTTGAGATTTCACCACTACACTCTCTGCCTTTGAACACCTGCTTTTCCAATACTCTGTGTGCTCGTGCTGATGATTTCGATTCGATTTGAGTTTGTCTTTGTCGTCTACTCGTCTGTCGTGTGTCGTCAACCGTCAACCACTCTAAGGTAAGCCGGTAAGCATTTATTTATTTCCATAAGCTTATATATTAAGCTTTTACCTTGATATGGTAATACAGTATTATTTTATGAAAGTGAAAATTGTTTTTTAATCTGTCAAGGTTATATATTTTACTCTAACCAAAGACATTAAAATTGTAAAGGATATCTAAACTAATTTACTCTGAAATACCCTTCTATTATGAACTAAACCTCTGTAGGAATCCAATTGTTTTGTCTAATAATTTAGTATAATTCTTTACCTTTTATATCTTGTATTAGACCAACAGACCTTTATATCTAGTAATTATTCATTGCTAGGAATAGCATTTGTAATCTTGGATCAGGACCTTAAAATAGGCCCTACATTCCCAAATTTATTTTTATAGGTACAACTTACCAATCTCCTCAAGACAGTCTCTTGTCTGTTTTAAATTGATTGTCAGACCAATTTACTTTTAATTAAATTTTAATGACTGAAAAACTGTTTAGGCTACATTATAACTTATCTTTGTCTAAGATGGGCCAAAAGTTTGTCACTGGGATAAGTTTGATCGGGCTCATCGCTGTTTATTTATGTTTGTAATCTCTGTTTATTATCTAGGTATCTATCCAATTTCATCATGTGATGAGATAAAACATATTACCTGTGTCAAAATAGCCTACCGGTGAATTTGAAAGAATAGTTTTTGTTTCCTATGGAGTTAAAAATATAAAATCCAATAATATGGTCCCGGCCTTAGGTCTTTGCATGACAATTAAACTTACCATAGTAGCATATTCCCTTAAACTTATAGGAAAATTCACCAAAATGTAGAAATTATGTCTACTCTTTTATCTCAGATTACAGTAATGTTGAATGATGTTCGACCTACATGCTAGCCCACAACATGTCTGTCAACCCTAACTCTGAATCAACTGCGAAGTCTCTTAACTGGGATACCATACTAGCGAATAAAAATATCGATCGATCCAATCGATATCAACTATTGATTCAATTTTAACTTAACTTAAATAACAAAGACAATAACTAACTGTACTGACAACTGAAATTTTTACAAAATAACATAGTATACCGTCGGTAGGCTATAAATAGGCTATGTTAAAAAAAACAAGGTCTACTCGATCACATTCTTTTTAACTTTCCTGGGAATGAATACCAGTACTAAGGTTGGTTCTTAATATAAATAGAGATAAGTTTAGGTTATGACAGTTGGATTTGTCAAGCCAAATTTTGTACGGTATTTGACATTAGTTGTCTATCCGACACGATATACCGTAGATCGGATCAATTGATTTTTTTATTCTAGCCTATAGTATGGTAGTCCAGTTAAGAAACTGCACCCGTCAGCGGGTACCCTAATTCCTTAAACATTTCCCTATTTAGGAAATATTTCTACCCTATTGTGGTTGAAGGCATGGTTGGACCTAATCCTGAAACCATGTTACTTTTTTTCATTTTGATGTACCCACAAGCCAAAAACAATATTATTCATATCTACAGTAGACACCCCTCTCTTAACCAGCCCTCGGGACCGGGCCTACGGTCGGATAACTTAACCTAAAAGGTCAATTAAAGCGGGCAACATGCAACATGTAATAAAACAACAAATCCTAAAACACGTTCAGCCATTTATCAAAATAGGCTATGCTCATGTGCTAACCAAGCAAAAAATAACTGACTTTAAGTGATGTTCCACAGTTCTTTGAGTTCCCGTGTGGGTGTGATATATTTTAGTAAAGCAATAAAGGTACATTAGCCTGACATATATGTGTTCTATGACACCCATACTCCTTAGCCCATATTTTAAGGCAAATATACAGTAAATTAACTGAAGGGTGAGTGTGAAAGATGAGATATAGAGCTTTTGTTTATTGACAAAGACCATGTGATTCATTTGTTATTAATATTAAAACAAAGGCTCCTGGTTCAAGTTTCAAATCTTCTAAAAAACTTAAAACTGGTCAACGTGGTCGCAACTGCCTAAGGCCGGTTCTGAGGCTTACGGGTGGGGTTACACTACCAGATATTTTCTAAGCCAACCCACGGCCCTTTTGCGATACAGTAGTACTGATATCTCAAACCCTTCTCCCCCTCCCCAATGCCTATGGGAAATAATAATAAGAGATAAACTTATGTGTTTTAGAGCTACAATATAAAATTTCGACACATTTTAACTTACACAGTAGGTATGTAACCGAGGCAGTGTAAATAGCCATACCGATATAGGCTAAATTGAATTGAACACAATAACAAAATGTTCAAACCGAATTCCCTTAAAACTGCTTCATTTTACTGAAAAAAACATTTTTCAAATTTCCTATAGAAAGGGAAACTATCTTGAATTGCCTAGGCTTATTCCTCAATTATAATCTTAGCCTATTTCAATTGTTTGGAGCATAAAAATTATAAGAAATTCATAAAATCTTATTACCGTAATAGAAATCTTATCGTTCATAGAATCACTTTATAGTTATTACCATAGCAATGACACGGGCAACTGATTATCCGTTGCCTACAGATAAACTGTTTGCAAACACTGCAAGTTTGCATACTTTTTGGTTTCATTACCGGTATTGAATTCACCTCATCGCTCACCAGAAAAAAATCAAATGTAGACTCCCTCTTAACCGGCCACCTCGAGACCAGACCGCAGCCGGTTAATGAATTGGCGGGTTAAACTGATGTAGGCCTACGTTTTAAAATGCCAACCTACAATTTAATATGCCCTAAATGCAAATATACTTGAAAAAAAAGAACTCGAAAAATATTTCCGAGTAGCCTATAATTTATATAGCTAACCTCTGACACCCATGATATCCACGACTAAACTAAACTAATAATCACAGTTTCTTAATTATTAAGAACAGATTAACAGTTTCTTAATTATGGTCTACTGGATTTCAGGTCCAAGCGCATTCACTTCCGTCCAGGATATAATATGTTTGAGAATGTCAGTACGGTATAGTGTTGAATTGAATTATAGATAAGAAAACAACATTTCCGGCAAAACACAGCCTGTTAAAGCGATGTCGAGATAAATAATGGTTGACTAAAAAAATGTTGATTTTGTGTCAGCTTGGCCGGTTAAAGCTGAGACCGGGTTAAAAGTTGGCCGGTTAAGAGGGAGTCCACCGTAAAGGATAAACACGTTTAACATATATTAGGCCTACTGAAAATTAACGTGTGTAATCTACTTTAAAGTGTATTGTGAGACCAAACTTAACAATATAGCACCAATATTGAAAACTCCGGACAGTATAACAACCTTGGATCGGACTCCCTAAAAATCCGGACTGTCCAGGGTAAACTCGGACGTCTGGTAACCCTACTTACTTATCCCATGGGGAAAAAATTTGTAAAACTTGGTACCGTACTGATTAACCAATATTTGCTTGTAACACCTCCAAGGCCGCAAACCTTCATAGTGCTTATTGAGAATAGGCTATATATAGTAAAATTCATTTTGCAGCAAACATGTTGTGACAATATTATTTGTTTTGACTAACACTCGTAAAAATCTACAACTATTATGACTAGATAACCTAAACCAGATTGTTTATTAAAAGCATATTTTTCATTCTTTTAAGGCTGTGTTCGAGATGGGAACCCAATTTGACATCAGGATCATCCCATCAGGAGCCACATCAAAGGATCTCAAAGTCTGACTTGCGCTGATTCTCTTCTAAAATTAGAAGGTACTGTTATGTTTTATTTGGACGTGGTGAATTTTTATAATAAATTATGAGAGAATACTACTAAATCCCAACCTAAATCGTAGAATATTTTGTACATCTGTAGTGGACCTCTTAATCCGTACCCAAGACTAATTTTTAAAGGTTCATTTGTCATAAATTAATTCATGTACTGTACCGTACAGTAGGCCTACTCAGTACTTTGTAGGCTAATAATTTAAGCTTAGGCAAATGTGAACTGAGTGAATAAAAAAGAATACATAAATACATAAAGCAAAATCAGTGTAGCACAAACCAGTTTAATGCTCAGAAAACTCTTAAGGATGAGCTTGTCCCATTTCTTTTGGATGTTATTATATTTATTTATCGCACATCTTATTGTACAAAGAGCTTTCTTTTGACCCAGTGCAGGACAAAAACTGAAATGATTTGACGGGTAAAAATGTGTGTAATTTAAGTTTTCAATAGAGTAAAATGTGATATTATAGTGAAACCATCTCTATCCTCCGGAGGAGAAGTACGATGGTTGATTGGATAGATGGATCAGCGGTTTCCATTACCGTACCCATTTCTATAAAACACTACTACCGACTAAAGACATTTATTGTTAAAAATAACTGATAAAGAAGGTACCTATTAGCTTTCCAGAATAGGCGAGTTAAAGTTTAACTGGTTGTGATAGTTGGTATGTTAAGAGTATCATTTTGGTTAGCTTTTCTTATTAAAATGTATATAGTAATATTAATTTAAAACTCCAAATGTACAATAAGTTTTATAATTTGTTGGTTACGTAACAAATTAAAAAAATTATTGGACATTTGGAGTTTTAATTTAAAACTACTATATGTTAAGAGTATGTTTATAGTATACTGTTGACTCCCTCTAATCCGGACTCCTCGGAATCGGACCATTGTCCGGATAAAAAAATTGTTGGGCAATCCGGCGGTTGTTAACTTGTGCAAATTAAAATCTTTAATAGAGTGTATTTACATAATTCTAAACATATATAAGGACAATTTTATAACCTAAACATTACGTTGTTTTGCTACCAACTTGATGGAACCTCATTTTGATGACATCGATAAAAACAAAATTGACACCAGACAATAAGAAATAACACAAAAAAGGGCCACAAATAAAAACTTCATAGATTTATTTTTTTGTTAAGAAAGGGGCTACAATTTTAAATTCATAAAATCACTATGCAGTTACTCTAACTACAATTTTACCTACAGTAGACTCCCTCTTTAATGGCCACCTCGTGACCAGGATGCGGCCGGATAATGAAATGACCGGTTAAACCGATGTTCATTTCAGAACGCCAACCTACAATTTTATATGGTCTAAAATATAATTATCGCTTGAAAAACAACTTTAAATACATTACTGCATATGATTTATAGCTAACATCCAACACCCATGAAATCCACAACAAACCTAAATTAATAATAATTTGTTTCTCTATTGTGGTCTACTGGATAGTAGGTCCAAACACATTGACTTCCGGTGGCATTCACTTCCGTCAAGGACGTTAAATTTTAATTGGTTTGAGAAATTCAATATGAAATAATGTTGAATTTAATGATACAGTAGAAAAATACGTTTCCGGAGAAAGACGGCCGGTTAAAGCGATGTTGAGATAAAAATGGCCGGTTAAAAAGGTGTTCTTTTTGTGTTAGGGTAGGCCGGTTAAAACGGAGACCGGTTAAAAGGTGGCTGATTAAGAGGGTGTCTACTGTACAAATTAATCTCGTAATAATATAACTCAATTCAAAATTACTAGAAGGCAAACAATATACGGTACAGTAACTTTTAAAATTACCCACACTTCGGTATGACTATCCGGAATGAGCGTAATCGTAAGCCGAACTGAGGTTCTTTGTTTACATGTTGACCAAAACAGACACGTTCAATCCTGTCAATTTTGGCCTCAAGAAACCCGGTGCGCTGATAACTCATTTCCAAGACCTCGTCCGGACCATCCGGCGTCCAGATCATTGGAGTCCGAACGAGAGGGTGTCGACTATATGTCAATTTTTTATACTTTTTATGTATTTTTTTATATTTCAGTCTGGTAGATTGAAAATTTTCGCAGCACGTCTGATAGAGTGGTTATTGTGCGCTGGCTTGGCACACCGTGTTCTGATATTGGATAATGTAATCAAATTTCAACATGGATGGGACAAAATTATCTTTAAACGTTTTTGAACCATTAACTTAATACTTTGAATAATTTCTTAATTTATTGGTATCCGTTACATGTAGGCTATACTAGTGATTACGCAGACTTGTCTATCAAAGTATAGTCGAATCACGCTAAGCCAAGCTAATTAAGACTGGACCCTTTTAGGTTTTGAAAGTTTGCGGAATGGGGAGAATTAAAAAAGCTCAAGGTATTACTCGTTTACCTTTGCCGTTTACTTCTATCAAGGTGTATGATACCGTGAAACAATGAAACGGCTATCAAGGACCTTTGTTAATGGCCGATAAAACATTTGCTCGGTGTTTGTTCATTGTACGCAGTTTGATCACTAGCGACCTCTTATCCAATGTCCAATTGAATTTCAGCCCTATTATTTACATCTGAGTGAATAAATTATGCCTTTTAGTGTAAAGTCTGTAGCAAAACATTAATTAAATGTTATGCTATTCTTTTTAGTTAACTACACCTTATAGTTTATCTTTGGAACACATTTAAAAAGGTCCCTTGTAACTGTAACTTGTTTAATAAACCGCCAGTTAATCCAGCCATTTTTAAAACCGGCATGTGGGCCGGTTCCACGGTCACCGGATTTGAGGGTCGGTGTCTGTACTATGAAATTTGACAAAGAAACCTTACGTGTTTATTGTTTGTTTGATACAGCTCTAAGCCATTTAATTATTAATGTCTAAAGGAAAGTGGCTATTGTTCGGTAGCTACTAAAAGTATCTCACCCAAGTCACCTTAAAGTTTAGGGCCTAACAGTTTTGGTTGTAACATAGGCTAATTGCCTTAAAAAAAATTCATAAGCAGGTTTATTTTTAGAAAACTCAGAGCTTTATCAGGCTTTCAAAAATGGTCGCAGTACAGTAGACTGTTGATACTGTACTCCAATATTATTTGGCCTAACACATTCTGTAAACCAACAATGTGTTGGCGGCAATATATCCTACTGATTTTGTTCATTTCTGTGAAGTATTGCAGTACAGTTTCAAGATTTTAATTTTGTTTCTCTGTTAATTTAACTGATGTTTGTATCAAAGTGGTTACCATACTCAACTACCATACAAAAACATGTAGGTCTACTTAAAAAATATGTATATATATATGGTATATATACACTGTATATTTTTGTGCGCTAAGTTTTGATTTGGTTAAGTAGACTACATGTGTTATTGTTATTTTAGGGACATTTGTAAACTTTTTCTAAAATTCAACTCAACATTCAAGTATTAAGTAAGAGTTCTCGGCTTAGGGCGGATCTGATGATGACTGTTTTAACATAACACATGGGGATCTTTTCTTGGTAAAATACATTGTTCAATACAGCTTCAAAATATAGCCTACCCGCTATATAGAACATACACTCCCTCATTGACAAAGCTGCTGTAGAACATTTTGTTAGTTTTAAATATAACAATCGGCCTATTAATTTAATCATATCCTGGGCATAGCACCTCATTGATAAAATTGTAACCCTGACAAGATAAAAATTTAGAATTTTAAGTTACGAACTTATCATTATAGTTTTTGTTGTATAGTACACCTATTTCATGTACGCCTAATAGGTACGATGGTTCACCATCGTTTTATGGTCTTTTATTCTCCGTGGATTCAATAAAAGATTTAAAGGCTTAGATTTTTAAATACCTCTTTTCAGTTGGACTGAGCAAATTAACCTCATCTCTAAAATAATTGTTAAACAATCTGTTTTTTAATTTCTTTCCCTCGCTTTTAACTCCCTGTTTGAAAGGTTTGGTTCCAGTTGTTAAGGATTTTCTTTTCTTTTTGTTTCAGATCTGGGTTGCTGATCTTCTCGCATGAATCACTCATTCAGGAAACGGGAAACTTCTTTTGACATTGTACATGTTATTTGTGAGCTGTAGTGTAAGTCTTATATCTGTTAAATTAATATGTTATCTTTAATATATTAAGATTCAACTTTATTGGCTTTTTATTAAAATCCTTTGCTGTACATTTAATTCAATTTTTATAAATTATAATTGAGTTTAATGATTATTATTAATGATTAAATTATAGATGAAAATACATCCAGCAAAATTTATACCTAATTAAATAAATTCATTTTAACATACAAAAATTGAAATAGGCCTAGTACGGTAAACATTTTGTTCCATATTATTGAAAATTATGTTACATCCAGTAAAACTTGTCAAATACCTAGTTTAATGATATAAATAGCCTATTGACTTTTTATGATGTACTCAATTTAATGTTACAGTAACACATTAAATAATTATAATTGGGAGAACATTTCTTTATTGGGTGATTTCATATCTTGAGTACATCTCAAAGTGGCTCCAAAAAGAAATCTGTGACATTTTAAACGTATCCAGGATATCTATTGTATGTCACACCAGTAATTTTAATCTTCAAGGCATATAAATGAATACATCTTCTAGTACAAATTAGATTGACATCTTAATTACATCTCAAAGAGACATCAATAAGACTTCTTTAACATTATCAATGTGTTCAAGATATACAGTAGATGTCAATACATTAAAAAGGAGGCTTTAAAACGGTTAAAAGAGGGATACCATTATACCCTATGGTCAAATTTATAGTCGTAGACGGCTAAAATATGTCTTGAAAATGTCCTCCGAGACGGAATCTAGACTTCCTCTAGACCGATTAAGTGTACGAAAAGTTTGGTCAAATAAACGTTTAATTTACCGGTTTAGGAGTCTCGCGAGTCGTTTTGAAGACGTTTACCAAGTCGAAGCAAGACTTTTTTTAACTATCTTGAAGAGGTTAGTGTGCTGTATGGGATACGAATAGTAAAAGTATACTTACGTAAAATGAGATAAAATAGTTAAGTCTCCGTTAAAATAAAAAATAAAGAAGAGGCAAGATGTTTTTTACGTTTAATTTTTGGAAGTAAATTAAATATGGGGTCACTGCTGTACATAAAACAAAAGCACTTCTCCTGCTCTCATTTTCACACATTACGTTGAGATTTGCAAGATTCTTGGGCCGAGACAAACATTGGACTATGTGACGTATTCACATTCATCCTCCCAGGAACATAACATTACATAGTTCCAGTTTAAGAGAGAGGTTAAAATGTTTGTATCGTTCTACAATAAAATAATTTACACAGTTTATAGTTTTAGAGTAATAAAAAACAATTGCTATAAATACACGTACTGAAAACACGTCTTCATTTTTTGTAATAAAAGTAACCCTGAGTTAGTAAGATAGGTTGTTTCATTTTTACTGAAATTACTATAGTGATATATATTCAAAAAGTATTACTTAAAAAAGATTTATTTTGTAGGAAGAATTTATTGAACGATGTAGGGTTAAACATTTCCAACATCTAGATAATAATACCAGTTGTAAATTATTTTCATAATAACCTATCTTCCTTGAACAATTTAGCTATTAAATAAGAAAAATATTAAGTAAAAAAGTAATTTTGTTGTGAGTTTAACAAACATTTTTCACTAATCTACAAACGAAAGTTAACTTTCTAAACCAAAAAAGCCAAGAAAATAGATTATTCCTGCTACTGCACGACAAAATTACATAACGTTAACTTTCTGTGTTTTATGGTGCATGGAAAGTAACAGTTACCGTATTGGGATTTTGCGGTTCAGACCAATCAGCTGTTGTATTAGGCCGATCAGCCGTTGCATAACGCTGAGTTTCCGAGCGTTTCGACATAAGCACGGAAACTCAGTGTTATGAATTCTATTTTTTTCTTGATACTAATTTTAATAAACACAAATATTCATGTTGTTTACAAGTTTTTCGATATCGAAATCAAATTAATGTTCGATACTCGTCTCAAAAGTGCCATTGCGGAAAGTCTTCCCGCAAAAAAGCACTTTTGAGACTAGTAATGAAAACTACTATTCGTATATATTTGCAAATACTTCATTTAGCTTTTACTCTTTCTGTTTTACTTTCTGTAATAAATATTTTAGATGTTTTATTGGAATACTACGTAAAAAAGGTATGGCTGATTTTAATTATAAAAAAACACGTCTTATAAATGCTAAATTACTAATCAAAATCAGTAAATTAAACATGAGGGATCCAAAGCAGATTTTTATTAGTATTATTCTTCCTGGTAAAATTAGGTGCGTAAACCCAAACAAGTACTTGATGTAACACAGGCTAGCATGAAGTGGCAGCAGGCAGAGCCATTAAACCCAGACGTATACAGGAGTGGCTGGACACAATATTGAAGGGCTGCTTCAAACTTCTAACAGGAGCAAACTAGTATTCTAAAATTGTGCCCACAAAACCAAAAGCTTTCCAATTCTATCTCATATCTCTTGGTATAACAATTTTAATTGTCGTTATAAATACTTTTTTGAAATAAATAAACAAACTTTGTGTTTTAAATGTCTATGTCAAAGAGTGTATACAAGGGAAATTCAAAGTAAATCTCTTGTGAAAGTCCTTTAAATGATCATTAATTTTGAATGATATTAAATTTCTGTTGATAAATCACTCCAGTTTGGGGGGGGGGGGATTCGGAATTTGTTATTGATGTGCATGTCCATGCAAAATGTGATTTTCAATCCCTATGTAGCATTTAATACAATATTTACAAAACGTAGTTACTAAGTGTTGAGTAGTTCTAGTGTAATACTTTTGTTAATATATATATATATATATATATATATATATATATATATATATATATATATATAAGTAATTCCACTAACCGATATGTAAGTCCCTACTTGACTAATTTATTAAAACTTCATTGAACGGTTGGAGCAACACTTATTTTCTCAGATCCCATTCACGACGATGTGTCATTTTTCCATATCAGTCTTTTTTTATGTAAAACGAGTTTTTTCTTAGTCTTTCTAAATAAAGAAAGCTGAGTTATCTTTCAATTTTTTTCATTATAAAATCTTCTTAAAAGAACGATATGGTTAAACCTTATTTTTAAAGTTGACATTGCATATTTATAAAGCAACCACGCGTTTTATAAAACGGTTTACTTAACTCTATACTTCTTTAGACACGATGTATATGAGTTATCTATTGAAATATAAAAATTATTAAGAAGTTTAGCCATTTATAAATCAGTAATACAAATGTTACTTTTATTTTGCACAATACTTAAACACAAAAGTATTTGTTTTCGTTTATTTTTTTTCTATGTTTTCTCTTAGATATGAATCCAATAATATTGATTTACTCATCTTTTGCTTACAAATAATTAACTCTTTGTAAAATATAATAATACAAAAAAACATATTCTACCTTAATACTTAAAATTATTTTATTCTTATTACATTATATTACGTCGTATCATTTTCATGAATGTCTCCAAATTAAAAAGAGAAAATAAAATTTAAAAGAATGTGATATATATATTACGATTTGCAGTGAACTATGGACAAATATGTTACAGTTTTCAACGGCGAGTGGACTCTGGCAGTGACACGAGAGTCGAGTTATAGCCCTTGACTTGTGGTTCGTTCATGTGAATAACAGAAATGGGTTTGAACTAATTACTCTATGCAAAGTATAACTCTTATTGAAATGTGTGTATATAAATAAAAACAATGTATGGCTTTAATTTTGTCAAACAAATCTACATCCAAAGTATTAAAAGACATTTCATTGTAAGCATATAATTATTCTTTATTCTTTTGTGACGTATTTACAAAGATACTAAACAATTATACCCCATTAAAGTTGTGATAAATAGTCCAAATAAAACTTAAAACTTATATCACGACGATTTTTGTTACATTTGGTTTATTGGTGAAAAAAAATCGTCCGAACGATTGTTGTCAACTTTTGCATTAATATTTAATCAAATATTTTTTATAAATAAAATTAACATCCAAAGTTCTAGTTTCGGTGATATAACAATCTCAAAATCCAGATGCAAACTGTAGGTCTATTTTCTTATGAAAACTTTTCCAATTTAATTAATTTTATAATTTACATGTTATACCAGGTTCAACCATGAAAATAAATGTCATTTACAATAATAGTATATCATTGTTTTATGTTTGTACAACCGTTTTTAATGTGGATACAATTGTGTTTATCATACGCAACCTTAGGCTTCTTTCAGATCAGCGCGGTCCGGAGCCGCACTGGACCGGACGTGCGGCGGTGACCGGAAGGCCCTTTCATATCAAAGCGGCCGAATCCGTCGATTTCCAGGCCAATATTATTCCAATTTTAAATACAAATCCCCACTTTTATATCTTTTTTATAATTTAATATTTAGAAAAATTTATGAATTTGATATTCATAACGGTTTAGAAGATGGTAACGGTAGAAAATCAGTTTTTGTTTTCAATACCTAAGAATAACATGAAAAAATTCACCAACATTCGAGAGTTTTTGCACACACGGTAAATGAATACGGCAAACGCTAAACGCTATTTAATTAATGGTGGATTTAGGAACTTTTAATGCTTAAAGCTACGAAAGTTCGTTGAAAAGTGATCAATAGTAACCATTAAACACTAATAATACATTTGAAATATCCTGTGTAACGTAATATACGAAAATTTGCCCACTTAAAAATAGCGTTTAGCTTTTACCGTAAAATTTACCGTATGTTGCAAAAACTCTATTGTCTCTGAGCATTTTACGTTAAACAATACTGTCGAAGCATGAAAATATATGTCTTTTTTTAACTGATTCTCCTCAAGAAAATTGGAGTGAGGGGGGGGGGGTGATTTAAACTGTAAACAAAAACTTAAAACTCGTGACAAACATGTTCGAGTATCAGATTTCCTTAAATAACGTTTTAAACAGTTATAATGTCTTTCAGTAACTCCTAGTCAGCTGTTATATTTATAAGCCAAACCTATGCCTTGTTAAAAGTAACAGTTCTGAAGTAAACTGATTAAAAAACAACTTCTCTAATTATATTGTAAAACTGATACGCAATATGTTGTGATGTAAAATTACCAGCTGGAATAAAGCAGTGAAATTTTAAAAAAAAAATAAGTAAATAAAAAACAAAGGTCTCCAGCCAATGGGATATTAGCGAGGATAAACGAACCCCGCCACCATCTCTCCCTAGAAGGATCAGGTTTTAAAAAACTATCTGTATATGAAAACAATTATGCTTACGGGTTGTGTTATAATAAAAACACATCTCCCCATGCTTCCGTTACAAAACCACGGTTATGGTGTTCTTTTGGATTTCTCCCACAACACTGGCCTCTGGTTGACCAAACTTATCAAGTGCTCGATGTGAATTCATTCCTCCATGTCGTACACAGTGTTTATTAAAAACTACAGTTCAACAAGAAAACTGTAGAACCAACACTAGTCAACCACTGATAGGCAGAGACTGAAAAATATTCGATTTAAGTCCGGCGAAAACCTTGCCGGAACGCACTGATGTGAACGCGTCGATAAAAACCGATGTACGAAACAATGTACGGTCCGGTACGGCGATGGAAGGTACGTTTTTGCTTTCCGGCGGCCCTCCGGCGCCGAACGTCCACCGTGGTTCGACCGGCCGCTGCCGCACTAGTATGAACGCTCCCATTAGGATCAACATTCAAAACATTTTTGTCCGGTCCGGTGCGGCGCCGGACCGCGCTGATCTGAAAGAAGCCTAACGCCCCTTTTAAAATTGACATAATACATTTTTCACACAAGATTTTTAACAAACCTATAATCATAAATAAAAAATTGCTAACTTAATTGAAACTATTAGTATGAAACTACATTATTTGAAGAGAAAACTATGGAATACGAGCATTTCCCTTTATGTACTGGATTACCTTGTAAAATTTACTAATATTTATTACACCAATAAAGTTTCAATCTATTTATTCATTGATAGCACTTTAAGGCGCATGTAAACCATAACAGTACTTTATTCTATCATTGTTTTTAATTTTACTAATACGGAAATTTATTATTTGTGAACAAAGTAAGCGCAGCCTTATTTATTTATTTATTTTTAATTTGCAATGCAACCTAACGATTTTGTTAAATGAACAGCTATATAAGGAAAGGAAATCAACACTATAAAATAGCTATTTTATTATTGAAACCTAAAATGCAGAAAATCGCATTTTTTATTTTAAAATAATATAATAGAGCCACTAATTTTATCATAATAATTTGTGGCTGTTGACAATCAGTAAACATGCAATGACCATGACACAAAAAGATTCCACATATTTACTCTTTTCCAAGTTATTTTATTAGGGCTAATATAGATTACACATATTTCATTGTTATCTCCAAATAAAGCCTAGATTGCGTTGCAATCGGAATGATGTAAATAAACTGTATTGACATTCAATTTTTTACGAACAGTTATGAATAACTGAAACATCAAAATTACTGAGAAACAATTAAACTAACGACAAAATGCAGGTTATATATATCGAATCTTTTTCTTCAATGTATAGGCCTATGTATTTATTTATTTATTTATATACATTCCTTGCAGTTAAAATATCATTAAAATAGTAAATATTATGTTCATCTTATGAAAGTGTTAAACATTTCAGTTTCGGTACAAAAAAATAAATTTATTATTTAATTACGTAAAATTTGCATTTAAATACAGATAACATTATAGAAATTACACATAATGTTAACAGTTAAATATTATTAATGAATTTTCTACCCGATTGAGGACATTTCCCTAGAAAAACTTTAAAACTGGTATATACTATTTGGGAAATAGACATTAGGTACATAAATTAAGATTTCATAGCATATGGTAGGTCTTTTGGTTGTCCACTATGTCAATTACCCCTAATGGTTCGTTCGTGTTCTTGGCAGCATTAGAGTAACGCAGCGGCATGGAAATTCCTAGTTGAGGATCAAAAATTGACAGTCAGTTGGTTGGCCATTTAGGAGGGCAGAGAGGACCGCTTTGAGTATGAAAATCAGGCTCCACAGGAACCAAAAGAAGGCCCTATGAATGGTCAATTCGTCGACTGTTGCCCCGCTTCTCACCCTTTTCTTTCCTTCAACATCCCATTCTTCTTGAGGCTTTTGCTCGTTGGACAGAGTCTCCTTATCCACCAGTCGAGGTCAAGAACCACAGTCGATTGATATTAGTCTCAAATCATCTAAAAGTATATGAGTATAATTCTTATTCTTATTAATTCAACATTTTATTTCTCATGGCCAAAGAGTAGTTATTAATATAGCAATCCTTCGTTTTTAATTTATACATTGTTAATTAAATTTATTGAGTTTAGTAGCATCTCTAATGGATCAAAGAATCAATTTTAGTTTTGTTCAGTTGATTTGTTATAAAATTCAGCTTATCATAACTCCACATCACATTTATGTATTTATCAAATAAGACGATGTATTTATACGACGATGTCCGTTAATAAGATAAAATAACATTGATTTTATCTTCATTAACTCGTGCTTCACAACGAAAGATTAAGACATAAATAAAATTGTCATAACTTAAGTTTGTAATGATTGAAATATTGGCTAGTTCGCGCTACATATAGTCATACATTCAATACATTCGAGACATTGAAATGTATTTAATGTATTATATAATGTATTATATATAGCTTTAATGGGGATTCTAATGAAATAAACATTTTTATTGCGCTTAGTACTGTTTTCATGCTGTCTGTGTCCAATAATGGAATACATTTAAGTAATACCATTAAAACAAAAAATAAATACATTTATATTACCGTTCTAACAAATAAGTTAGAATGGTAGTAATTGAACCACTCATGTTAGAAAACCCTTCATTTTTAAACACTAATAGTAGTTTTTTATTTTGTTTTAAAATTGTTTCACAAATAATTTTAAAACAAAAAAAATAAATAACGTTAAAAAAGAAACATCTGTTGAATTAAAATAATGAACTAACATGTAGCCTATAAAAATAACATGGGGAAGTTTTATAGAAAGTGGGTTGGAGCGCTGATGTGATTAAAAAAATTAATAAGCCCTGACATGCACACTGTTTAAGCACATGATAGCAACGACTCAGCAGTTGTGTATATACCTTGGACACCGCAGGGGTACGTAGAACTTGTGCTTTAGCTCCCCATGTGGAGTCAGCAAGGATAGTCCAGGTTATATCCTTAGCTGCTGTCTTTTATAAGTGGCGTTTGAATTTGAGAGACTGACACAAAGTGACTCACCCATACTGTGGTTTATCATTGATTAATTAATTTAGTGGGGCATTTAAGTCGTACTTTTAGGAGTTGTTGATAGATGTAACATAATTTTTTTAAGTGATCTGTGTTCAAAAAAGTAAATCATTATTTTTCCCCACTCCAGCTCTTTTAAAATATGCATGGACCTAGTTATTAGTAAAATAAATTAATTTATTAAAGTATTGTTTGGATTTACAGATATATTAAGGTTTTAGTGACATAACTCTATATTTAAAAAGGTTATAAAAACACGACGTTCATAGATTTACAGGTGCAAAACACCTCACAATACAAAATTCCAAAAGAAAAACTTATAAACTTTAGTGGTAACTTTGCAATACATGCAAGGGAACTCAAATAAACAACTCAGTGTCCTATCCAGACAAGCACGCAGTTGTACAGACGACATTTGGAATGTCTTTTACAAGATTTACTGAGATCGGGTTAAAGCAAGACCATACCATTGCACCAGCTACTTACATTGTCCTAGGATTTACTGCTTATTGTTGGAAAACTTATGACACTTGACTGCAAACATCTTGGATCTCCTTTAACGCTTTTGTGTCCACGCCCATATTATTTTTTTACATTCACGTAAAATATGTAGTAGCTTTTTATGTTCCTATTTATGGCATAAATTCCACAGGTTATTGTTATTTGTATGATTATACTTATCTTTATACATATATGACTGGTTTTCTTTATACAATTTCTATCCTATTTATCTTCTATATATATATGTATAAGCGAAATCCCACTCACTGACTCATCACGAAATCTCAGGAACTTCCAAACGGATTTACTTGAAACTTTGAATATAGGTTCATCTTGCCTCCTAGGTGCTCACTAAGAAACGATTTTGCAAAATTCCTTCAGGGCTCCACCCCACACGTCTTCAAAGTTACCATGTTATTCTTATGGAAGCAACATTTTTGTATTGGAACATATGATTACGTTAAGGAATATTAATTTTGAAACAGCTGTTTTCATTTAAATTATTGAGGGAAGATTCGTAATAAAAAAAAAAACTAGAGGATAGTTGCGGCGAGTGAGTTTAGCGACAGCTAAACCTGACGGGGAGTGATTATTGACTTACTCATCATAAGAAAACTCAGGAACTACCAAACGTATTTACTTGAAACTTTAAACACGGGTTCGTCTTGCCTCTTAAGTGCTCACTAAGAAATGATTGACATGGACGTTCCTCTTTGCTCATAGGTAATCAATTAGAAACAATTTTGCAAATTTCCTTTAGGGCTCCTCCCCACAAATTCTCAAAACTACTATGGATCCTACAGGTTGAAATTTAACGTAAACGTTACTTTTTGCTAATAGGTGTTCACTAATAAACAGTTTTGCAAATGTAGTGTTTTATGTTCTTTAGGGCTCTGCCACACATGACTTCAATATGACTGTAGAGCATACGGGGTTGAAATTAGACATAGTCTTTCCTATTTGCTCATAGGTTCTCAGGGCCTTTTCTATTTAAGAAACCTTTTCTCACTAAGAACAGGTTGCGAAATTTCTTCAGAGCTCCACTCACACTACTTCATTGTTTCAATGACATTTTTAAGGAAGTAGATTTCGTTGATCTTTAAAAAGATTTTATTACCTATCAAATAAATTTAATCACGGGCAAAGCCGTGATGGGCAACAGCTAGTCGAACATAAATGTTTGACAGGGTGAAACTGTAAATTACCGTATACAAAGCGTTATTTTTTTAACCATTCAAACAAAATGGTTTGAAAGTTAGCTTAATTCCGTACTAGGTCTAATTGACATATCACTGATTCACTTACAATAACATTCGAACGGATTGTGGTATTTAGTTTTTCTCCCATCCAGTGATGTCGCAAGCTGGCACAACCTTTGGCTGTTAAAGGGTCAATAGGTATTTCGTTAAAAGTTTTTTCAAGTATAGAATTATTTTTTCATGGAAAACAAAATAAAAGCTCTAATTGTGTAATTGAATAATATATTGTTTCATAGTTCCATTTTATAGTTTTCTACAATTTAATATAGAAGTAAAACATGAATTGGAGCAGTTGAAATTTAAATGAATCCAGTCACATTTATTGATCCAATGTATTTTTTCATGTTTTGCATTTACATCATATTTCGATCTTGCTTTCCTTACACCTGAAATATGTGGTATGCCGTTTGATCACCCTTTCATGATTTTATTACAGCAGCAAAGATTGAACATCTCAAATAAAGTTTGTGCAAACTTGTCTTCCCGACTTTTAATTGATATTATTTTTAATAAAAATGAATAATTAAAAGAATTTTCCCTGCAACAAACTATGTCAACCTCTAGACAAGGGATCAACCCCAGTGACGTGTCGTAGTGACTTTTACAGCGCTGATCCTCTTGTATCCCCATTCTTATACTACTCTTTCTTCTTTGGTTCTGAACTCATATCTAGTTTACCATGCATTTTATCCTTGCTAAAAAAATAAATAAATAAATAAAATACTTGAGCTCAGTAAAAAAATAATTAATCTATTTTTAATACATAAAAAATATATGTATAAGTCAATTGTACTTGTATCTTAGTTAAATTTAGAACAACCTCTATTAACAATTAATGAACATAATTATTTTGTTGTGTTATGAGTAAATTAAATTACATATTTTTATGTATTTTAAATTACAATTTACTTTATTATCAGTGTTTTTAATATGATTAAAAAACCTTCATTTTGAATTCACACTGGCACACTTTAAGTAAACAAATTAAGTTAGGAAGTATACAGGGTGTCCCGGAACTCGCTGGACCCCTTTTGTATATTTTTTTCCTTGCATCGAGACAAAAAAAACCTCATACAAACAGGGGTCTAAAATCCATCGTTAAGCTGCTATCTGCCATTTTGATTTTTTTTTTTTTCAAATAATAATTTTTATTTCCGTAACGGATGGTTGCATTCAGTTCATATTTGGTATGCGTCTTCATCATGTCAATGTATAATTTCAGGAAAAAATCATTTTCTCCAGTCTATATTTTTTAAATGGCGTAAATTTAAAATTGTCAAACTCAAATATCTAAAAAGCAGTAAACTTTATAGAAATTGTACAAGACATAAAAAAGTTGCCTAACCACATTACAATATGTAACCAACTATACCAATTTTGTGAAGATATGACAAGAAATTACAGTTATTAGAGTTATTAAGATTTTTCTCAAAAAAAAAACAAAAAAAAAAACATCGATTTTGCATTATAATGAGGTAATGCAGATTAAGGCCGTTTTAACATAAAAATTGCAATAACCACTTTATTTGTTGACAGATCCTTAACAATTTGGTACCGTTGGTTAGATAATTTGATTTAAACTTGTTTGTGTTTTGTTAAATTTTTATGAAATTGACCGTATTTTAAATATTTGATTTTAAAATGTCCGCCATTACAAAAAATATATAGATGGCAACAGTTATTTTTTTCGTGAAAATGTAATTTGGTACGATACAGATTCATCTAAAAATGAACTGAATACAACCATCCATTATGGAAATGAAAATTAGTAGGTGACAAAAAACAAAACAAATGGTGGCTAGCGGCTTAATCATGGAATTTACACCGATATTTGTAAGATTTTTTTTCTTGTCTTGATGCAAGGAACACATACTCAAACGGGTTCCAGAGAGTTTTGTTGCACTTTGTATATGTCGTAAACAATGTTTTTCAATTGTTATTATAAAGAATACATTTTTATGTAACTATTACGTTGACTTAATCAATAAAATTTGTGAAAATATTGTTTTAAATATTTCTAAAATAAAAGTGTTTTTTTGAAAGGAACCGAATGGAATTTCCTTTTTGTGGAATGTGAGCGTAGTATAGTTCACTCTGTCACGGCTCTGACTCGATACGAAACTGTATATTGGATTTTTGTTTAAAACATGTTGCTGTGGATGTCACACTATTGGGACCTTTTCACAAGGGTAAAAATTTTTTTTAATTTTGTATATACATTGAATAGTTGGATCCATTTTTGAGAGAAATAGCCGAAGAATAGTTCATCCTATAATCTTTCATGACGGAAAAACATTTTTGTTGGTGTAAATAAATGGTAGGTACCGTTTTTCTTAATCCCTAATAGCCCGAAATTGTCTATCAATTCCTTTCTTGAATTTACCAAAAACATGCTTTTTATGTGTATATTATAAAAATTCAAGTTTTGTTCAACAGATCTGGTATATCTCATCTAATATTGTTGTCAGATCTCAACCATGTATTGTTTTGTTTGCTCGTTTAAAATTTACCTTGTCTGTGGAAAAAAGTCTTTCGGTTTCTTATATCTCTACCAAAGGCCACATGCTTTAAAAATAAAAAATAATAATAAAACCACAATAAAAACTCAAATTGTATGAATTATTTTGAGGTTATAAGCTAAAATGAAATTGATTTCTGTTGTCAATGGCGAATGAATCTAGACAAGCTTTATTTAAGTGTCTTCAACATTCTTAATTTCAATGGAAAAATATTTATCATTATTATTTTTTAATGACTAAGCTTATAGCTATTTATTATTATATTTGTATTTTAAGAGGTGTAAAATCATTGTACATTTCTATTCAATTCCGATGGAATTTAAGGGTATTATCACCTATAGTATCTTAATCCCATCAACGTCCTGTTGGTTTTCTTTGATAACCTTAGTCCTATTGATTTTATTTAATTATGTATGTATTTATTTATAAATTTGCAATTGAAAATTAAATAATCAGACAGTTGAATACTAAGCGTCAATTTATTGTGAAACGATAATAGAGTAGGCCTACATGGACTTTGATAGAAATCCATTTAACCCACAGATTTTACCGACAGTTTAAATGCACATATATATTGTTGGTTGCCATAATTTTTATAGTCAAAAATAGATTTTTTAAAACAAAAAATTTAAATATTATAATTTTTTATTTTTCCTAAGCACTGCCATTTAACTTTTATTGTACCTATTTTATATCAGAATTAATAGGGGAAAATTTTATTTTTTCCCTTCTTAACTTTTCGAATGACTTTTATTCACTCGTAAGAGCTATCGGGTTCTTATAAAAAAATAATATGCAGGTTTAGTTTAATGTTATTTTAGCTATTTATTAAAAACTGGTACACAAAAAATATTCTCTCATTTCTTGTGATAGTGCGTCACGTTCTCAGAATAATTTCCTGAGTTTATTTAGTTTAAAGCTTTGATCTGTGTAATTGTCTTCTGTGAGAAATTTATGTAGATTGTGGTAACGATATTGTCACACCAGCTACACACTTAGGTTGGCTATATAACGAGAACAGCTAAAAAGGATTGATAAAAAAGGACTAACTTTATTTCGATTTTAACCTAAAAAGTTAGATTAACTAACCTAAATCTTGTTCCTTCTAATCTAATTCTATAAACACTTTAAAATATACACCGTGGAGTCTGTCGGTGTTTAAGGAATCATATGAACTACAGAATCTAAAGTATACATTTCATAAATAATTTAAGATGAAACTACATAAAATGTATGTCTAATTATATATTGATTAATAGGTAAGCTAACGCTATTTTGTAGTCGTTCTTTGATTTCTAAACCGTAAACAACTTACATACCCCTTATAACCTCAAAATTCTAACTTCAAAAGTTGTAACCTAAAACGTTTTACAAATTTACTTTCTTTGTACGAATTAAAATTTCAAAAACAACATATAGAAGTACCGTATCTACTTTAAAATCACAAAGTGCTTTTTCACTCATTTATTCTACAATTACACACGAATAACTTATGACATACCTTAGTTGGCGATCTATATCCTAAACAATTAGCATCTCATGGCAAAATGGGCTATCGCCGGAGCTTTTCTAAACTCACTCAAGCTATTTCTAACAGTTAATGAATTCCAAGCACGTGAAAGGTGAGTACTTGACTTTGGCCCAGGAATCACCAAACCACACTACTCAGTCACTGCCCAAATACAACAACAACACAAGTAAAAATAAAGTTTTATATGTGAAAATCAAATTTAGTCATAATTTCATCACGAAACATAAACCATGATAGGAATAACTGACTGGAGTAGATTGTCGATTCCATTGGACGTCTGCGGTGACGTGCGTTGGTGACGACACAGTCGTGTAGATGACGTCACGGATGTAGAGACAATGAGGACTGATGATTGAAACAATTGAAGTACGATGAGCTCTGGGACTGTGCTTGACGTAATGTCTTATCGGTAATTCTACTGATAATAGCTAATAATAACATGCCAGAACCTCCACTATGACGTTGGAAGCTTTTCTGGTATCATAACTAAGTTTCTGCTATAATTTAAATATACTTAAAACCATAAATCTTTGTATGAGTATGTAGTATTCCGAAGTTTTCCAACAAAGTGTGTAAGAAATCAAATAGAATAATTATTAAAAGAAAAATTTCATGTATTATATAGAAGTTTTATGTTAATGCTGTATTTTTTTCACTATGAAAAATTATAATGAATATCACATCAAAATTGCAATAAGAATTGTTTTTTTCTAATTTTAGTCAATTTATTTTTTCCTTAAAAATCTACTTAACCTTACTCAAGTTTTTATTTTGTGTGTATGCATTCACGTCCGTAGTATCTATTAACGTTATAGAGAACGGTTTAAACTCAGGTATGTTAGCATTTTAAGTTGGATAGCATCAGTAAATAATAGCCTTATGACAAAGTGCAACTGTCTACTGTAAATGTTGCTTAATTGGCTATTTTTCTAACAAAAATACTATCACAAGTCCCTCATGCTGACAGAAAAAGGCCGACCATAAATCGTCTATGTATCGACAACATCCGTGCAATTCACTGATAAGGCTCATTATCATTTTTATCTCGGTTTAAATATCAACACTTGTTATTTTCATTTCATCACAGAAATAATGATACTGTTAAACTGTTTGCTCTTGCTTCATTATTTTGTCTTGTTAAATATGTAGCTATTCGATCCTATCGGAAAAAATATTTTAATTCGATGATTTTCTTAAATAACTCTTAACATATACTCGTATAATCGCACAGCCTATGTATTTTATATTTCAGGATAACCATTTATTTTTAAGTATTAACAGCAGGTATATACAGGGTGTTTATTAAGTGATCCAATAGCTAACCTTTTACTCTATATCTGACAGCATACTTCTTATGGGAGAACCTTTTACTTTTGTACTTTGCTTTCAGGTATGTATTTCATTTTTAAAAATTTACCGTCATTTTTCCAATATGACGGCCAACTTTAAAATTCTGTGTCTTATGGAACACCCTACATTTTATGGTGTTTTTAAAATGTGTATGTCATTTTAAGACTTTTTTATTCTGTGGCATTTTTCTCTAAACCTAGCGGTAAGGGAGCTAGAGGAAATAAAAATTCATTTTAGTTCCATGAGAATATCATGGGACACACTTTATCTACCCATATCTTCAAAACCATTGAGTAAAATAAAAAATACTTATGAATAAAAATGTCTTAAATTGATGTTTTTAGAACATTTCACTCATAAAAATTATCATTTATGCATAAATTAACTTCTTTTCAATATGGCGGGCAAAAAATAATTTTTTTTGTAACGGAGTGTTTTTAGACTCACAATTATTACGTTAATCCATTTATTACATGAGTGTGTGTATGTGAGTGTGTGTGTGTGTCACTTAAATAATATTGTGTTTAATAAACAGACCTTTCTAATGGTTTAAAATATGAATGGTTAAATATAAGGGTTAAAGGTGCTGTTACTTACGTTTTGAATCCATCGGATTCTTAGTATAAAATAAGCCCAGAACTGATTGTAGAAGAAACAAAACCTGAGATTGTATTGTTTATAAACATTAAGAAACTACACTTAGGTTATTCTCGGAAAATATTTCTTGAGATTTAAATTGAATTACTTACCTAAAATCAGTGTCCACGTTGATCAAAATCGAGTAATTTAGTTTGGATATTATAAATGTAACGTTTATCCAAAATAAATTACACTCTACCGATCTAATAATGTGATTAACAGTAACAACCCAAAAACTACATTTATTTTCAGCTATAAATTAACTTATGCGTATGATGCTTAACCTAATCCCAAAGATTCTCGGGTGGGGAAATTTGATTTAAATTGTTTTCAATTTGATTCCTTTAAATTTTGGCAAAATAAATAAATAAATAATGACCAATTCCTATCTAGCAACACTATCGGTTAAAAATTTGATCGATAAAAAATCTTAGAGTAGGCCTAATAAAACAGTATAGATGGTCTTTAAATTTTCATGTCACTTTTAATTTTTTTACAATTGTATATTTTACTATTTTTATTTTACTCAAGATAGCTGTTTTGGGTTATGCCCGTAGCTATCACAGAATGTGATTGTTTTTGTGTTAATTTTTCTTGTACATGTATATTTACAAATAAATGTAAATAAATAAATCTTTGTAAAGAGATTTAATGATATAAAATCTTATAACTCTGGGTCTTGGAATTTATTTATATTACAAAATTGTTTATATGATGCTTAGCTAATGTGAAGGATTTATTAATCTTGATTATTTTGAATCTATTATAATAAATTTTAGTTTCAAGTATATAATGCTTATTGTAGGCCTGTGGGTTTGATTTCATCTGATATGAGCCAACTTTGTTAATGTTTTTTTATTCATGGTGTAAAGTAAAAATTATATGAAATAAGATTATGTCTATTTCCTACTTTACGATTTATAAGATTCAAAAGATTACGTAAACAGTATCAATACCAATCAAACTATTATTACTGCAACTTAAAATTTAGCTTGTAATAAAATTATAGTATATGTGTACAAAGTAATTACCACAATTTGTTTATTTATGACGAAGATACAATATTTGTTTGAATAAAATTAATGAATAATAGTATAAATTTTACTAAAAAATGTTTTATGCAATAAGTATTAATAAAAAGTATAAGTGAAAAATTGTTACAAAATGTACAGAACAAAATGTTTCTCAGAGAGGAACTTAAGAGAATTTACTTTTTATGGAATGAAAGTCTAGTATGTTTACTACCACGATTCCGTTTCTGCACCAAACTGTATATTGAATGTTCGCTTTAGAATTTTTTGCTGTGGACTTTACACTACTTCAACCCTCAATATATTATGGAAATTTATATTTAAACAAAAAATGTTCTACTGTTGTAACTCGTGTCTTTGAATTAAGATAAAAAATGTTACTAAGTAGGCCTAGTTGTAAGCAACATAATATTCACTATGTTCTTACTGCCAAATATCTATGGATCATGTATGTTTTTCCAAATCTTTGTAAGTTGCTAACATTTTTTTAGTACAAATTTTTACCTAAATGTTTATATATTTCTCGTAATTCTGGAAATATTAAACCTATTACTATTGAAAATTTTTAAATAGTGTTTACAAATTTCTTTTAGGGTTTAAAATAAATATACCTTGAAAATAAGGCATGATTTAAAATTAAATTTATTGTTTATTGATTTATTTAAAACATCTAATTTTATAATGCATCTCATATGAATGAATAACAATAAGTATATTTAATTAAAATCATTAGATTTGTTTATTGTTTTGAGTGATGCAAAATAAAATATTGACCATTTATCTTGCATTTAATTTAAACCTCATACTATTAGCCGATATTACCTCCAATTAGAGCTCAACAATATCCTGTTTGCCAAAAGTGAATTATTGTTTACTTTTAATGAAGTTACCGCCAAAAAGTACACATCAGAAGATTAAATATTTAACAAAGATAAAGTATAAATCAGTACAAAAATTTCAATTACAAATTTGTAGGCCTTCGTATATTTTTAATAAATTGTAATTTTGTGACATGTTGTATGTTTTATGAAAAACATAGTGTTTTTAACTCTCAAGCTCCATTTCTTACATCGTGAGTAGTGTCAAATTGTTGGTGCTGGCTCAGTTCAAGGTCACCTGAGGGATGACGTCATCGAGGTCAATGACCTCACCGATGACGTCATCGATGACGTCATCGATTGCGTCATCGATGACGTCATCACCAATGACGTCATTTCTATGACGTCACACCCATGACGTCACAGAAATGACGTGCTGATGACGTCATCACCCCTTACGTCATCAAAATGACGTCACCGACGCCACTGAGGTCAAGGTCACGCCGAAACTTAAAATTTTTTGGCACTTTTGCCGTTTCTCGCACTACGCTCCGAGTTTCAGTCAGAGTCCCCGTGACCTTGACCACTTGGAGCGAATTTTCGACGAGAAACGGCAAAAGTGCCAAGTTAAACTCGAGTTTCTGACATGACCCTGCCTAAATGGGCAATCGGTTATCCCTCAGGTGACCTTGAACCAGCACAACACCAACAATTTGATATTACTGTGACCTTGAAAACCTAACAACGGAGCGCCGACACCGATGCGCACCCCACGACAGCCACCGAGTGACTGACTGTCAGGCTCTGTGTACGCTAGGTATATTGGCTTGAGAGACTAAGACTCTAAACTGTCAGGAATGGGAGTAACTAACTGAATTTTGCAAGGAAAAGTCATTTCATCCAATATATTAAACAAATCTTCATCAGTAAAACTGACATTAGTCTGTTTGGTATAAAACTTAGGGTGTCCGCGCAACAGTTTGCGCCACTTAGCTAAAGTTGAAACTCTCTTAACTTTGAGTGGTGGACAGTGAGCAACTAATAAAGTCTTAACACGGCTAAGTTTCTTACCTAAAGTGTCCTGCGACATGGCTTCACCTCACAAAAGTCCGCACAATACTGAGAGACTGCTTGTAGCGCATGAGTCAAGGGAAAAGAGGTGGGGGAAACAGCAGGAGTGGGGGAAGGTCACAGTGGTGGGGGAAGGTGAGGTGGTACGCTGGAGTATCGCATCACTTCACCATGAGCTGTCCTACAGTCAACACACTGTTCTCTTGGCCCGAGTTGGCACTAGAAGAAACATTTCTGTACAGCTTAGGCTGTGAGAGCCGAGGAAGCAAAGTCAAAGTGGAAATTGTGTTAAACTCCAAGATGAAGAGTCTCCTAAATAAACTAATTGTATCCCTGCAATCTCCTATAACTTTAGAGAAATACCACTTTATTAAGCGACACCTTATACTTTGGCAAAACGAAGCGGAAATGGAAAAGATTACAGTAAAATTAATTTAACTTAAAACTTGGACTGGACACTCATGGCGATACCACGTGGCGTGCAAACGCCACCCTAAACATTACAAGTTAGGTTATTGAGCACCTCTGGTACGATAACCGATGTGCTAGAGTTAAAGTGTGATGACCTTGAGTCAAAACACTGAAATACTACAAGTCGATATCGTCCCAGAGTTAAAGTGTAGTGACCTACATTCAGAACTTGTAAAATTACTTACATATAGAGAGCTAGAGAACAGCGAGACGCACCGCATGGAAGCCGGAGACATACTGGCGAAGCGGTGTTGTGCAGCCTAGGGACCCAGTTGTGGTGGGGGTATAGCCAACACTTAGAGTACAAGTGTTGTGGGTGACCTTGACCCACTTAACTTACCTGACCCCCCCCCCCCCCCGACAAAAAGTGCGAACCCCCCCCCCCGACAAAAAGTGCGAAACCCCCCCCCCGACAAAAAGTGCGAACCCCCCCCCCACCCCCACCCCCTCCCCCACCCCTGATATCCTGGGCGTGGCAGCCCCGGTGGGGATATAAGGGGGTCCGGCCAGAGCCAGCTCGCAGTCCGCTCCCGCGCGTTGAACGTGAACGACCGGGACGGACCGCCATAGGCATCACTAAACATTGAATGGCGCCTTCAGTGTTTAGCGAAGTCTACTCTAACTTTAAGACTTGTATTAGTTGTAAGATATTGCGCTTGCGTTTGGGTATTGCGAATTGTTTTATATGAGAGTGTTTTACTTGTACCCTATGTCTCCTGTGTCTTTTATCCTTTGTGTCTTGTTTGTTATATGTGTTTAATGTGTATGTGCTTGTTCCAGCATTGACTACGTTGAGCTCAATTGTGTGTTGTAAGTGTGTTATATGTTTCTAAAGTGTATACGCTTGTTTTAGCAATCCCCCCTTGAGCTTTTTCAATGCTCAAAGTAAATTGTAAAGTCAGGGAACGGGAGTAGGCCCCCGTGTAAAGCCACTTTTAATAATTGGTAGGCTCCTTGCCAGGCATGCAAAAGGTTGCGGATGGCATTTGGGGAGCATGTCCGTTTGTAAGCTGGCAAGCAAAAGGTTGTGGCGGCCTCTGCACTCGGACCGAGGACGTAAGCCATTAGGGTGTCCTCAGTATGTTTCCCTTCTGGAAACTCAAAATTATGTAAATGAATCTTTGTTAGCTATTTGTGTTTTTAGTCCCCAAGGCCCCCGAACATTCGTGGTTCGCCATGGATGTACGGGGGCCGAAATTTTTTAATGTCCGTGTGGCCTTGACCTACAAAGACTTGTAAAAATTCAATGCATTTTAAATGAAAAATATTAAAGATAGGTTACGGGAGTAGGCCCCCGTGTAAAGCCTATTTTAATTATCGGTAGGCTCCTGCCAGGCATGCAAAAGGTTGCGGATGGCATTTGGGAGCATGTCCGTTTGTACGCTGGCATGCAAAAGGTTGCGGCGGCCTCTGCACTCGGACGAGGACGTAAGCCACTAGGGTGTCCTCAGTTTGTTTCCTTCTGGAAACACAAAATTATGTAAATGAATCTTTGTTAACTACTGAAAAGACAATGCAGTAAATGTTTACAAGTCTTGCGTGGCGAAGGGTACACGACATTGGATGTTGCCTTGTTGTCATAGTTGGGTCTCTTCGGAGGCTACAGCGATGACAACCCAAGTGCCTCACACCCCCAAAGGGGGGTGTGGGGCTTAATTTTTTTAAAGTTTTTTTTGTGACCTTGACCTAAATATGTAAAATCTTTCAAAGTGTTTAACAGTCAGGTCTTATTAACACAGTTAATACATTAATGTCTGTTAAAAAAATATAACAGTTAGGTATTTGTAACCCACAAGTTTGGAGTTGTTAATAGTTGGGTCCCTTGGGAGGCTTCAGCTATGGTAACATAAATGCCTCAAGTGGGGCTTATTTTTTTTTAAAAGTGCGAACCCCCCCCCCCGCAAAAAGTGCGAACCCCCCCCCCGCAAAAAGTGCGAACCCCCCCCCCCCGCAAAAAGTGCGAACCCCCCCCCACCCCCCCCCACCCCCACCCCCACCCTTACCCCTAATATCCTGGGCGTGGCAGCCCCGGTGGGGATATAAGGCGGCCGGGCTGCACGCACTTCTCATTCCGGTCCAAGCTCCCATACGGACAGGTACTCTCTCTCGCTCTTGAGACTTTTGTTTTACACGTTCACTTCTTTCTTTACATCTCTTCTTTTCATTTATTACAATGGGTAAAATGGGTCTGAAGCTAAAAAACTACCCATCAACTTCAACCTCGACCGACGCGTCTCGACCCTCATCATCCTCGACTTCGATCCTGGAATACCTGATGACTGCGAACATCCTGAGCTGCCTGACGATGCCGCCACCGCCGCCGCCGCCACCACAGCCCGCCTCAATGCCCAGCCTGTCGCCATTGCCGGCGACAGTGGAAGAGGCTGGTGCACAGCCATCGTCAGGAGAACTCGTCAAGTCGTCAGGCCGAGTCCCGGTAGCCTCTCCAGCACTCTCGCTGCTATCGGACTCAGGATCGGAGTCTGCGGCTTTTGAAGAGACGTCTAGGTCGAGGATCACCCCATACAGCAGAACCCGGAAAATCCTCTCATACACTACATCCCAATGTCCTTCACCTATATCCCCCATGCCACCTACACCAACCAAACCACCCCGTAAATCCATCTTCTCCCCTGATCTTCCCACCATAGACCTAACACGCTCTCCTACCCCGCCCAAAATTGTTTGCTCCATCCCGCTTGAACAATCTTTGCCCCTTCTACCTCCTTCCAACCCCATCCCTTCTAGCCAGCCTAATTCAGAGAAGCTCCAAGACACTCCGCTAAAGAGTCCAACACAGAAACGTAAACGCGTTAAAGCCCCTGCTGGCAAGGGTAAGAAATGCGATTACGCTTGGATGTCTAGTAAGTTTGGGGTTTTGTGTTGCCAGAAACTTGCTTGTGCAGAAGGGGATCGCTGCCAACGACACCTCAAAAGTACAGTCAAATTTCGGCAATTCAAACCCTATACTCTGTACATTAAGCCTAAAACGTTCAAGTTCAGACATCCCCACGGTCCGCAACCGCGGGATATTAGAAGGCTAAAGGTTGATGAAAAATACTATTTCATTGGTCAGACATATGGAGCAGGTAATAAGAAAGTAGAAATCGTTGTAAAAGGTGAAGGCCGCCTTTGTACAATGCAAGTACCACCTCGTATGGTACAAAGAGAATTTTTCATACCTAAAGCCTATCTAATACGAAGGAAAGGATGTGAAACCGTGTGGGAAATGGACTAGGACATGGGCCCACTAAAAAAAAAACAAAATTGTTAGGCTGTGTTGGACAATATTTAAAAAGTCTTTTTCCAAATTATTTTTCCAAATTTAGTCTTAACCCTCTTAAAGTAAGGGAGAGGGGTATTATACAAGTCAACTAATAAAAAAAAAAATACTTGACTTGTATAATACTTTAACCTGGCGGTGATGTAAAGTCACTGGGACAATCTCAAACCGTGTCCTTGAGGGTGAAGACTAAGTTACAAATAAATCATTAACAAATAAAAACTTACCTCCAAAGTGTTTGGAGGTAAAAATTTTTCAAAGTTTGAATGACCTTGACCCATATAAATTACTTACAACTAATGTTGTGTATCACGTGATACCCCCACTCTAACGCTCTTACTAAGCTTGTATGAGCCGTTCATTTGCTTCAGTCTGTTTCTGTGCTCCGTGTAAACATGTCACGGTACAATTACAAAGGTGGTGACTTCTTGATAGATCAACACAATGCTTGGGAAGTGCTAAACCAGCATAGAATGGAAGTTGAGTATTGTATAAGACAAGACGGGTCTACATTTTATCTATGTATTATAAACAACCAAACTCATAAGTATGAACACTGGACAAAAATTAATTATAACAACATAGATGAGCTGTTTGCTTGGGTGTTTGAGGTGTGTAAAGTTATTGAAGAAACCAAAATAATGGGTGTGCTAAAGGTATGTAAAACTGATGACCGGGAAGACTAAGCAAAATTTCTTTTAACCCCCCCCCCCCCAGTGTTATCCCCACCACTAAAAATGGGTATATATAGGAGTGGTGATCAACCGTCCTCTCATTCTGCTTTACACCGTTAAGCTGAACACCACCATGTCTGCTATGAACGTCCCAGCCTCTACCTCTGGCCCGGTCGCCTCCAACTCCAGCCCGAGCATTGGACCAATCCGATCGGCGCCTTCGTCAAGAAGTCGTGTCCGATTCTCCGGCTTTGGTCCTGTGAGGAAGGAGTTGCGGAGCAGCGGAGCGTCTCAACCAACCACGACGGATGCATCAACTCAGACTCCACCAAACATCATCGAGTGGTACGACGAAGTGATAGAGCAAAGGGACAGAATGCTAGAGAATACTCGCAGGGAGCTACTTTATGTCAGGAGTAAATGGGAAAAACTGATTAAGAAGTGTGAAAGCCTGTTGGACAGTGATGATAGTGAGGATGAGAGTGGATAGGTGTGTGGGTAAAGACTTGGACTGGGACTTGTGTGTATGTATGAATGTGTGCGTGAATGTGAAATACAGAGCGGGGGATAGATCACTCTGTGGCAATGGACTAACATGCCACTTAGTGATCTATCCCCCGTTCTGGTAATGTTTTTGGATGGCCTTGACCCACTTTACCAAGGCTAGCTAGTACCCCCACCACTGATAAGTGTATATATACGGGTATTGATGTGCAGTTTGGTTATTCTGCTTTGTATCGCTTAGCTGAATACCTCACTTCAACATGGCTTCCAACTGCAAAACTTCTCAGGCTTCCTCTTCTTCTTCAAGAAGGCGTGCTGCCAACGTCCTGCCTGCTACTCGTGGACCTGCTCGACCATTCCACAGCATAACTGTTGCTCGGGCAAACGCCTGCAAAGCTCCAATGCTACGGACCTTGCTGGAGGTGAGCCAAGACGGGAAAGGCTTGCTCAGTCCTGGTCAACGGCAGGAGCAAGAAAGGCGTATGGCGTACTACAGGCTGCAGGGTGTAGTTCCCAGCTTGAAGTTAGGCGATCCGAGAGTAGCAAGCATCAACGAGGCAGCGGACTACATATCACACCTTCACAGTGTTTTAGAAGTAAAGGACCAACAAATTGAAAACTTAAAAGAACAATTGAAACAATTTAACTTTAATCCTGTGGAGTTTGTGGAAGCAGTGATGAGTGATAGTGATGATGAAGGAACTGAATATATATTGGGTATGTAATGAAAGACTTGGACAGGGACATGTGTGTGTGTGTGTGTGTGTGTGTAGAATACAGAGCGGGGGATAGACTACTTTGCGGCAATGGACTAGCATGCTGCTTAGTGGTCTATCCCCCGCTCAAAGGGTAGCATTGGATGACCTTGACCCACTTTACAGTAAGGACAACCGGTTAACTGGTATAAAAGAGGGGGGTCTGTACATCCCGACTTCATTCTGCTTTGAACCTTCCAGTGGAACGCTAGAAAATGAGTGGATCACTGATCATTGGTAAGGAGTGGGAGTATGTAACCATAAACTATTTAAACTGTAGAGGGATGTTGAAGAAGGTGTATGATAATGTTAAAAGAATGGTTGTTGAAGAAGGTAGGGTAGTGATTGTAGCGTGGAAGAAGAAGCAGTATACAGGACAACAAGTGAGAGCAAGTGACTTTGGGGGGAATAGTGTGTTTCAAATTGGACGAGCGAACTTGGTTAATTTGGACATTGTGTTTTGGGACTTGGAAAGGTTAATTGAAAATAGTGGCAAACATGGGGAACTCTTAATTGGCAGGGAGGACAGAGTATATGAGTAAGTGTAAAAGACTGGGGGGCTTATGTGTGTGTAAAGACTAGGACTTGTGTGGAATACAGAGCGGGGGATAGATCACTTTGCGGCAATGGACTAGCATGCTGCTTAGTGGTCTATCCCCCGCTCAAAGGGTATTATTGGATGGCCTTGACCTATATAAAGGTAGAGGGGGAATAGGTAATAGGAGGGGGAAATTGGTATATATGTAGGACTGATGAATAAAGTATTTAGTCAAGCATTTGTCTAGACACTATCAACAACAACAATGGAGAGCTTCAGTGTTGAGTTCATCCTCTTGGAAGAAGACATCAACGAAGTGGTGGAACTTATAGAGGATAAGACCAGCCAGGGCACATTGGAACTTGTGAATTGCGAACCGTTGGACAATGCCGCAATCGATAAGATTGCATATTTCATGATGCATTTGTATAACGAACAAACAACCAATATGGAGTTTGTGCAGTACCTTTATCAAAACCAAGTAAATGTGCGAGTGACAATTACTTGGTGGCAGTAATAATAAAGTGTAACATATGGATGTGGACTTGAATGTGGACTTGGACTTGAGTGTGGTCTGCGGAATAGAGCGGGGGATAGATCACTTTGCGGCAATGGACTAGCATGCTGCTTAGTGGTCTATCCCCCGCTCAAAGGGTATCTTTACGTGACCTTGACCCACATAAATTGTATAGTTGGTGGGGGTATAAAAAGGGTAAGCAAATTGGATGGATACAACACTTCCATACCATGGCTCCACTTGACAACACCGTGTTCCATCGCAACAGAATTGTCTCTATTCTGGAGGTAATACCTCTAGAAATTATAGAAGTAGAGGACCAACTACCTGCGGTTGATCAAGAAGAGGAGGAGGAAGAGATAATGGATATTGAAACGGACTCTGACGAAGCTGGTTCAACGGACAATGAGGTGGACTTGCACGCCTACGAAACATTAGAGTCGTCATCTGAGTCGGAAATGGAATTCCAATTGGAAATCGAAGAAGAAGAAGAACAAGAACAAGACACTCCCCATCGTCCAATGGATAGGATGTTAGTTGCCAGAAGAATTATGTATTGTCATCGCTGCCTATTCCGTGATGAGGATGATTCCGACTCTGATGGTGATGTTTCACCCTTGTAAAAAGTTTAAACAAAAAGTTAAAAAAGAATGTGAGCGGGGGATAGAGCACTTTGTAGTAAATGATGCTGCTTAGTGCTCTATCCCCCGCTCAAAATAATAATTCCAAATGACCTTGACCTACATAAACTTGCTCAAACAGACATCTTTGAAAAAACTTGTACAAATTATTGAATCTAGACCAAATATCATCAATTTATCAAGCCTACTGATAAATGTATTACAAACGGTTGTGTAAAGGCTAAATTTAGCACATGAGTGATAACCTGTTTCCATATGACGTCACTTTCCCCACCTATCTGCCTCGGATATAAAGGGTCCCGGTGGAGTGCGCTGCTCATTATTGCGTGGACATTCACAGAGTGTGCATTCAAAGCCAAACTGTTTGAAATGGCTCTTTGCGACATTTGTGGGGAAATCTTTCAAGACGAAGATCTTTTCACCATACACAGAGAATTACATGAAGACGAAGATAGAAAAGAAGATATTACCATTCATGAAATAGACTTAGACTCAATTGACCGGTTTTTGGAAGAGCACCAGAAGCAGACGGACTACTGGGACAGCTATCTACAGCAAATGCAAAGAAGAAGACCTAGTGTGATCCAATTTGCTGGTGCTGGACCATCTACTGCTACAAGACCTATTGAAGAAGAGGACACCGAAGAAGAGGACACCGAAGAAGAGGATATGGAAGAAGAAGAACTGGAAGATGTAAGACAACTGCGCACCACAGCCTTGCCAGGACGAGTTGTAACACATTTCAAAATTAATAACGTTCAATTGGAATTGGAAACATTCATAACCCAGGCTAAGGAACTTGTTGGTCAAACGTTGAGGGAAGAATTACAAAGGCTAAATTTTATTAAATTTGGAATGGTGTTAGAGGCTATGTTTAACAATACTGATGGTGAAACAGCATTGAGAGCATTCATTACCAAAAACCGAACCCTTACCTTCACCTCCGACATTGATGATATTATTGAAGAATGCTTGGAGGAACTTATAACCAAACTCCAAGAACATGAAGGAAGAGGATCTGGATGGACTTTGTCATCAATCGAAGGTATGGATGTTAGGGTTCATAAACATGGATATGGTTTAAGAGGTAGTAGTTTTATCCCTCTACCAAAGAAAATCCAAAACACTAACTCGTGTAGAAATGTTCAAAATGAGGGTAATGAATGTTTCAAGTATGCAATGTTAACCAAGTATGTTAAAAACAATCCTTGTAGAGTTAGTAGAGAATACTACGAAAATGAACACCGCTACAACTTTCAAGGTCTTACTTACCCAGTTACTTTAAAAGATATTGACAAATTTGAAAAGAAAAATCCTGGCGTTTCAGTCAATGTTTTTGGTCTGGATGATTCCAACAACGTTTATCCTTTGCGGGTAGTAAAGGTTGAGCAAAGAAACCATACGGATTTGCTATTGATAACCAAGGGTGAAATTTCCCATTATGTATGGATAAAAGACTTTGAAGCGTTAGTTGTAAAACAATTGACCAAAAGAGTAAATAGGATTACAGTTTGCAAGAGATGTTTCTGCTTTTCTTGGAAAGATTCAAGACGTGGAGGATTGGACTGGTTATTGGAACATAAAAGACTTTGCAACGAGAACTATGAAGTAAAGATAAGTCTTCCACCGCCTACCCGAGCTTCAATACAATTTAACAAGACAGTTCACCAATACCGAATTCCAATAGTGGTCTATGCAGATTTTGAATCAACGTTAGTACCACAGGAGCTGCCGGACGGCGAAGTGACTAGAAGAACAAAATATCAGTTGCATCAGCCCAACAGTTTTTGTTTACTAGTTAAATCAACCTTGTCTGAAAACCAATTGCAAGACTATGGTTTAACATCCACTCCAATACTCTACCGTGGTGAAGAAGCCGCTAAGTATTTTGTAGACCAACTGTACGATATTGCTGGAAAGGTTCAACGCTTGTTCGGTAATATTGTACCTATGGAACCTTTAAACCAAAATCAACAAGAAGAATACAACTTAGCGACAAGATGCTATTTATGCAAGAAGATGTTCAGTGAAGAAAATCCAAAAGTAAGAGATCACGATCACCTGACAGGGTTATACAGAGGAGCTGCTTGTAATTCATGCAATATAAATTACAAACTGCCAAACTTTATTCCTGTCGTTTTACACAATCTTAGCGGCTACGACTCCCACTTTATTATCCCGGAGTTAGGAAGAGATGACGGTAAAATTGATGTTCTTGCTACAACATTGGAAAAGTACATCAGCTTTTCAAAAACAGTAGGTAAAATTAAACTTCGCTTCGTAGACTCTTACAGATTTATGGCATCTAGTTTAGCCAAATTGTCAGAGAACCTAAGAAGAGAAGACCTAAAAGAAACCAGAAAAATTGTACCTGAAGATAAATTAGACCTAGTATTACGGAAAGGAGTGTTCCCCTACGATTACATAACTTCTACAGAAAAATTTGAAGAAACCAGTCTACCGCCGATTGAAGCCTTCAACAGCAAATTAAACGAAAGTGAAATCTCCGTTGAAGACTACAATCATGCATGTAATGTTTGGAACCAACTAAACATTCAAACCTTAGGGGAATATTCTGACTTTTATATAAAATTGGACGTAACTCTGCTGTGCGATGTGATGGAAGAATTCAGAAACACCTGCTTCTCCGCCTATGGACTGGACCCTCTACACTCGTACACATCTCCAGGATTAGCATGGCAAGCTATGCTAAAGTCAACCAACTGTCGACTGGAACTTCTAACGGATATTGATATGGTGCTCATGATGGAATCTGGTGTACGGGGCGGTTTGACACAAGCTGTAACACGTCATGTCAAAGCCAACAACAAGTACATCCCCGGCTTCGACGAGCAACAACCATCGGTCTACCTTGGATATTTTGATGCAAACAACCTTTATGGTTGGGCAATGTCAAATCCGCTTCCCTACGCTGACTTCAAGTGGATCGACCCGGCCACCATCGGAGACATCTCACAGATTCCAAAGGATGGTCCAAAAGGCTATATTTTGGACTGTGATTTTGAATACCCGGAGCACCTTCATGACCATCACTACGACTTGCCTCTCCTAGCCAAGACTGAAGTTTCACCGACAGGAAGATGGCCAAAATTGATGATGACCTTGGAGAATAAGGATCGCTATGTGGCTCACTACTGGGTAGTTCAACAGGCTCTTGAATTGGGTCTACGTATAGTGAGAATTCATAGAGCAATTGAATTCACCCAGTCTTGTTGGTTGAAACCATATATTGATTCCAACACTGCAAGAAGAGCTGCAGCGACAACAGCATTTGAAAAGGACTTCTATAAATTAATGAACAATGCCATCTTTGGGAAGACCTTGGAGAACAAAAGAAAACACAAAAATGTAAAATTAGTGAGTGATCCTAGGAAATTGGAAAAATTAGTGCAAAAACCAAATTTCGGAACATCCATGATTATAAACGAAAATCTAGTCGCTGTCAGTATGAAGAAAACAACAATAGTCATGGACCGTCCGTTATACATAGGTATGTCGATTTTGGATATAAGTAAAACCCTGATGTATGATTTCCATTATAACAAAATGGTTAAACATTACGGAAGGGAAAACATTGGAGTCGCATACATGGATACGGACGCGTTTATCTACTGGATAAAGACTTTGGACATGTATGAAGACCTAAGGACTTTTCCATACAAAGAAGATTTCGATTTTTCTGACTATCCGAAAAACCATCCAAATTTTAATGAAAAATATAAAAAAGTAATTGGAAAATTCAAAGATGAAGCAAATGGAATGCCTTTAGAAGAAATAGTGGCGCTGATGGCGAAATTGTATTCATTTAAGATGTACCACGAGAACAACACACCGACAGTGAAGAAAGCAAAAGGAGTGAAGACATCTTATTTGAAAAAACACGTGACATTTGACCACTACAAGACTTGTTTGTTTGAAGATACTACGATATCAGCAACATTCAACAATATCCGAAGCTTCAAGCATCAAGTCTATAGTGTCACCGAAATTAAAAAAGCGTTGTCAGCTCGGGATGATAAAAGATACATTATGCCCGACAAAATCCACACTCTTCCTTTTGGCCACTACTCTCTAAACCCTATCAACTAGTAACCTATTCTTCGTCCTTCTACAACTACGACCTTATTCCTTTCTCCTTCCGTAAAAAAATGGGGAACACGGCAAGTCCAACGCCGTGTTCCCCATTTTTTTACACAAGTTTGGATGACCTTGACCCATATAAATGATGTGAATATTTAAAACAACATTCATTGTGATTATACATGTGATACAACAAACATTGAAACCTGCAATATGAAGGACTTAAAGCAACAAATTGTCAACGAACTTCATAAACCTGCAAGAAGAAAGTTTCCACGAAGAAATACGGTGATAAAAGGAATTAATGATTTATATCAAGCGGATTTAATCGAAATGATTCCTTATAGCAAACAAAATAAAGGATATAAATACATATTGACTGTTATTAACTGTTTTTCAAAAATGGCAGATGCTTTACCACTAAAAGATAAAAGTGGCAAAAGTGTTACAAAAGCAATGGAAACAGCTATACAAAGAGACAAACATACTATTAAACATTTACAAACAGATGATGGAAAAGAATATTTTAATAAGGAATTTGCAAATTTAATGAAAAAACACAATATAAACCATTATTCAACCAATTCAGAAGTAAAAGCCTCAATAATCGAAAGATTCAACAGAACTTTAAAAAGTGCAATGTATAAAATGTTTTCCAACAGAGGATCGCACATATGGATTGATATGTTACCAAAACTTATAAACGATTACAATAACAAATTTCATAGGACTATCGGGATGAAACCAAACCAAGTAACTAGTAAAAATGAAAACCTTGTATTAAAACGTATAAAAACGAATACTAAACCAAAAGTTGAAAAACTAAAGCCTAAAAAATTTTATGTGGGTGATAAAGTGCGAATAAGTAAATATAAAGGTGTATTCAGTAAAAGATACCTGCCAAATTGGATCAATGAGGTTTTTACTGTATTCAAAGTACAACCTACAGTACCTGAGACATATATTTTAAAAGATAATAAAGGACAATTGCTTGAAGGAGGGTTTTATGGACATGAAATGTTAAAATCAACAGTAGGCGATGTATATTTAGTTGAAAAGGTGTTGCAACGGAAAAAAGATAAGGTCAAAGTACGATGGTTAGGATTTAATAAGACGGAAGATTCTTGGATACCTAAAAAGGATTTGATATAACGATAGAGAATCATTTTAGGTTGAACCATTACAAAGGATGGAGATAGTACCACAAAAAGAGAGTTTTACTATTAATAATATAGATGAACTCACAGTGGATAATTCAGAATTCAATAGTGGGAAGCATGGCAATTTGTTACCAAACACCGTTCGTTGTCTGGTTACCGGACCTTCCAACTGTGGAAAAACTAATGTAGTATTCAATTTGATTACAAACCCTAAAGGATTACGATTTAACAATCTATATGTATTTTCAAAATCACTACAACAACCAAAGTATCAATTATTGGAAAAAATACTGACTAATGTGCCTGAAGTTAAATATTTAAAGTTTAATGCAAGCGAGAGTGTCATGCAGCCACAAGAAGCTAAACCATTCTCCGTGTTTATATTCGACGATGTATCTTGTGAAAACCAAAACACAATAAGGAATTACTTCGCTATGGGTCGACATAACAACATAGATAGCATTTATATTGGCCAAACTTACAGCAAAATACCTAAACAACTCATTAGAGACAATGCAAACATGTTAATTGTATTTAAACAGGACGAAACCAACCTAAAACATATATATTTTGATCATGTAAATGCGGATATGACATTTGAACGATTTAAAGAGTTGTGTGGAAAGGCTTGGGCTGAAAAGTATGGGTTCCTAACAATTATGAAGGAACAAACGCTAAACAATGGTCGATACAGGATAGGATTTGATAAATTTATATTAATACATTAAACGCGGTATAACACATTCATTGTTGTACAACACGTCTTGCTACAAACATGGTTAACCAAGAAAAATTAGTAAAAGAAATAAAATCACTTAGTGATTCTATTCGGGCTAAAAACAGAGCATTGAAACTAGGTATTAGCGAGAGGGAGAAATTCCTTGAATCTACTTTTAAACCTATTACTGAACCCTTGAAACAATTAAACAAAAAATTTGCTAAACCCGTATTGGAAGGAGATGCGATTACACCTATTACGAAGTTTGAAAGAGAAAATGTAAAATCAGAAGAGTTTAGTGATGAAGACCCGGAATCCTCTACGTATAGTGGTTTTACCGGTGGAGAACCCGAAAGAGAGCTAGAATCACCGGACTATAGTGGAATAAAAGAATTATATGAAGTAAAAGCCAAAAGAGGACATGAAGTTGTATCAACTGCTAGTGAAAAGGAAAAAGAAGAAGAGACAAGGGAAGGTCCGTCAAACATAAGCTTGTTGGGTGAAAACATTCATAACAAAGGACCTTTAGGAAGGAAATACATGGTAAAAATGTTACTCGGAACAATTCCTAATAAGAATTACCATAGTTATGGAGCGAGATTAACAGAAGACGGTTTAATGATAGGTAATAGCCCGTTAAACGTTGACGAACATGATAATATTGTCATTGGTGATCAAAGGTATAAGGGCACAAAAGGATTATTTGAATTATTATTTGAAAATAAGCCTTCAGTATCGGTAGTGAAAGAAAAAGATATGGAAGCATATAAAAATATTTTGGAACAGACAAATGCATATAGGAGAAAGTATTTACCTGACCAGCCTCCTTTTAGATCTAAGTCTTTAAAATATAAAGAATTTGTATCCAAGTTAATACCAACTAGAAGACAAACAATGCCGTTAACACAAAGAATTCAAATTCAAATTCAAATTCAAATTCATTTATTACCAAAACACAACACATTTTACATTCATTGCAAAGTATTATAACGTATAACTAAACAAAATCTACTAACTAAAATAAACATTCTTGTATGGAAAAGTACCTACATAGGCAAGAACGCCTGTGCGTAGGCACGAGCCGCTATAAATGTCACTTTAATATTGTTTTTTTTATTTATTTTATTATTTTTTATTTTTATTTTTACTATTAATTTACCAGCAAGGAAATTTGCAAAATCAATTTTAAAATTTTAAAATTCAGAACAAATCTTATGTAATTTATTATTTTGTATAGTATTCATAAAAACAGAGACTACAAGGAAATGTAATAAAATTTATAAGATTTTAAACAAGAACATTTATATTGCGGTGACCGGCACGCGAAGACCGTTGGGCTGAGTTCAGTCTTATCAATTTTAGTGAAAGTCAGTGTACATTTGCAGTCAGATTGGATCTATCTGTAGCCGGATGTGATGACCACCTCAGTTGCCTCCCTCCCAATATCAAACAACCATTCTGTCACCTTTTTCTTTAAAGTGAGGGTTTTATAGTTTCTGAAGTTTTGCAATTGTGGAGGAAGATTTCTAATGAGAATTTGTGATATGTAATGAGAGTTGGTAACTGAAAAAGTTCTAATTAATTTATCCACTCTAATTCTTAAGGTCTGAGAACTACGTGTATGATAATTGTGTTCAAACGTGAGAAAGTGCTCATCGAATTCTTTAAATATGTGCATTAATAAAGTTTTAACATAAAGTTGCCTCAGGTCAAGAACTTTGAATTCATTAAAAAGCTCATTAGTGGGAAATCTACGCCCTTTACCGAGGGCAGCTTTGATTATTGATTTTTGAATTACATTTAAAGGCTCCAAAATAGACCGATAACCTCCACCCCATGCAATGATACCGCCCATGAATAATGATTGACAATAAGCAAAGTAACAAAGTTTTAGTTCGTTAAAATTTAATATCTCAAAAAGTTGCCTAAAAACAAAAATGAATTTCCTAACTTTATTTTTTAAATAATCCACGTGAGCCGACCAATTCATACTGCTATTAAAAACAACCCCTAAATATTTGTAAGAATCTACTTTTGCAATTTCCCCACAGTTACAAAGTTGAGATGAAGAATCACCGCAAGAGTGAAGTTTCAAGATATCGAAATTTGTATTTAAGTTAGACTTGAGAGCTATTGGCATAAATTTAGTTTTGCTTATGTTGACAGTAAGTAAATTTTGGTCAAACCACTTTTTTACCAAAGAAAGATCTCTTGCGGATGAAACTTCAACCTCGTCCCAGTTAGAACCCTCGAACAAAATAGCAGTATCATCAGCAAATAAATATAGTTTACCCCCAATATTAATATTAGCTAAGTTATTAATATAAATTAAAAATAAAATAGGCCCCAGCGTGCTACCTTGGACTACCCCATAATCGATTTGTCGCTCTTCACTCGCAACACCACAAACAGAAACAATTTGCCTCCTACCTGATAGATAACTGGCAAACCATGAGAGTGTTTTCCCCCTACAGCCAATAAGATTCATTTTATGTAAAAGTTTAGTTCTGTCTAAAGAGTCAAAAGCTTTGGCTAGATCAAGAAAGGCTAAAAGGCAACGTCTATTATTATTGACTGCATTATTTATGTCTTTATTTAAGTTAAACAAGGCATTTGAAATATTCTTACTTTTTCTGAATCCGTACTGACAATCAGTTAAAAGCGAATTTATTTCTAAGTAATAAACAAGCTGCTCTTTTACAATTTTTTCAATTATCTTCGAAAAAACGCTGAGGAGGGATATCGGTCTAAAGTTGGATTTTTCTGTAATGGTGGATGACTTGTACAGTGGAAAGACTTTGGCTATTTTGAATATGTCTGGGAAAGTGCCGGAAAGGATACTCAAATTTACAATATGAAGAAGAGGCTTCAAAAATAAGCCAGCATTCTCCTTAAGGAGGGAAGCAGGAAGTCCATCACACCCTGGCGCAGATCCACCACGTAAACTGTTGATATGTCGTAAAATGTCAAGTTCTGTCACTGTGGTAAGATTGAATATCGTATCTGTTGCAAAGTCTAAGTCGTTGACTACCGGTGGACCACTGGCGTCAATAGAAGTAGCAAGATTTCGTCCAACTTCAGAAAAATAACAGTTAAATTCATTGGCTACTTCTTCAAAAATATTTTTGTTTAGATCTGATGAACCAATTCTTTTGTATTTTTCTATTGGAAATTTATCTTTTATTCTATTCCGCCCAGCAAGTTCATTTAATACCCCCCAAAATTTTCGAGGATTACTATTACATTCTTGGATTTTTTGTCTGAAATAGTTTTTCTTCTCAGTTTTTATTAAAATATTTAAACGATTTCTGTAAGTTATAAAATATTTTTTGAGCTCCAAATTAAAAGGTTGTTTTATCAGCAATTTACTTAATTTATCCCTTTTCCTTATACATCTGATGAGACCAATAGAAATCCAAGGTTTGATTTTGTTTAATCTATTGCGATAAGTACATGGTTTAGACGATTTCATGATGAGATCTTTCACAATATAATTAAATTTAGCAGAACTTTCATTGACATCTTGACTTAGTAAAACAGTCTGCCAGTTTTGTTCTGTTAAAAAAGTTCTGAAGACAGTTCTGTCAATGTATGTGTGAGGCTCGGCGTTGTTGTCTAAGTATTTAATTTTTTGGTCCAACTCAATTTGTAAGGCAGTACAATAGTGGTCAGTAGTGTGGCTTTGAACGACAGCAGACCTGACATTGTTATAATTATTATGTCGAACAAAGATATGATCAATGCAGGACATACTGTCACTAGACACACGAGTAGGTTTGTCGATGCAACACACAAGTCCCACTTCAGTTAGAATATTTAAGTATAGTTCCCCTTGTCTCTCTGTCTTCAGTGAATTAATATTAATGTCCCCTATAAAAATGTAAGTTGAGTTTGCTGAAGAGTTATCAAAGTGATGTTTAAGATTGTCTAAAAACGAGTCAATGTCACTGTCGTGTGTCCTGTATAGAGCCAGTAAGTTAAACCGTCTGCCGTCAGTAGTCCAGTCCAAGGTCAGTCCGTATACGTCACCCACCGCCACCTCGCGAGATTCGACAGACAGCGACCTTTTTACGTAAATAATTGTTCCATCATTTTTGTTTCGTTTTTGATTGGTCGCTATCGTGTCAAAACCCTCGAGCGGCGGTATCTCGGTCTCATCGCAGTGCCAGGTCTCTGTTAAAACAATTATGTCAAAATGTATTTTCATTGCTTCTAAATTAATTAAAAAACTATCTATATTTTTGTTAAGACTCCTGATATTTTGCTGTAAAATCGTAAAATTATTTTGTTGCTACAAAAAACCTTGCTAAGATCATTGCAATATAAAACTTCTTCACAATAAACATGTTGAAAATTATCTATCTCATCCAACTCAAACTGCATTGCATTGTTTGTGCCGGCCTGCCCCCCCCCCCTCCCCCCTCACCATCAACAACCTCGCTTATCAGCTCATCTCGCATCTTTGTAGTCATTGTAGCGGCTCATGTCTAGATTTCTGGATCCATCAATGTGAGCAGTAATTTAAATCAACGTACATCTTGCTGCTATGAATAATAATTGACATCAAAATAAATATTGCTATAAAAATGAGTATGAGATATGTAACAGACATATAATTATATTATGCTATATGTTTAATTATGTATGTATGCTAACTCAAATTGGTTTGAAAAGTTGAATAAGGCAAGAGAGGAAAAATTTACTGTCATCTATATTCACTTCATTAAATATCGTGTGTTAAAAATATTCAAAAAACAAATGTATAGTTTTACTTTAATGCAAAAATATCATTTGACAGTTAGTTAATGGATATTTAATACTACACATCTGCAAGCAATTAAAAGCTCAAAATTTTCAAAGTTTGTAAACAATGTACTCTTTTAAATTAAAACACTTTAAGAATTGAATCCTTACATTGTAAATAATTAACTTATCTTATATAGCAAACAACAAAATTTTTAAGTGTAAAATGTTTTGAAGGAGGTAAAGGAAAAATTCACTGTCAACTATATTCACTTCAATTAATAAAGTATGTCAAAAATGCTCAAAAAATATATGTACAGTTTTACTTTAATGCAAAAACATCATTTGACAGTTAGCTAATGGATATTTAATAATACATATTTGCAAAAAATTAAAAGCCCAAAATTCCAAAGTTTGTAAACAATGAACTTTTTAAACATTACATTCAAACGCATTAAGAATTGATATCCTTACATGTAAATAAATTAACTAATCTTATCTAGCAAACAGCTAAACTTTTATGTGTAAAGTTTTTAAACTCAAACTCTGTATCAATCGATTAAAATTACGTAAATTAATCTATTTGTTCGTTGATATCTAAAAGATTTTGGAAAACAATAGCATTTATGTTCCAGTAACTTCAGAAATATTCGTAACCATAAAATATAATATATTCTGTAATAAAGGATAGTGTTCTTGAAATGGAATTATTGAAAATGAAAGTTTATGATGTTATCAAGGAACTGTATGAATGAGTATAGATTTTTACTTTTGTTTTAATAGGCCACAAAAACAATAATTAATAATTGAATTTGGATGCTAAATGACATGCTGGTTTATCTTTGTTGATAAAATTATGAATTGAACATTAATACAAAGAGTAACGAAACATTTCTGGATTTTGGTTAAATTAATAACATTTAGATTTAATTCAAAAGTTAAGCACTCACATATTAAAATAAAAATTAATTGATATGCATTTTTTTATTTTTTATCAAAATTGAAATAATAACATTGATCTATTCCAAAAAATATGTCTGGATATTTATGAAAAAAGTTATAATCTGATCATGTTCAACCACAAATACGCAAAATAGTTTACTTATAAGCTATACGATATTCTCACGAAGTTTTCACCGTGCTGCTGTCCTCGCCGCCGCCGCCACCGCCACCGCCGCCACCACCAGCGACGCTGTTGGCCGCCGCGTTCTCCACATCTTCGATGCTCCACACCCGGACAACTGGTGATGTCGGCGTTTTCCTGACGAACAGCTTCCCGTCCTTACACCAAGCGAATGCTAGCCTCCCTGCTTGCTTCAGGCGCCGGGCTTGCCCCAGGATCATTTTGTTATGAGTAGTCAGATGTTCATTTATAAAAATCGATCCCGGCTTAAAACCTCTAGCCAAGTCCTTGGTAGTGATCTTTTTTGTTTTAGCCGCGACCAACCAGCGAGCTCTGATGGATCTCGACGTAAATTGGGCCACGATCGCAGGGTGGTAGCGCTTGTCCCTAGGTGTCGGTAACCGGTGACAAATAGAAATGTCTATAGGATTAAAGTCTATTTCCAGAACCTCGGCCAACTTCTCTATTATTGCGAGTACATTTTCGCCCGTTGACACCGGAACTCCTCGTATCTCCAAATTACAAATCCGTGAATATTGTTCAATTCCATTCATTCGAATCCGTAACTCTTCCACTTGACGGTTAAGGTGTGTATTTTGCTCTTGTAAATTTACAATGTCGGTCTTTATAATTTTATGTTCATTTTCAACCGTAGATATTTTTTGTTTCAAGTCTTCAAGTGAGCTATGTACAATATTAATATTCTTACTTAATTTTTCAAAATTGCTAGAATTGGTGTTTCTATCAACAGCCATCTCGGTTCTCATTAATTTCAAAATTTCTAACACACTGCTAGAATCATTGTCGTTTTCAGTCTGGATTTTCGCAGAAGATCCATCTTTAGCGCTACATTCATCACAACGCCACGGTGTAGCGGTACCTGACCTTGTAGCTGGACGGCCTGCCGACGGAAGGACTCCCACGCAGTTCACGTGATATTGACGGCTACAATCTGCACACGTTAACTGTTCCTTTTTTGTTTTTATCTCCGTATTGCATTTTGCACAATTCATCTTCAATAATTAACTTAACCACAGGCACAAAAAATATCAAATATTAATTCACCATTAATATAGGTTAGATGGTAAATAAAAATATGTGCAAATAAATTGACAGTCACTTTATACGAAGATATAAACCAGTCACTGCGAAGGGTTCATAAAAACTCTTAATTCGCTAGGCTAAACTTACTAAGGTATCAGTCACTTCATGCGTCGGGCATGCACGTGCACAGCAATCCAGTCCAAACGGGCGATTTTCCAAAACACAGTCACCAAAGTAGCTTACGGTTATGTAGATAAAGTGCAAAACTTACACTCAAATAAATATAATCTTGAAGCACAAAAACAGCACTAGCGAGTATAAGTTAATTATTGCAATTCAAAAACATGCACGGGCGAACAAGACAGGCAGGCCTGCACAGTCAGAGCGGAGAGCTTATCTACACATCTGTCTCCGACGGACGACAGATAACGACTGAACCTGTAAAACGACCTGTAAAAGGTCCTGTAAAACCTGTAAAACCTGTAAGACCTGTAAAAGGTGAGAAAACCTGTAAAACGAAGATTTATGGCATCCACTTTGGATGTAAGTGCTCAGGAACGAAGAAAAAGAAGTAAGTCCGTTACGGGTACAGGTTTAATGAAGAAACTATATAACACAAATGTGATTTATTACAATAATATCAATAAATTGGTGGATAGAATGAAACTAATACATGAAGCTAAAGAAGCGGGTCATACTGGATTGGAAAACGAATGGGTGGCTTTAGTGGATGAACTCCGAAACCGTGGGGTAATCTCATAAAAATGCGTTACTCCCTAGAATACTATTCAGTTGCACCATGAGTGTCGACAAGTTCGGACGTTACTCCTCGGATGGGTTATATTATGCCAATAGTTTAAAAAGAAGTGCTGGTTTACCACAAACACCTGATGGAGATTATGATATGAGTAATAAAAGGTTAAAAAACATAAAAGATCCTACGGATGAAAACGATGCAATAAATCTAAAAATATTAAAGGAAAAGATATCGCCAACATTAAAACTACAAAATAACACATATGACGCAGAAGATCATAGAATTATCAACGTTGGTAAACCAAATCAAAACGGTGATGCGATAAACAAAGGTTATTTGTCATCTGAATTAAAAAATACGTTAAAATTCAATGGGAAAACGTATAGTGCCAACAATAAACGTATATCCAACGTAGATGACCCTAAAGATGCAAAAGACAGCGTAAATAGACGCTATTTACATTCTTTGATACCTGAAAAGACAAAAGATGGATTTTCTTTTTATAAATTTGTTATTAACGATATAGGTTATCCAAAAAATGAAAATGATGCTGTAAATCTCAAATATATAAAAGATCATTGTGTCATACGTGATGTGGGAGTTATCGATTGTCTTGGCAATTGTTTGGCGAATGTAAAAGATGGTTCAGCACCATCTGATGGTGCAACAGTGGGTCAAATGAAAGAGACTTTAAAACAAGAAACAACTGGATTTGCAAAACGAGATGAAGTATTATCAAAGCAAGGGGATGACTTTATTCAAGGTAATGAAAAATTTCATTTATTGACATACAAAAACACTTATTGGGATTGCAGGCATGGAAGGTTATCAAATGTGTCATGGGGTCATGCAGATAGAGACGCGGCTGCCTTAGGACAAACAGTACATCTAGATCCAAATAATTACCATGCGTTTTTTATATGTAGTAATAAAAAATTAACAAACATGGCGCAAGGAAGAGAAGCAAATGATGCTGCAACTGTAGGACAGGCTATCACATTATCACAAATGGATAGCAAAGTGTATACTTGTAATAATAAACGTATAACAGACCTTAAAGACCCTGAACATGTGGATAATGCTGTCACTGTTAATTTTCTTGTAAAAGTTTTAGGAAATGCATTATTTGATGTATACAATCTTATTGGTATTCATTCAGGTCGTACTCCTTTGTTGGAATCTGAGAGAGGTACTTGGATTAAACGGGAAATTGTTCAAAACTATTTTATCAACCCTCGTACAAAAAAGTTTAGATCATCGGATTGGGGTGATTTTGATATTTAATAAAAAAACACAATAAACGACTTCATTTATGTCCAACTTGTCATAGAGGTAACACATAAGTTGTACATTGCGATTATAAAAGGACAATAATGACGTTCCAGTACATCAGTCCATATAGAGACACTGTAAGGAGAGGAGGTGGGATCACGTCCACAGCGGTTTCTCTGTTAAGTAAAGCTTTAAAACGAATTCCAGTAGGATCCATAGTAAATAGAGCAATAGACGCATTACCATACGAATTTCATATACCGGGAGGTTATCAGTATTGCGGACCAGGAACTAAATTGAAAAAACGACTGGAAAGAGGCGATCCTGGCATAAATAAGTTAGATCAGGCTTGTAAAGAACACGATATCGCATATTCCACGTTTGCCGATTCAAAAAATCGATCAATAGCTGACAAAAAGCTTGCGGACATAGCTTGGCAACGAGTAAAATCAAGTGACGCTAGCATAGCAGAAAAAGCAGCAGCTTTAGCAGTAACAGCAGGTATGAAGGCTAAAACAGCAGTAGGAGGTGGAAGAAGGAGGAGAAGGAGAGTAAAAAGGAGGTCAACCACAAGAAAACATGGAGGAAATATAAAAAGAAGACGACGATCTACAAGAAAAGGCAGGAAGAAGCCCACCGTGTGGTCAATGGTAAAAAACGGGGCAGGTCTTTACCTAAGACCTTATCGTGCATATTAAATGAAAGAAATCAATTGGTCATACCACATAAAGCATTAACCAATATTGAATTATTTAAATATATTTCCTGTTTAAAAATACCATTTTTCCGCGGTGTGTTTATGAAAGACAGTTTACCAAAGAAAATGTGGCAAAATGAGACTGGAATTGTAAATTTGGATAATACTGAAGGGCCTGGCACCCATTGGGTTTGTTATAAGAAACTAAATAACAATGTATATTATTTTGATAGTTTCGGTAATTTGCCACCACCAAAAGAACTTCAAAATTACTTTAAATCTGCTAAAAACATATATTATAACTATAAAAGAGAACAACCTGATAATACTTCAATATGCGGCCATTTATGTTTGGAATTTCTAGCTAAAAGTATCAGTCACTATTGAGATGTCTTCCTATACGGTATCATTAACAGGAAAATCGTCCACTTTACGAAGTATCCTTTTTCCAGCGTTACGCTTGCAAAAAGGAAGGTTTTGGGAGGCGGCACTATTGGATTTTACAACTTACAACTCTATCCCCAATGTTACGGAAGGTAAAAATAACGTATTGCATTATTATAAGGGAAAGGATGCCAGTGGAAAATTTACAGACTTACAAGAGTGCAGGTTACCCACAGGTTCTTATGAAATTGATCATATAAATGAATTTTTGCAAACTAAAATGGGAAAAGACAATATAACATTAAAAGGTAATAATAATACGATGAAAGCTGAAATTACTTCCAAATATTATATAGATTTCACTCAACCAAACTCAATTGGTGATTTATTAGGATTTTCCAACGATGAGCCTGTTTTAGAACCAGATGTAACACATTCCGGTAAGAAAACAGTAACAATATTAAAAGTCAATAGTATAGACATAACTTGTAACATTATACAAGGTGCTTACAGGGATGGGGCTAACACCCACATCATACATACTTTTTACCCAAGTGTACCACCTGGATTTAAAATTGTTGAAAAGCCACAAAACCTGGTATATCTACCGTTGAACACCACTTTCATTTCAGACATCGTGTTGAGCGTATTGGATCAAGACGGTAACTTGGTAGACTTCAGAGAAGAGCCTATTACGATTAGATTACATTTAAAATCGACACTTTAATACAAAACCATGGGTTTAACATTTAAAAGCGAACAACCTACGGGAAACCGCATTAGTAGCTCTTCAGCTGTGGAGGAGTTAACACGCGAGAACATTCGTTTCTTAGAGAGAATTGGATTAAAATTAACCGAGTATGGATATACTGGATATAGCGCAGGGTCCAACATTCGACGAAACCCTATGGGAAAAAGAATATCACACCCACAACCCTTACACTTCATCGAAATTAAACAATAACGATGAAATTCGTATTCCCATACAAAATCAAGACATTTACACACTACCATGTGAAAGTTACTTGTATATTGAAGGACAAGTTACTAAAAAGGACGGTACTACTGTTGGTACAACAGTTCCATTTATAAATAATCCTATGGCTTTCCTATTTGATGAAATTAGATATGAAATATCAGGTGTAACAGTTGATTCCACTAAAAAAGTAGGTATTACGACAACTTTAAAAGGATTAACATCTATAACACCCAATGAAACCAATTTACTTAAACCTGCCGGATGGGTATTACCTACGATTGACACGATCACTCCAAATCCAAATGGATATTTTGATTTTCATATTCCATTACGTTTGCTGCTTGGTTTTGCTGAAGATTATAGGAAAATAATATTAAACGTTAAACAAGAATTAGTTTTGTTGAGATCTTCTAACGATAAAGACATTATTAAAGCTGCAGATGCTACTACAGATGCGACTTTAGAATGGAAATTAAAATTAGACAAAATTGTATGGAGAGTTCCACATGTTAAATTGGCTGACGAGCATAGAATGCTACTTTTAAGAAAATTAAAAGCCGATCGTGATATTGTTATTCCATTTAGAAGTTGGGAATTTCATGAGCATCCCAGTTTACCTACTACGGATCGACACACTTGGACTGTTAAAACATCGAATTATGTAGAACGAGCCAGGTATATTATATTTGGTTTACAAACAGGTAGAAGAGACGCCATTACTAAACATGCAGGACAATTTGATCATTGTGACTTGAAAAATATTAAAGTTTATTTAAATTCACAATTCTTTCCATACGACAATTTAAATGTGTCATTCACTAAGAAGAAATACAGTATATTGTACGATATGTACGCGAGATTCCAAAGTTCATATTACGGTAAAACAAATACACCTTTATTACCACCTGACAAATATTTCGATGCCTACCCAATAGTTGTAATCGATTGTTCTAAACAAAATGAATCAGTAAAGTCTTCAAGTGTGGATATAAAAATAGAAATGGAATTCAACGATGCTATATCGACACACTTGGACTGTTAAAACATCGAATTATGTAGAACGAGCCAGGTATATTATATTTGGTTTACAAACAGGTAGAAGAGACGCCATTACTAAACATGCAGGACAATTTGATCATTGTGACTTGAAAAATATTAAAGTTTATTTAAATTCACAATTCTTTCCATACGACAATTTAAATGTGTCATTCACTAAGAAGAAATACAGTATATTGTACGATATGTACGCGAGATTCCAAAGTTCATATTACGGTAAAACAAATACACCTTTATTACCACCTGACAAATATTTCGATGCCTACCCAATAGTTGTAATCGATTGTTCTAAACAAAATGAATCAGTAAAGTCTTCAAGTGTGGATATAAAAATAGAAATGGAATTCAACGATGCTATACCGGCTAATACAACTGCATACTGTTTAATTCTACATGATAAAATCGTAACATACACACCTTTAACTGGAATTGTTAAAAATGTATTGTAAGAACCGGTTTTGTTTCATTCCGCGAGTATAAAAGCAGAGCGTACAGACCGCTCCTCATCAGTTTGTTGCCTACTGTTGTATGGGTAGCATCGTATTCAATATGGCTTCTCCTAGTGGTACACCTGAAAATGTGGTAGATATTGAGAAGGAGATATCTGAGTTTTTAGATCCTCAAGGTCACCAGGAAGGAGGTGAACAAAACGTTTGCGGACAACTTCACGCCAGTAATAATGTTGAAGAAAAAGGTAAAAGAAGAAAGACTATACAAAAGAGAAAAAGGGATATTGAAGATAATATTTCTCCAAACATATTGAGTGAGGTATTTTTGCGAATATTTTATCCAATCTCTTCCAGTTTGGATAAAAGTGTTTTAATCGGTGTTATGAAATCTACAGATTATTCCCCTACTGTAATTTTAACTCATGGACCCAAAATGATTTTGTTTACGGACAGTGCTTGGGAATCGTTTATGAAACATTTGCATCTGCTAGAATGCTATTTAAGTAGTAACATGTTTGGAAGAAAGACAAGGGTAGGACTTTTGGATTCAAATGTGGAAATTGATATCATTAAACAACGTGGTGATCATCAGCTACGGTTTAGAGACACAACAAGACATGATAACAAAATTCAACTTAATCGAGAGGAGTTTTTCATTTTAACTTGTGCTACTGAACCTATAACAAGATACTTGAGACAACTGGTGTTTTCAAGTTCGATTATTAAAGATTATCTGGAAGACACTTTGGACAAACAACCGGACGCACCTATATTATACGGACCTGTGGATACTTCTATATTTAATAGAGTTCCTCATGAAGTACAGATGTGGAGACAATTGGAAAAGTACGCTCAACTACATAAGAAATCAGTAAAACAGGAAGAAGAGGAAGATGGAGGAGAAGAATCAAGTGTTAGTGATGAAAATGAAAATAAGGAAAATATAAAGATGGAAACTTAAATGACAATGGTTAGTTTTTAAAACAATAACCAACATTTTGTGGGGTTAGGCCTATTGGGGACGGTGCCCACGTTAAATATACACCAACGCGCCAACAACTGTACGGCCTGGTATAAAAGTAGTACCTACCGTGGTGTGGAAATCAGTTGACCTCCTGACTTCGTAATGAGCAGACGTGTGACCTTCAAAATGGACAAGGGAGAAGAACAACAAGTAAAGTCCAAGCCTGGTATTATTGAGTTTCAAGCGTTTCGTGGTAATGATGATAGATTCATTATAAAAGAACTTGTGTTTTTGGACATGAATACAAGTGTTCCTTATTCGTTTTTATTTAAACCACCATGTTCTTATTCGTCTTTAACTAGTAAAGCCGCTACTACCAACAGATGGATTTCAAAACACTTCCATCATATCGATTGGTATGATGGTTTTACAAGTTACACGGACTTGTATCACATTATGCATCACTTTTCAGACAAGTTTACCAATATTTACACAAAGGGGCTGGAAAAGAAAAGATGGATCGAAGGATTTACTCATGTTCCGGTTAATGATGTGGAATTGGATAAGAATTATCAATACATGCTGGAAACCATATGTATTTGTACAAAAAGCCCAGAACATGATAAAGATAGACATTGCGCTTTGAAAAATGCCTATAAACTCGCCTCTTACCTTCAAAGTGGGGAATTGGGGAGTGGTGGGGGTAACGGAGAGTATATAAGTGGGGGGAGCAGACAGGGACCTGGCATGAGTATTACTCGAGATTCCGAGACGACAACATCTCCGAGCAAGAAGACGATCTGTAACCTGACCATGGCATCTCACCAGTTCCTTCAGACTTTGGTCGAGCAGTTCAATGCTCACTCCAAGTCAACAATATTACCTGTAAAGAAGTGCTCGGAACTAAAAGACGAGAAGCACTACATAATCCATGCTATGAAGAAGATGGAGACTACAGTTGGGGAGGCCATCTGCTGCAGTCTCAGCGAGGCACCGTTTACTCCGGGGGATGAACCAAAGTTCCAGGTGTACCTGCCCAAGAGATTCGTCCATCTTCTACAAAACGAGGATCTTCGCTCTATTCAACCCGGGTGTCTATACCTGGTGTCCCACGGCTGCACGGGTAGCAATTCTACAGAGTTGACCATCCACATCGCTGACAAGCAGCAGTGTTAGATTTAAGTTTTAATGTTGTACATATGTTGTTGTTGTAATGTTTTATAAATAAACGAATCATAAAAGACAAAAAAATAAAAAAAAACAAAAAATCCAACATATCAATATGTGACAGACTTCACGTATTGATATGTTGCATTTTTTTTTAAACTTCGCGGGTGACCTTGACCTTTGACCTTTGCATTTCACAACTACCCCCACTACTGTAATTACCCCCACTACCGCACTAGGATTCAAACCTGCTTGGATGCGAAAAACGGTCAGTCTGTTGCCAACTAGCAAACGATGAGCACCTTGTACGAGCTTTGCATACAACGAGTTATAACTCACAAGGACTTGTTCCCAACATGTTTACAAGACAACATCCCACTAACAATAAAAGAAGATGTCAAACGCTACAGGAGGGAAAATACAGGGTATTCGGAATACTCCTGGTATAAGTTCCACGACGGGGAAAAGTTTTGTAGGCCTTGTGGCGAGGCCGCCGTCAGAGACCTTCGGCGATTCGTACAGGATGGTGGTATAAAACAATTCGGATTTCTAGCGCCACTGTTTCGATTTGAAAATTACAAGGACACCTGCGCTATTTGTTCCATTCCATTGTATCGATGGAAAAAGTTTAGAACTGTTTAATTGGATTTTCTATACCCCCACCACTATTACCCCCACCACTTTTTCATGTACCTCCAAGCGCTGTGCCTCGGCTTCATTTCTACTCCAGCAGCCAACCTAGCAACATCAAGATGTCTCTGAACGTTAGTTGCGCAAGTTACGAGGAGGTGAGCATCAAGACTCAGCAGGAGCTAAACGACTTATACAAGGAGTTGCAGCTGATGGTGGCACGAGGCTACCGTATAAATGTGCAAGTTTACGCTTGCAATATACGGAACACCCGGCAGTCAAAGGAAGAGCCTGGACACTCCTCGACGGCTTCCTCACCAGCGTCCATGAAGACCGAGCCAGACAACTTGGACTACTTCAGCTGACTAGCAGTTGTATTTCTTGTCCTAACCATTGTAGAATATGTATATTTTTTCATTATATTAAAGAAGTAAAAGAGCAGAAACACCTATCTTGTTACTGACATATAAGCTCAGTAACAAGATAGGTTTTTTTAAAACACAATTTGGATGACCTTGAAACTTCCCCCTCCACTGCTTTGTTACCCCCACCACTTGACTATTGGTGTACATGGCACATCGCAATTGGAAACCTCATTCCATCTTCAACACCCACACCGACAACATCAACAATGGCAAACCTACCAACAGATGAAAGATGTCCTCACGCATGTTGTGACTTCGTCCACGAGTTGGAGAAGAGGATGCAGGAGAGGGCGATAAGAAGAAAACAGATCCACTCAGAAAATATCATGATAGTCAACGGCTATCTTTTATTGTTCGGCCTTATTATGGTTGTACTTTTCATACTGTACGGCATAGTCACATGTGTCGGCAAGGTTGCAGAAGAAAACGCTCGCCACCATCAATTGGAAAGTTTCAATGTTACTTTGTAAGTTTTCCTTTTTTTTAAAACTCCGTTTGGATGACCTTGAAAATTCCCCCACTACTCCACCACACCCCCCACCACTTCACCATGTTCCTGCATGAGCATCACATCAACCGTCATTCCTTGTCCGACAAGCAACCATGGCAGACAACAACACCATCAGCCAAGCTGACTCCACTACTGATGTCGGTACAAGTACGGGTTGGACACTGTCGATCGATAGTGTACACTATTTGGAGTCAATTTGCGAACGTATGAAGGAAATACTGCGGGACAACCCTGGGATCATAATACAAATGAATTTAAATTATGATTGGTCCCAAGTTAGAATGCAAGGGGACGACAACAGCGGTCAACAATCTCCACAATATTCGCCCATGTCCCCAATCTATCCTTACGGCGAGTCTGACGTCGATGAAGATGAGGCTGATGAAGATGCAGGGGACAACGAGGCTGAAGAGGAGTAAGCTTCATTCCTTTTTTTTTAAAACCTAAATTGGATGACCTTGAGAATTCCCCCTCCACTATTTCCTTTTTTTTTTTTAAACCCAAATTAAATGACCTTGAAAATACCCCCTCCACGTACTTTTGGTTTACCCCCTCTACTTTTCAATACTGTTACCACAGTCTGTAGCTCACATCATTCCTTGCTTAGCTATCATGGCGGACAGCACTCTTTCTCGAGTTGACTCCACTACGGATGAAGAATGGCCATTTTCCTGGAATGTTCATCTGCAAGACTCGGCAGAAGTGGATATGTTGCATGAGAAATTGGTGTATGTATTAAACGAAAACCCCAACATTGAATGTAGAATGACTATGGATTTCGATGCGACAGGGGTCCACACTCAACCTTCCACTTCCAGCCAGCCTGAACCTCAGCTACAGCCAAAGAACTTTACACATCTTTACACTCCAATACGGCCGGAGGATGTGGTTATCAGCGAGGCAGACTCTACTACAAGTTATATTGAACCAACGAATTGGAAGCTTGTTGTTGACACCTTACACAAGGTCGACTTAGTATGTGACAAATTAAAGGAATTGATGATGCAAGATCCTGGTCTTCGTTTTAAAATTGATTTGTTTTTCATCTGGGGAGCACCTGCACGGGGCTCTTCGTCTGACAGCTCTCTAAGTACAACGGATGAGGAGGAGGAGGAGGAGGACGACTAGTTATCTTTTTTAAAACTCCGTTTGGATGGCCTTGACCTTTCCCCCTCCACTGAGTTTATTTAAGGTGCACTCTCAATGACTGCAGCATCATTTCATCGCGCACCTTCACCACAGCAACATGGAGAGTCAACTCAACTACTGTTGCGAACGGAAATGTTTTTCATGGCCGAATGACATTGATGTTGCGGATGGCCTGGCGTGTAGAAAATGTGAAGCTTTTGGTCAATGCATGTGTAAGTGCAAGTCTTGGAAGAAGCCAAAACCGGAGTTGAAGACATTCCATGTGTACCAGATGAGAGGGCATAAGTACACTTGTTGCCCTGAACGTTGCATTGAATTCACATTAAAACAGCTAACTGGCTGCAAATTGTGCAACAATCATTTTGCAGGTTTTTGCAAACATTATTTAGGAGCCTGTCAGTACAGATCAACTTGGCATACAGAAGCACTCACTATCAATGAAATCGCTATAGATACACAAGAGTAGTCTTTCTACTCTTTTCTTTTTTAAAACTCCATTTGGATGACCTTGACCTTTCCCCCTCCACTCACCTTAGTTTATATAAACCCCATTCCCACTGACCACAGCATCACTTCATCGTGCTCCCTCGTCAAAGCAACATCAACTATGGAAAGTAAGCGCATCTCATGTTGCGAGCATAGGTGTTTGGAGATACAAGGCGTCACATATTGTGCAAAGAAGCGTTGGGAGGAAGAGACGGGGACAACCTATTGCTGTGAGGATAAGTGTTTCCTCTTACCAAAGTGGCAAGTGGATGGGCTGGCCTGCCGGCAATGTGAATGCTTCGGATGTTGCAGGTGTAGATGCAAGAACCAACAGCTGCCACCGCCGGTACTACAAACTTTCAAAATCTACAAATCCAAATACTTTTATACTTGTTGTCCGCAGCGGTGTATTAAATTTCACTTCTCCAATCTTACCAATTGTCGGAAATGCTACGGACAACCTGATGGGTGGTGCACCTGTTTTCTGGACTCCTGCCGCTACAGATCGGATTGGTTTACAGATCCGTTGGAAATTGATGAGGTCGCCCAGGAAGCACAAGAGTAGTCTTTCTACTCTTCAACTTTTTTAAAACTCCATTTGGATGACCTTGAGATTTCCCCCTCCACTTCCCCATATACCTAGAGTACACAGAGCCTGATAGTCAGTCACTCGATGGCTGTCGTGGGGTGCGCATCGGTGTCGGCGCTCCGTTGTTAGGTTTTCAAGGTCACAGTAATATCAAATTGTTGGTGTTGTGCTGGTTCAAGGTCACCTGAGGGATAACCGATTGCCCATTTAGGCAGGGTCATGTCAGAAACTCGAGTTTAACTTGGCACTTTTGCCGTTTCTCGTCGAAAATTCGCTCCAAGTGGTCAAGGTCACGGGGACTCTGACTGAAACTCGGAGCGTAGTGCGAGAAACGGCAAAAGTGCCAAAAAATTTTAAGTTTCGGCGTGACCTTGACCTCAGTGGCGTCGGTGACGTCATTTTGATGACGTAAGGGGTGATGACGTCATCAGCACGTCATTTCTGTGACGTCATGGGTGTGACGTCATCGAAATGACGTCATTGGTGATGACGTCATCGATGACGCAATCGATGACGTCATCGATGACGTCATCGGTGAGGTCATTGACCTCGATGACGTCATCCCTCAGGTGACCTTGAACTGAGCCAGCACCAACAATTTGACACTACTTTTGAAGTCCAGTGGGGTGGAGCCCTAAAGACCTTAAAAAACTGTATTTGCAAAACCGTTTCCTAGTGAGTACCTTACCTATGGGTAAAGAGCATCGTCCATAAAGTGTCAACCCCGGCGGCCCTAAAGTAATTTTGAAGTCCAGTGGGGTGGAGCCCTAAAGAGCTTTAAAAACTATATTTGCAAAACCGTTTCCTAGTGAGTACCTATCTGCAAAGAGAATAGTCCATGTCAAATTTCAGCTCCGGAGGTCCTAAAGTAATTTCAATGTCCAGTGAGGCGGAGCCCTAAAGTGCTTAAAAAACTATATTTGCAAAATCGTTTCTTAGTGAGTACCTATGGGTAAAGAGCATCGTCCATAAAATTTCAACCCCGGTGGCCCTAAAGTAATTTTGAAGTCCAGTGGGGTGGAGCCCTAAAGAGCTTAAAAAACTGTATTTGCAAAACCGTTTCCTAGTGAGTACCTATGAGCAAAGAGAATCGTCCATGTCAAATTTCAGCTCCGGAGGTCCTAAAGTAAATTCAATGTCCAGTGAGGCGGAGCCCTAAAGTGCTTAAAAAACTATATTTGCAAAATCGTTTCTTATTGTGTACCTATAGGTAAAGAGAATCGTCCATCAAATTTCAACCCCGGTGGCCCTAAAGTAATTTTGAAGTCCAGTGGGGTGGAGCCCTAAAGAGCTTAAAAAACTACATTTGCAAAACCTATGGACCTATGGTGCACCTATGGACAAAGAGAATCGTCCATGTCAAATTTCACCACCTGTAGGCTTTTAGTGTAATTGTGAGCTTCCGTAGGGCGGAGCCATAAAGGCAACACAAACATCAACATTAAACCTCACACCTGGTTACTTCTATGATTATAAGCATCTGCTTGAATGAAACTTTCAAATTTTTTAATTACAGCAGTTCATTTTGTAAACACTAAATTTCTAAAACCTGACACTGCACCATTGTATGCCCTCTGGGTCAGAGCCCTTTGGACAGATTTGCACTAAACTTCACACAAACCATCCTTGAATAATGCTTAATAATGCCTGAAAGTTTCGTTGCAATCTGTTGAGCGGTTTCGGAGTCTATAGACAACATACATATATATATATATACATACTTCCTCTTTTATAGATATAGATAGTCCAAAATTTTGTTCTTTTATTAGGTTATGTACAAAGTCGTTATACATCGGTACATGCAACATGTGCTGATATGTTTTACGCCTCACAAAATTGGTATTCTATATAATAAAATTTCTAGCTTAGAGCCGACTTCTTCGGACCAACAAAGAGAAATCACACAGCAAAAAAAAAAAAATAGATTTTAAGATTTTTTCTTTTGTAAAAAATGATTCTTTTAAAATAAAAAGTATCCTATGTTACTTCTGGTCCCTCCAAGAATATTCGCACAAAGTTTCATGATGATCGGTTGAGTAGTTTTCGCGTGAAAGTCTAACAAACAACAGGACATTCACATTTATAATATTATTACCATGATCTTTATTTAGATTAGAAAATGTAATGAAGAATGTTTCCAAAATACACAAAGTGCAACAAACGAATTACATGTATTGACATTTTTTTGTGAAGAATTGAATCCTGAAATATTTATAGATTCAGAACATTGTTTTAAAGCAGAGACCATCCAATATTTTAACATTCAGAACTACTCTATTGTGAATTCGTATGGTCGAAACCAATTGAAGGGTGGAGGTGTGGCAATAATGGTTCGAGACAAAACAAAATACAAACCCTACAAAGTCGATTATTGTTTCGATTTAAGTTTTGAAGCAGAGGGCATAACTCTTTCTGTTTCTCCCGATGAAAGTATTGTCGTTGTAGGTCTCTATAGATCGCCAATCGGATGTGCAGATGAATTTTTTGAACGATTAGATTCCTTATTGCGACACCTCACCTCCAAGTCTCGGAAGTTTTTAGTAACATGTGATTTTAACATTAATGTTCTTGACCACACTGATGCACTCACTCAACGTCTACGCGATATATTAAATTCTTTTAACCTCGTCTGGTCTGTGAACTACCCAACGCGAGTAACTCCCACTACTGTGAGTGCCATTGACAATGTAATAACAAACATCAATATGGCAATCTCAGATGATTTTACTGTTGAGGCTGCCATTTCTCGCTATAAACCTTTCATACACCCTTCTGGTAAAAGTATTAGTAGAGACGTTCAACCAAAAAACATACGACAACAAACTGGCAGATGACATGTTCAATTTCAACGATCGTCTGTCATTTTATTTAGATATGACATGCCCATACAAGACGTTCAAAGAAAAAGCTACGCAGTCCATAACCAAATGGACTACACCTAGCATTCTGAAATCTCGAGAAAAACTTAGATTTTACTATTCAAATTACAGACAAAATGAAAACGAAGATTTCAGAATACTTTTCAGAAACTACAAGCGAATATATAGAAAGGTCATAATAGCTGCTAAGTCCTACGCCATAGACAAACCCTAAACACTCCAGAAACTTTTCGAAATCAGCCTGGAAAGTCATTAATAGTTTCAAAGGCCAAAACCATTTAAAACATCATAAATCACCAGAAATAATGAGAAATGGAGAAATCATATCGAACCAATTAGCTGTTGCAAATATTTTTAACAATTATTTTTTTACAGTTGCAGATTCAGACAACAACCCTTAGCAAAATGTTTCTCATAAAACAATATTAAGACTCCATTTTGAAGCCCTTGACTAAAATTATCAATGCGTCTTTCGAAAATGGTTTTACCCCTCATGTCTAAAACTTGCTAATGTCATTCCCATTTTCAAAAAAGACGACCTATGCCAAACATCCAACTACCGACCCATCTCCATACTTCCCGTATTAAGTAAACTATTTGAAAAATCGTTATTTTTTAGCATACTCACTAGTTTTCTTGACAGATTTAAAATACTTAACTCTGGGCAATTTGGGTTTTTAAAAAAATTATAAAAAGATGCTGTAATTTAATTGGTTGATTACATAGTGTTTTTAGACCTTTTCAAGGCCTTTGACTGTGTCCATCATCCAACCCTATTAAATCATCTGCAATCATTGGGTGTTCGAGGGGTGCCTCTTTTATGGTTAACTGCTTATGTGGAAGACAGAGGGTAGTTTGTTCAGATTGCTGATTCTCGATCCTCAAAATCTAAAATAAGATTAGGTGTTCCTCAAGGTTCCATTCTTGGACCAGTTCTGTTTTTATTTCTGTAAATAATCTGAATTCTTCTGGCACTAGGTAATAAATCATTAAGTATGCCGATGACACAACTCTTTGTGCAAGAGATTCTTCTACCAAAGAACTAGAAGTCCAAACCTTTGTTGAAATCAACTCATGTACTCAATTCTTTTCCGACCGTAACCTCAAAACAAACAGTACAAAATCATGTTTCATTAATTTCTATCTTCGTAACCACAACTCATCAACAGCACCATCGGCTGTTATTGACGTTCTAGAAGAGGTAGATTCCACCAAGTTTTTTGATATACATCTTGATGGTAACCTTACATGGGAAAGTCAAGTCGATTCTGTCTGTGGAAAAGTTTCATCTGGCCTTTTTGCCCTTCATACATTGTCAAATTATTGTTCTGATCGCACACGACGTATGACACTATAATCTGATCTATCCACATCTTTCCTATGGTTTAATAGCTTGGGGTTCTTGTGCTAAATACAGTTCGGTAGGGGTTTCAAACTACAAAAAATAGCGGTAGGCCTAAGAATAATAAAAAGTGGGTTTTCGAAATTCATGTAGAAATTCATTCAAAGAAGTGTGTGTGTGTTTTTTATATATTTTTTTTATTTGCCAAGTCTCTACATTTTAGAAACAACCCTTCATTTCAAATTCAAGGACAGAACATCCATAAATATCCTATGGAAATTTACCTCCCTTCACAGATGAGTGTTAAGTTTTTAAACAAACTTCCAAATAATTTGAAAGTGTTAAACGACCCTCACATTTTTAAATATCGACTCAAAGCAATACTGATGTCATTTTAATTTTACTCTGTCAAGGAGTTCATGGACCATCGCTTTGAGATATAACCAACAAAGTTTGTCCGTATACTGTTTTTATCAATGGTCATTTTTGTGTGTGAATGTGTTTTTATTTTTTTATTTTATTAAATGTTGTTTCAGTGTCATCAGCTATCATACTGTATTTATATATTTGTAGATTTGTGAAATTTTATTTGTATATTTGATCCAAATGTATTATTTTTCCAACATTTGATTTGAACTGGTGAAATTTTAGTACACTGAACATATATAGGCCTATTTAAAAAAAAATGTAATGTAATTTTCATATTTTTTGTTATACAAAAAACAAACATACAGGTTTGCTTTTTGTATAACCACTCGACCTATTACAGTTTTATTTCCTTATTTATACCATAACATGACGTGTATTTTTCATACGATGACATATATATTTATTGTTATTTATAACATGACACTTGCTACACAATGTCACAATTGTATAATTTTACGGCAAAAAAGATATTTATTTTTTCATTATTTATAGTAGGATTGTAGAACGACCTTATGAATGAACCGAGGTTGCTAATAAACTATTTCTCATCAATATTGTTTAGGCTTCATCCTCTATATACACTCAATCTGATTATATTTTGCAGTGTTAAACATCTGTGTTAATTTCACATACGTCTCACATTGCGTTAGACAAAAGAGAATTATTCAAATAACATCATGGTCGTAGATAGTTACGGGCCAGAGTAGCAGCATACTGGTGTTGACAAGACAATGGACCGGTCACCTGTGGACAGTCCATTGTTCGTGGACTGTTGTGTTTAGGGGGAAATTATAGCGTACTGTTTATCTTTCAACCGTTCAATGACAATTTTAAATTATTTAAACACCAATATACTTCTTAGTTTTTTATTTTTACGGAAGGCCTTTCGATATAACAGCTGAAGAAATCAGCTGTTGTTGAATGCAAACATAGAAAAATTTCATCCAATAATTTTTAGATTTTAGACAAGAATAATATTTAAATTTAGTGATTTTGTTATATAACTGCATTAGATAAGGTAAAATATTGTAATTTAAAATTGTAATGAGTTCTTTCTAATTTACTATAAACATATTACCAAACCTCTAATAGTATAACCTAAAATTTCATTTAGAAGTATAAATATCAACATGACTAGAAATATTAATTCAACTTTCTCAAAGAATAAAATATGTGAATATTGTGGAAATTACTTCACTGAAATAGGATTGAAGAAACATTCACGCAAATGTGGACTTAATGCGAAAAATGACACAAGTATCAGTACCAAAGAATCTTCGTGTTGTGAAGTACTGGACATTAAGAATGAAATAGATATGAACAAATGGAGAGAAAGACTTGAAAAAGTTGAGAATAAATGTAATGACTTGCAATATATTAGGAAGAAATTAGATAAGGTTGAACAAATATTATTAAATGTTGACAAAATGGTCCAAGGAAGAGAACTACGTGATAACTCTACCCAAACAGATTGGGATGTTTTTAAGGAGATTTCAACTATTAGGCAAAGCAAAGTAAATCAGGTACCTGATGATTCTTGGAGTACAGTGAAATTTAAAAAAGTCAATGAAACCAAACACCGTAACACTACTTTGAACTCTTTTGAATTAAACATTTCAAATAGATTTGATGAGTTAAACAATTATGAAGAGAACAGTATAGAGGAGTGTTCCCAACAAATTACCCTAAAACCTCCTGCGTGTCCCAAGACTTCACACAGGAAAAATACTAATAAAAGTAATAAGGATGGAAATAAAAGGTCAGAATATTATCGGTTACCTAGAGAAAAATTATCGGACACAGATATATCATTATTTGTTGATGATTTCTATTCATCAAACAACTTAAAGAATACAAGAATCATAAATCCAATGACTAGTCATGCAATAAAAAATTTTGATGATCCATGTGGAGTAACAAAACTGATGGACATCAATAATGTGGAAACCATGTTACTTCCCGTAAATGATAGCATGGATGATAGTGAAGGAAGCCATTGGAGTCTATTGGTTTTTCACAAACAAGACAACTGTTATTATCATATAGATTCTTACCACAACCTCAATTATAAGAGTGCAATCAAAGTAGCAAAACAATTGGATAAATGCAGAGGTGTTCGTAAGTCTGCCCCAGTAAACACAATTCCATGTATACAGCAAGATAATTCTATTGACTGTGGGTATTTTATGATTCATTTTATGAGTACAATAATAAATATTCTAAATAACAATTTAAGCCTAAAAGATAATGTGCATGAATTTAATTCAAAATTTGACATTAATTTAATTGCAAATAAACTAATTACATTGAGACTGAAGAAGAACCTACAGGAAAATAGAAATGACAATCCTAATAAAAATAAGGGCTTTAAGGCATCCTCTGCATATGAGAATCAAATATGTAATGGACAGATCCACATTGAAAGACAACTGAAGACTGATCCACAACTTAGTACTAATAGGGCTATCACACAAAATAGTAATATGTATAACAAAACTAAGAAGTCTAGCGGTCTAAGAAAGATTCATATTGTAGGAGATAGCCATGCTCGTGAATTATCGACGTTGTTGGACAGTAAATTGACACATTATGAAATTTCTTCAACTATTTTACCTGGAGCTCCTCTTCATTTTATAATGACAAAACTTGACAAAGTTTGTCAGAATTTAAGTGTAAATGACTATTTAATTATTATTGGTGGGACAAATGATGTAGATAATGATCATAATTTTAACATAAAACCTTTAATTCAAGAAATTATTCAGAAGACTAACAACACAAATATTATGATAGCAGAACTTCCTTATAGATATGATAAAAATGAAATGAATAGGCTAATAAAAAACATTAACAATGTAATGAAAAACGAAATTAATTTCTCATTAAACAGAAAACTTAAGTACATTAAGTTAAATGGTTTAAGAAGATCACATTACACTACTCATGGTTTACATCTTAATCAAGCAGGGAAAAATATATTGTGTGACATATTAAAGGAACATTTAACAAATTCCAGAGCCTTAGCAGAAACAAACCATCACGGAAATCACAGAGATAATTTAAACTTCAAAATTTTATCACCTCAAATAGGAACATGACACCTTTTCTACCGTCTAAAAATAAAAATAATTCAGATTTGGGGAATAATTATATAAAAATACTAATATGGAATATCAGAGGATTAGTAAATAAATTGGATATTTTAAATAATTATATTACAAATGGGAAATTTGACATTGTTTGCCTGAGTGAGCACTGGGTCGAGCAAAAATTTATCAATCTGTTATACATTTTGAATTTCAATATTGTATCTTCATACTGCAGGCAAGAACGAAAAAGAGGAGGAACTTTAATTTGTGTAAGAAACTGTATAAACTGTACAGAGATAGTTAAAATTAATAAACTTTCAGAGGAAATGATTTGTGAAATGTCATGTGTGAGGCTACATGATCTTAATACAATTATATTGGCAATCTATAGGCCCTATAACAAAAATGTTGATATATACCAAAAATTTCTTGACAAATTAGAAGCAGCTCTTAAGTATATATCGAAATTCAAATGTTCAATAATAGTTGGTGGTGATTTCAATGTAAATATTCAAGATCAGTCGTCAATTGAAACATATCAATTATGCAGCTTATTTAATAACTTTGGATTAAATTATACAACAGATGAAATTACTAGGCCAGGAAATATAAATGAAGGTTCATGCATTGATAATGCTTTCACTAATATACAAAGTCAGTTACTATTCTGTAAAGTTTTATTCACCCCGGAATCTGACCATAATGCCATTAGTTTGTCTGTAAAAGTTCCAAAAAATTATCTGCAGGAAATTACCTCAACCCAACCAAAACTTTGTAGAATTATATCTCAAAAAAATATTATGTTTTTTATGCAATACCTGAATACTGTTAATTGGCTTACAGTTTATTCACAAAATGACATTGATAATAAATTCCATGAAATGCACAATATCTTTCTTGCTATAGTGGATAACTCCTTCCCTCTGAAAAAAATCAAATAAAGTAAAAGATCTAGAAAACAAGTGGTATTCTACTAATCTTAAGCTGATGAAAGTCAATTGTAAAAAGCTATTTCTTGAAGGCCGCCTCCATGGAAATATGGATTCTTATAAGCTGGCAATAAAAGAGTATAAAAAAGCTATTAAACATGCCAAAGTGTGTTATAACAGCAAAATTATATCAGGAAGTTCAAATATATCAAAGGCAATGTGGGATGTAGTTACGACAATTTGTGGCACCAAAAAGACTAAATCATTATCATATCCTACAAATTTAACTGCCGATGGATTCAACAATTTTTTTGTCAAAAATACCAGATCTATTATAACCTCTATTCCAGACTGTAATAACACAGACTTTATGGATTATTTAAAAAATGTACCAAAGACAAGACAAAAATTTAAATTCACCAAGATTAGAGTTGAAGATGTGTATGACGCCTTGAAAAGAATGAAATCCAGTTATTGTATGGATATTTATTACATTAATACAGTAATTTTAAAAGAAGCGGCAGTAAATATTAGTGAAGTTTTAACGTCATTATACAATGAATGTATTGATAAAGGAATTTACCCACAACTTTTTAAGTATGTTAAAATTACTCCGATACATAAGAACGGATATTTTATTTATGAAAATTATCGACCCATTTCAATTGTTCCGGCATTATCAAAAGTATTAGAATTAATACTATATGATCAAATATATAATTTTTTTGAAGATAATAATTTGTTATCACAAAATCAATATGGATTTCGAAGAAACTATTCGACAATTGATGCATTGTCCAAACTTGTATTAAGCTCTATAAACAATATAGAAGAAGGCAAATTGGTTTTCCTGCGTTCATTTGACATATCAAAAGCATTTGATACAATTTCTCATGACATTCTTCTCACAAAATTATCTTATTATGGTTTTGATGATACTTCATTATCTCTGATAAAATCATTTTTGACAAATAGATTACAATACGTAGAATTAAATGGTATATTTTCTGAACCAAAGGTTGTAAATTATGGAGTTCCTCAAGGATCTTCCTTGGGCCCCCTACTATTCAACATTTATGTTAATGATTTACCAATGAACATCTTATGTGAAGACATAGAAACCTTCCTATTTGCTGATGACATCGGAATTAAAGCATCTTCAAAAAATATTAAAGAAATTGAAAAAACATTGACGTTAACTACAAACAAAATTCAGGATTGGTGCAATGCAAACAAACTAAAATTAAATTTATCAAAAACCCAAAATATCCATTTTAGCTTTTCAAACAGTTTTAACTATAATTGCAATTTAAATTCACTAAAATTTCTAGGAATTGTGTTGGATAGTAGATTTAATTGGACAGAACACATACAGCATACCATGAAGAAGTTGAACAAAGGTCTATTCTGCCTTAGAAGATTGAAAAACAATGTCAGTGAAGAAGTCTTAATTCAAGTTTACTATGCATACATTCATTCTATACTTAGTTATGGCACACTGTTGTGGGGAACATCAAAAAATTCAATTCAACTATTCAAAATTCAAAAAAAGGCTTTGAGAACCATTTGTGGAGTCCCATCCAAAACACATTGTAGACCTTTATTTCAAAAATTGAACATCATGTCTGTCCCATCTATATATGTCTTCCAGTCTCTCATAAATCTTAAGAAAAATATTCAAAATTACAGTGAAAACAACGTATGTCATGAACACAACACACGATCAAAGAACCATTTAAAAATTAATAGATTAAAATATGCAAAGTCTCAAAAAATGTATTCATATTTAAATGTAAAATTTTTCAATGCTCTACCTAAAGAAGTTAAAGGATTATCAACAGAAAAATTCAAGAGATACATCAAACTATTATTAACAGAAAACTGTCTCTATTCAACAAATGAATATTTTAAAATAGTTATAAATTAGCAGCCTATATATGTGCATAAGTATTTATATATATTGTAATGCATCAATGATGCCTTATACAATAAAGATTATTATTATTATTATTATTATTATTATAGACAAGCTATCATCATCAGCCGTACCGTAAACTTATTTATTTCATATTATTTAAGTTTTTTTTAAGGTTAATAATTTATATCATTTTATTATTAAGTTTACGGTACGGCTGATGATGATAGCTTGTCTATCGAAAGGCCTTTCGTAAAAATAAAAAACTAAGAAGTATATTGGTGTTTAAATAATTTAAAATTTAGATTTGTACCAATATAGAGCTGTTAACCCGTTCAATGACACTTTTGTTTGTGCGTTCTCGTATTTTAGTGGGAAAAAAATCATTAAAGATAGTTTTTAAGATCGTCAAAATGTTTGATAATTGTAAATAAAAACTAAAAAGTACATTCAGTGTGTCCAAACGTGGTATGAACAATTTCAGTCAGGCTATTATTTCTCAACATTTTAAACTGTTAATCCTATACTATAATACGAACACTGTCTGAAGCTGAAGGGATGTGTGTCCCACGATCTCAAAATCTAGTGGGTAGATTTTGCTTAAACTTAGCGTTTAGAGTGTTTTGGCCCAAAAATAAGTTTAGAAACATCCTCAATCCCAGGAAAAAATTAATTTGGTCAAAATTTAAAAATCGTTATTTTTAACATTTGTCTTATGGGTTGCTGTTTTGGTAATGAAATAAAAACGAAAGATATACAAAAATAAAGGAGCATTAATGTTAAGCCATATTTTTCAAACAGATGTATAGTTGGTTGTTGGTGGAAATTTAATAGCTTTATTATCATGGCACTATAACAAAAGTAAATTAACACCAACGAGCAAGGCTGGGTTAACCTGGTACCTGTATCTAATATGTAACCGGTTTGTTTCATTAGTCATTGTTACAGATTTTTTCTAATTGTTGATATTATAACCCTAATAGAATAAAAATAGCTAAAGTGTGTTTTGTAAAGGCTGGAACTTATGTGTTAATTTTCACAAAGAAATTTAACACAAACCTTCATCTCACGTTAATTTCTACGCATCACTTTCAGCACACCTTTGATAATGTCCGTTAATGTTTAAAAAAATGTAATCTAAAATTAATACTTTTTTATCTTATAGATGCAAAGCTCTATAACTTTTTCAGATAGTACATGAATTTAATAACCGGGCAAGAGTGAAGTCAGTAAATAAATTGTGAGAGAGAATACTGTGACAGTTTTTCTCCAGGCTGCAAACATAAAGGATTGTTAACAAATCAGTAATTGTGCTTTATTAGAAATTGTGCTTTTAAAATTTACATTTCTTTTAAAATTGGAAATATATTCACTAAAAACTTGTTTGTTCCATTTCTTGCTTTTGATTATATCACAGTTATGCCTACCCTGAATCAAGCTATACAACATTTCTTATCATAGTTAACCGCATCTACAAAGAATTATTTTTTTAATGATAGCCTCTATTAAACAATCCTTGGGTAAAGTATTTTCGTTAAGCCAAATAAATAAAACTATACCTTTCAAATAGGTCCTTTAAAAATGAAATCCATGACTTTCTGAAGAATTAGATGAAAAATTTTAGACACGTTAGGAATAAATTAAGAATATTTATCTTGTTGACTTCACGGGCCGGACTTGGACCCAGACCATAGACGGCAATGCGACAGCAGAGTGTTGCGAGGTTGAGATACACGACTTGATATCCGGCCTGCACCATGCACTTTATTGTTTGCATGGTGACGGAGCACATCATATTAATTCTAAGTAACATTTACTAGTTAAGAAAAATTTTAGAGAATTTCCTTAAAGGAAATACGCTACTACGGTGCTAGTCACGTTAAGACCTAAGCTCGGGACCATGATAATTTTTTTGAGGTCCCTAGAAGAAAAAAACAACATTCGTTCTAATTTGTATACATATTTAATGAAAATAAATAAAAAATATATCATTACCCTTTTGTTTACATTTTTTATACATTAGATGGAAACAAAAGGGTAATCACGTATTTTTATTTAATATTTAATAATTGTAGTAGCCCTTTTACGTAAACTTTATTTCTCTCTCTCTCTCTCTCTCTCTCTCTCTCTCTCTCTCTCTCTCTCTCTCTCTCTCTCTCTCTCTCTCTATATATATATATAAGAATACCTGAGTACAAAGGTATTCGTAAAAAATATATATACCAGTTTTACGTTACAAATGGTTTTATTCTTGATTCAAATTTACCGATTATTCCCTTTTAATTCTCACCGCGTGAGTAATTAATTAATTAACGTACCGTGCTGGTACGGACTGGTAAAGACAAGTTTGCAAAAAAAATTTTTAATACATTCAAGAAAATAATAAATCAATCCTCGTTTAGAATATTTAACTTAAATCAATGGTTTAATCGGAAATCGTTCACAAAAAATATATATTATAATCGCTAATTATAAGCACTAATGTCGTAGATTCGGTCGAGTACTTACAAGTTGAGTCGAGACCTATTCGGGGTCTAGTTGAGTCAGGGAACTGACGGTTCCACTCGGGCACGCTGGTTTTGTTAGGGCACCCTGTGCCAGTGCGCATGCGCGCCTCTCCCCACCACACTGGAGTGTTGATCGCTCATGTCGAGGGTCGGGCGGCCATCGTCCGGATCCATATCATAACAATCCATCATCTCTCCTAGTCTCTCTAAAAATGACACGGGATTTCGCTCACCATCGAAGTGGAGATTCCATTTTTTTTTTATCATAGTGCAGAGTTTTGCCGAACTAGATTCAAGGTTAGATTTTGAGGTTTCGTAGTCAAATGTGGGTTTTGTCTTTATTCGGCTGACCTCCGGATTCATATTTGGAAAGGCAAAACTTTCGTGTGTCTGCGCAAAGGTTACATTTGTTCGAGTAGTCAATTTTGGTGCAATATGGGGTCTTGACGGAGGTTCAAGTAAATTTTGCGCTAGACTCTGTGAGGAATTCATCATACTCGTAAGTACCCGTTTCACAGTATCGGAACTGGCATTGGGAGCTAAGCCCAAGATTTCTCTAAGGCTCTGTGCTTCATCAGCCTCAAAATTTTGCTCAGGTCGCCTCGAAAGGTAATAGTCACTGGTAGTATTTTCCTTTGTCCACAAATTTTTATTTAGTTGTGAATAATATGGGGGGGACATATACCGCAACATCTAATTTATGTTCCTCGCTCTCACTTGTCAACGGGGATGGTTTCCTAAAAAAAATGAAATGTACCTAGCACGTAAATCATCCATTTTTCCATCAGCTGGGATTCCTTGGCGACCCATCATTTCCACTAATTCGTCTTTCTTCAAAGAGTACACCCAACCGACCCGTAGTCCCTTATCTTAGTCGTCACCTACATTTCGGACGTTCGTCTGCTCAGTCGCAAGGGTTATTTCACCACCGGGTATTTCACCACTCGGTATTTCACCGATCCTACTCGTCATGGTCAAAGTGGCATCAGTAACAGTCGTGGTCGATTAAGTAGTAGTCGGTCCAATAACAGTTGTTGTCTTAGAGTCAGGGTTAGGCGAGGAAGGGGATTTACTTTTGTTGGGATCAGTTCGAGGTGGGTTTTGTTTAGGAAGGACATGCAATAGTGACATTTGGCTAAAAACGTGTAGTAAGCGTAGAAAAGAGTGCGGAAACATCGTGTGGTTTGGTATGGTAGGGTATTGAAGTGTAAGATAGGATAAGCAAATATTGAACATCATTGTGATATACCGCATTTCTGCATAAGTGCATTTCTCTCTCAGACTAAATTTTTTTCAAAAATTTTACATAGAATATAAAATATTAGTCCCTATTCGGGCGCCAGAATTTGTGAGGTATTTTCCCCTAGGTGTAAAACTTAGAGAAGGGTTACGCCTTAAGATGGTTTCCCGGATGAAAACTCTAGCTGGGTATCGTTCCCGGGCTCGAATTTTGAAAATTTCGTGAATGATTGAAAAGGTTTTGATAATTGAAAAGCTTGGTTTTTAATAATGGGATTTACTTTAAAAGGAAAACGTAAACTCAGACACAGTAGGCCTAGTCACTTGGACTCAAGAATGGCTCTAAGTAGTCATCACAGTTTACGTTGGGAAGGGTAAAAAGGTATGTGTCGGGGGTTTGGTATAGGTATAGTAAATTATAGAGTGAAGAAAGGTTTAGGGGGTTAGTAGTTCGGCGTCAGTGTCCGTATTCCAAGAATTAAGTCAGTATTCTCAAGAGTAGACGATTACGTATCAGTAAGTGTGTGAGAGAAAGAGTCTAAGTAGGCGGATTAATGAAGGTTAATCGGGTGTTAGTTGTGTTAGGTCCGTATCTCACGAACAAGAGAAGTAACTAAATAGTGTCCAGAGTTAGGTTAGGTTAGGTCCGTATCTCACGAAAAAAGTGATTAAAGAGCGTCGAGAGGTAAATGGGGTTAGCTTTGTTAGGTCCGTATCTTACGAACAAAGTAAACAGAGAGATAGCCAAGAGTTAGGTTGAGTTAGTTTTCGTTAGGTCCTTATTTCACGAACAAAGAGAATAGAGAGAGATCCGAGAGATCCGTTGTTTAGCGTTGTTAGGTCCGTATTCCACGAACAAAGAGAATCGAGTTTCAAGAGTTAGATCGAGTTAGCGTTGTTAGGTCCGTATTTCACGAACCAAGAGAATAGAGTTTCAAGAGTTAGATTGAGTTAGCGTTGTTAGGTCCGTATCTCACGAACAAAGAGAATAGAGTTTCAAGAGTTAGATTGAGTTAGCGTTGTTAGGTCCGTATTTCACGAACAAAGAGGTTAGATTAGCTAAATCCTGTAATACAGAATTGAATGTTAAATGAAAAACAAGAGAAATATGGTTTTCTAGGAGTGAGGGAAAGTGTTTAAGTCACCAACTGGTATTTAACTAAGGATAAATAATTATGGAAGTGATTTTTGAGAGGAATGCACTTAGTGTAGTGAAAATGTATTCAAAGCACAAATTAAACAGCAAGCATAAAGCAAAGCAACTACTCTATTACATCAATCAACTTTTTACTAGGATGTGGTTGTAATCTTATTTGGCAGTCAGTACCTCGTAGGCAATAGATAAATAATTTTTAACTATCTAATAACACAGTCCTAAGAGTACCGTATTTCACGGAAATATACAGTTACTTTTATTGGAGAAAAAAATATGTTGTCCTGGAATCGGCTACCGTCCTGTATTTCACGGACTTTTCTGTATTAATTTAATTCTCATCGCGTGAGTAATTAATTAATTAACGTACCGTGCTGGTACGGACTGGTAAAGACAAGTTTGCAAATAAAGTTTTAATACTTTCAAGAAAATAATAAATCAATCCTCGTTTAGAATATTTAACTTAAATCAATGGTTTAATCGGAAATCGTTTACAAAAATATATATATATATAATCGCTAATTGTAAGCACTAAAGTCGTAGATTCGGTCGAGTACTTACAAGTTGAGTTGAGACCTATTCGGGGTCTTGTTGAGTCAAGAAACTGTCGGTTCCACTCGGGCCGGGTACGCTGTTTTTGTTAGGGCACCCTGTGCCAGTGCGCATGCGCGCCTCTCCCCACCTCCCTGGAGTGGGGATCGTTCATGTCGAGGGTCGGGCGGCCGTGCCGCACCGCTGCAGCTATCAGCTGACGGGTACAAGGAGATAAGACGCCAGAACAAAACTGCGTCTATCTCGTTCGTACATTCTTACCACTATTTTAATACATTCATTCACTTGGGATTGACAGCGAGTTTTCTTGACAAATAAATTATTAAAACTTGATATTTTAAATATTCAAAATATTCTTGTTGATTCTTTTAATTTAATTTCTTTTTGCAAAATGCAATTTATCTTTGGAATAAATATTTAATTATTGTGCTTTAAATATAATAAAAGTAATTGATGGAGGTGCTGGAATCTGGTTGATTGATGTTTGTCTGGAGTACGGAGGAAAAAAATATTCATGGAAATTTTGCGTCCCTTACACTCCCCTCTTACTTTGGAATGAAAAAAAAAATTGTATAAAAAACTCAGTATCTCCTGGTAAAATAAAATCTTCTCTGGTTCGATGTGGTTCCAACTAAATTTCATTTCTTGAATCGTAAGGTACAAATAAAAATTAATATCTTCTCAAGAACAAATATTTTATTATCTTGTGCTGTAAAGAGGCACTTGAACAAATAAATATCAGTCTATTCGTTACTAAAAAAATTAAAGCTAAGTGGCAACTTGTCAAAATGAAAAAATTGAGCTTTGATCAATAACGACAAAACAAAACATTATTCAACAACATAAAAAATAACATCACAGTCTTCATAAATAAATAAACAATAAATTCTTCTCGTAATAGAAAAAAAATTATCACAGATTATTTTGTAATACTAATTATAACTAATATCTAGCTCAAAATTGTTGATGGAATGACATCTAATTTTTGTAGAGTATATATTCTTAGGATGCAAAAAGGTTTTTTTAGGTATAAACTTACTTTATCAAAGAGTCTCTCTTCATCTTCTGGACTTAACACTTTTTTTCCTCTTCAGTAATTTTTTCTAGTATGGTGATGAAGTATGGATTCCTATTGTATCTCCTATTGTCTCTATTATTCTGATGCTCATTATCTGGCACCCAAATGTCATTATCAAAATAGTGACCTTCGAAAAGTTCCATTTTTTATAACTGTATTACACCGGTTTATTTAATCCGCATGATATTATATCCAATCCATTAAAAAAATTCCCACATTAATGACAAATCATGCATAAATTCATGTTGGATACCTCCAAAGCCAATTAATTGGCTTTGGAGGCAGTCATGGTATTGGTGTCCTGTCTGGTCACAGTTCCAACAAATCTTAGTCTCTGTCTTCTCGTTAGGGCGGTCTGACGTTAGTGGTCTTTGTTCCTTCCTTTCAGTATTTGGTCGTTGGGAGTTGTGAGAGATCATATTATGTTGTATAGGTCTTGAGTTTTGATATTGATTGGCTGATTGTCTAAAATGTTGATGGTTAACTCTTGTTTCGTTAGTTTCTCTACGATTGAAGAATGGGGCGTTCGGTCGTCCATATTGTGGAAATCCTCCGTGGTTGTTGTTTCGAGCCTGTTTGGTTTTATTGTAGTAAGCAGTTTCGGGGACGAGAGCCTGAGCCGGGTTTGGTGGAGGACGGTACAATGATTTTTCTCGGATATAACTCTCGAAGTTTTCAGCATCTTTGATCATGCCTTGTACAATAATATGATTTTCTCTCCTCATAGTCAGTTTGTACTCAGGCCTCATGTTATTGTAAATTCTGTCCAACTTGTCGTTTAGAGAAAAGCCACCTCGTCTTCGCATCAATATGAGCAGCGCTACAAAACAAAGTTTTTGAAAGGTTCCTCTTCACCTTGTGTTCGGTATCGTATTTCATCATCAAGATTTCTCCTGTATCCTGGGGGTAAGTACTGCACTTCAAAGTCATGTTGAAAGTCATTAAAATTGGCCCATAGTTCTCTTTTGTTTCTGTACCATAGTAATGCTTTGTCTTTCAATAATTCTGGTAAAGCTTTCAAGATATCGTCCGGATCCATATCATAACAATCCATCATCTCTCCTAGTCTCTCTAAAAATGACACGGGATTTCGCTCACCATCAAAGTGGTGATTCCATTTTCTTATCATAGTGCAGAGTTTTGCCGAACTAGATTCAAGGTTAGATTTTGAGGTTTCGTAGTCCAATGTGGGTTTTGTCTTTATTCGGCTGACCTCCGGATTCATATTTGGAAAGGCAAAACTTTCGTGTGTCTGCGCAAAGGTTACATTTGTTCGAGTAGTCAATTTTGGTGCAATATGGGGTCTTGACAGAGGTTCAAGTAAATTTTGCGCTAGACTCTGTGAGGAATTCATCATACTCGTAAGTACCCGTTTCACAGTATCGGAACTGCCATTGGGAGCTAAACCCAAGATTTCTCTAAGACTTTTTGCTTCATAAGCCTCAAAATTTTGCTCAAGTCGTCTCGAAAGGCAATAGTCTCTGGTAGTATTTTCCTTTCTCCACAAATTTTTATTTAGTTGTGAATAATATGGAGGGACATATCCCGCAATATCTAATTTATGTTCCTCGCTCTCACTTGTCAACGGGGATGCTTTCATTAAAATGAAATGTACCTAGCACGTAAATCATCCATTTTTCCATCAGCTGGGATTCCTTGGCGACCCATCATTTCCACTAATTCGTCTTTCTTCAAAGAGTATACCCAACCGACCCGTAGTCCCTTATCTTCGTCGTTCCCTATATTTCGGACGTTCGTCTGCTCAGTCGCAGGGGGTATTTCACCACTCGGTATTTCACCGATCCTACTCGTCATAGTCAAAGTGGCATCAGTAACAGTCGTGGTCGAGTAAGTAGTAGTCGGTCCAGTAACAGTTGTTGTCTTAGAGTCAGGGTTAGGCGAGGAAGGGGATTTACTTTTGTTGGGATCAGTTCGAGGTGGGTTTTGTTTAGGAAGGACATGCAATAGTGACATTTGGCTAAAAACGTGTAGTAAGCGTAGAAAAGAGTGCGGAAACATCGTGTGGGTTGGTTTGGTAGGGTATTGAAGTGTAAGATAGGATAAGCAAATATTGAACGTCAATGTGACAAGTGCATTTCTCTCTCAGACTAAATTTTTTTCAAAAATTTTACATAAAATATAAAATATTAGTCCCTGTTCGGGCGCCAGAATTTGTGACGTATTTTTCCCTAGGTGTTAAACTTAGAGAAGGGTTACGCCTTAAGATGGTTTCCCGGATGAAAACTCTAGCTTGGTATCGTTCCCGGGCTCGAATTTTAAAAATTTCGTGAATGATTGAAAAGGTTTTGATAAAATTGAAAAGCTTGGTTTTTAATAATGGGATTTACTTTAAAAGGAAAACGTAAACTCTGACACAGTAGGCCTAGTCACTTGGACTCAAGAATGGCTCTAAGTAGTCATCACAGTTTACGTTGGGAAGGGTAAAAAGTTATGTGTCGGGGGTTTGGTATAGGTATAGTAAATATAGAGTGAAGAAAGGTTTAGGGGGTTAGTAGTTCGGCGTTAGTGTCCGTATTCTACGAACCAAGTCAGTATTCTCAAGAGTAGACGATTACGTATCAGTAAGTGTGTGTGTGAGAGAGAGAGAGAGAGTCTAAGTAGTCGGATTAATGAAGGGTAATCGGGTGTTAGTTGTGTTAGGTCCGTATCCCACGAACAAAGTGATTAAAGAGCGTCGAGAGGTAAATAGGGTTAGCTTTGTTAGGTCTGTATCTCACGAACAAAGTAAACAGAGAGATAGCCAAGAGTTAGGTTGAGTTAGTTTTGGTTAGGTCCGTATTTCACGAACAAAGAGAATAGAGAGAGATCCGAGAGATCCGTTAGTTAGCGTTGTTAGGCCCGTATCTCACGAACAAAGAGAATAGAGTTTCAAGAGTTAGATTGAGTCAGCGTTGTTAAGTCCGTATCTCACGAACAAAGAGAAAAGAGGTTCAAGAGTTAGATTGAGTTAGCGTTGTTAGGTCCGTATTTCACGAACAAAGAGAATCGAGTTTCAAGAGTTAGATTGAGTTAGCGTTGTTAAGTCCGTATCTCACGAACAAAGAGAATAGAGTTTCAAGAGTTAGATTGAGCTAGTTTAGTTAGCGTTGTTAGGTCCGTACCTCACGAACAATGAGAATAGAGGTTCAAGAGTTAGATTGAGGTAGCGTTGTTAAGTCCGTATCTCACGAACAAAGAGAATAGAGTTTCAAGAGTTAGATTGAGCTAGTTTAGTTAGCGTTGTTAGGTCCGTACCTCACAAACAAAGCGAATTAAGGTTCAAGAGTTAGATTGAGTTAGCGTTGTTAAGTCCGTATCTCACGAACAAAGAGAATAGAGTTTCAAGAGTTAGATTGAGCTAGTTTAGTTAGCGTTGTTAGGTCCGTACCTCACGAACAAAGAGAATAGAGGTTCAAGAGTTAGATTGAGTTAGCGTTGTTAAGTCCGTATCTCACGAACAAAGAGAATAGAGTTTCAAGAGTTAGATTGAAATTGTTTAGTTAGCGTTGTTAGGTCCGTACCTCACGAACGAAGAGAATAGAGTTTTAAGAGTTAGATTGAGTTAGCGTTGTTAGGTCCGTATTTCACGAACAAAGAGAATATAGGTTCAAGAGTTAGATTGAGCTAGTTTAGTTAGCGTTGTTAGGTCCGTATCTCACGAACAAAGAGAATAGAGTTTTAAGAGTTAGATTGAGTTAGCGTTGTTAAGTCCGTATCTCACGAACAAAGAGAAAAGAGGTTCAAGAGTTAGCGTTGTTAAGTCCGTATCTCACGAACAAAGAGAATAGAATTTCAAGAGTTAGACTGAGCTAGTTTAGTTAGCGTTGTTAGGTCCGTACCTCAAGAACAAAGAGAATAGAGGTTCAAGAGTTAGATTGAGTTAGCGTTGTTAAGTCCGTATCTCACGAACAAAGAGAATAGAGTTTCAAGAGTTAGATTGAGCTAGTTTAGTTAGCGTTGTTAGGTCCGTATATCACGAACAAAGAGAATAGAGGTTCAAGAGTTAGATTGAGTTAGCGTTGTTAGGTCCGTAACTCACGAACAAAGAGAATAGATTAGATAAATCCGGTAATACAGAATTGAATGTTAAATGAGAAAACAAGAGAAATATAGTTTTCTAGGAGTGAGGAAGAGTGTTTTAAGTCAACAACTGGTATTTAACTATAGATAAATAATTATGGAAGTGATTTTTGAGAGGAATGCACTTCAATGTATTCAAAGTGTAGTGACAATGTATTCAAAGCACAAATAAAACAGCAAGCATAAAGCAAAGCACCTACTCTATTACATCAATCACCTTTTTACTAGGATGTGGTTGTAATCTTATTTGGCAGTCAGTACCTCTTAGGCGATAGATAAATAATTTTGAATTATCTAATAACACAGTCCTAAGAGTACCGTATTTCACGGAAATATACAGTTACTTTTAGTGGAGAAAAAAAAAATGTTGTCCTGGAATCGGCAACATGCACCTACTTCTGCCGTTTTCGGTCACACAAAAAATTACTTTCCAAAGTCGTTCTACGGTACCGTATGTCCACAGAGTTAATAATGAATTGTTTTATAATTATTAATCAGATTTATTTTGTGGACTGGGTTTGCACGAACCAGCAGACACAAGTTACAAAATGAGGTTTAATGAATTGATGTTGAAAATCTGGCTTTATTCTAAACAAATAAATTTGTGCTAGCTGTCCGTATTCCACGAACCTGGTTCGTATTAAGAATATTACTACTCCATGAGTTCGTAATACAAATAATTTACAATTCGGGTTTGCACAGACCTGCAAGGACAAGAAAGAACAACGTGATTTTCACCAGTTTTACGTTACAAATGGTTTTATTCTTGATTCAAATTTACAGATTAATCCCTACCGTCCTGTATTTCACGGACTTTTCTGTATTAATTTAATCCTCACCGCGTGAGTAATTAATTAATTAACGTACCGTGCTGGTACGGACTGGCAAAGACAAGTTTGCAAATAAATCTTTAATACATTCAAGAAAATAATAAATCAATCCTCGTTTAGAATATTTAACTTAAATCAATGGTTTAATCGGAAATCGTTTACTAAATATATATATAATTCCGTAAGCCAATCGGTCCCCACGAAATATCTCGAGTTAGAAGGAAGATATGGTAACGGTTGATGGCTCATGTTAAAGCTTGAGGGCCAAGGACGCAAGGAAAAATACCAGAATCATCAAAAGTTACCTTATGGGAAGAAGATTTTTAGAGCTACACGTGCGATTAAGCAGATGTTCCTGTGTGTATATTTTTGATCGTAAACTCAGCTGAATATTGAGCAGATATTTTGAGTTAAGATAACCATTAAATTATAGCTTTTTAAATTGGCAGAGCACTATAAGAAAGAAAAACATGGGCCATGGAAAAATTACTAATCCACAGTAGATTTCTTCTTCGTGGCCCAATCTATGTAATTTGTATGTGTACATTAAGATTTTGTGTGCTGACTAAAAGTGACTTAGCCATGGTATGTTTGATAAAATCGTTAATATATTGTCTTTACTCAGTGCAAGTCGTATAGTTATTACATTACTGTTTATATAATGGCTATTTAGTGGTTAGAGTTGAATGGTTTTATTAAGTATTTGTTTATTTTTTTACTGAATCATATTATGTAAACTACTAACATTGGATAACATCCATATAAGGAATATTTTGTCATATCCGTTATCTGATTTTTACCTTGCATAGGTCGTACAGAAACTACAAATGCCCTTTAGTGTATAAATGCAGGGATCTTTTCATGTAAATGACGGTGTGCTAAACGAACAATATGTCAAACAATATTCTACTTCATCGAAAAAACAAACAAAATAGACTACAATCATAGCACAAGAAACGTCGGTAGTTACGAGGAACGGGTGGTGGCGGGGGGGGCAAGCAATCCCCCCAAAAACAAAGACGAAATTAAATTACCCCCATATGTTAGGGACATGCTGAAAGATATTCCTAGGTTAGGTGGCAACGACAATGATCTGGTAGTTAATTTTTTGAAGAAGGTAAACAAAGTCATAGAACTCAGGCTTGTGTCCGAGAAAGCTATTTTGTTGAATGTCAGCTCCCTGATTCAAAATCGTATGAGGGAATTTTGGATTGATAATGTAGCTCAGGGTATATCTTGGAGTCAACTTTTGTTAAACATTCACTCAGTATTTTTTACCCCGACTCCTTAAGACAGCTTCAGTTCAGTTTTTTGTATCGCCCTCAAGCCCCAAATGAACAGCTCTTGGACTATGTTAAGGACATTCAGTTAAATTATAAAATTTTGTCCCCCCAAACCCAAGAGCAAGAAATATTTCAAACATTGTTCAGGGGCATAAATTCTCAAAAAAGAGTTACCTTTGCCGGCCTTAAGCCCATTACCTGCATTAATGACTTAGTGGAAATAGCCCCGTTGTCAGCAAGCCTTTCAACCAACACATTTAGGCAGACACCGCACCCTTCATATGTTGCTCCTAACCAACATTCCAATCAATACCCCAGAAATTCCCAATCATACAGACCGAACAACAACCGTAACTACCCACCATATCGCCCTAACCATAGTAGCAATCCTGCTCCGCGTTTTTCCCAGAACACCAATCCGACACCAAGATATCCTGCTCCCCAGACATCAACCCAGGCAGCACAGGGAGGTTCAAAAAATAATTCAACACAGCTCAAGGGAAATTTAAACTACCCGCGCGGACGGTACTAGGCAGTGGTCCCCCCGCGCGTTATCTAGCTGCCCCTCTTAACGATAACACAACTCCCACCAAACCCAAACCCAAAACCATGAAGACCCCTCTTTCTGATTTTGCTCAGTTAAAAATCCGATTCGGTACAGAAGAGTTTCCAGCCTTAGTCGACACTGGGTCAACCTGCACATTAATTTCACTCCCGGTACTTAATGCAATTAGAAGCCAAAAAGGTGTTATTGCTCACCCTCCTCAACCTGCAAATATATCAGTTGAAACAGCTGGCTCAGACTATTTGAAAGTCACACACACAGTTAAAATCCATTGTAAGATACAGTATCTTTCGTGGTATTTCACATTTTTTGTAACAGATTCACTTCCAGTCGAAGTAATACTAGGCATAGACTTTCTAAAATATACTAAAGCCATAATCAATATTGCTCAGAATACCATAACCTTCCCTTACAACCGGCCTCTCCTTTTATCGTTGCAACCCAACAGACCCCCATATCCCGAAAACAGTTTGAACGACCCCCCCAAGTTTGGTCCAAATTTAAACCCGAAACAGATCCAACAAATTCAAGAAATTATAAAACAATATCCCAACACTATCACCAAGAAGCTAGGTAAAACCAATGTATTGACTTATCACATAAATATCAAAGAAGGCCACATGGTTAGGAGCAGACCTTATCAATTTTCTCCTCCCAAAACTGAAATCCTACGTCAGCACATAGATGAGCTTTTAAGAAATCAGGTTATTAGGGAATCCAGTAGTCAATATTCAAGCCCTGCCTTTTGTGTCCCAAAAAAGAATGGTAAAACAAGATTAGTAATAAATTACAAAGGTCTCAACTCAGGTCTCATATTAGAGGCAAGTCCGATGCCCACAGTTGAGTCCGCCTTTCAACACCTGGGAAAAGCCAAATGGTTTACCTTATTGGATCTCAACTCGGCCTACAACCAAATACCTCTGGACGAACAATCCAAAAAATATACTGCGTTTGTCGTCCCATGGGCTCAATACGAATTTAACTGCGTTCCCTTTGGCCTAGCAAATGGTTCAATGGTTCTCACCGATTTAAGAAACAAAATTTTTGGGGATATAAAATTCAAATATGTTTTTTCATTTTTTGATGACATAGTAATTTACTCAGACACATTTGAGCAACACTTAAACCACCTTCGAGAGGTTTTGGATCGCCTCAGGAAAGCCAATCTCACAGTTAATCCCTCTAAAATAACACTAGCCTCTGACAGAATAGAATTTTTGGGACATGTAATACATAACAACACCTTAAGTCTCAGCAAGGAAAAACAGAACCAATCGACAATTTTCCTACCCCTCGTAACATTAAGCAACTTTCACGATTCCTGGGCATGACCGCATATTACTCCCGTTTCATTAGGAACTATTCTGAATTAACAGCTCCCCTGAACCATCTCAAGAAAAAAGGAGTACCCTTCGTCTGGTCTGCAGATCAACAAGCTGCATTTGATAAATTAAAACTTGCCTTGACTACATCTCCTATCTTAAGAATGCCTAATTTTGATCTGCCCTTTGTTCTACAAACAGATGCATCCCGAACTTCAATTGGAGCGGTCCTTGCTCAAAGATACAACGACATTTTGTTGCCAGTTGCCTATGCCTCTAGACCAACCAACCCCCATGAAAGGAACTACAGTGCATTCGAGCTCGAAGCCTTAGCGGTAACGTTTTTCCTAGATAAGTTTAGAGTCTACCTAGAGCATAGACACTTTGAGCTTCATTGTGACAACCATGCCCTAACTTGGCTCTTGAATCATCCTAGACAAGTGGGTAAAATAGGTCGTTGGATCACTCTGATAAATGCCTTCCAATTTTCGGTATATCATATTAAGGGAAAGGATAATGTAATTGCCGATTGCCTTTCTAGGCTGTTTGAAGATCAACCCCAGGCAGATTCACAATCAGTAGTACAACACCCCTCCCAGGTTCTCCAGAAAACCAATGTTTTGTTCAGAATTCCAGATGCATTTAAAGATATTAAAGCTCATCAAGCAGAGGACAACCAAATCCAAAAAATAGTTAAAAGCCTCCCCAGGTCCAAATCAAAACAAATTATTCCTTGTTACAAGGAATTCTGGTCCACCAAGCGCCCAATCAGTCTAAACCTAGAATAGTTATACCAGAGAAACTTATACCAATGTTGTTTCACCATTACCACCAGGCACCTACTTCAGGCCACCTTGGCATTAAGAAAACTTGGGCGAGAATTGAACCACATTTTTGGTCGGAGAACTTAAAAAGAATTATCTCAGATATGGTCAGATCTTGCATTAAATGTCAAACATCTAAGCAGGCCCCAAACACCAAGGTTGGACATTTAAGTTCAGAGATAGCAACTCGCCCTTTCGAGAAAGTTTTTATAGACTATGTAGGACCACTTCCCCGATCAAAGACAGGCAATAAATACATTCTGACAATAACTGACTCATTTACCAAGTACACAGTTTTGTTAACATCCCGCAATACAACAGCAAAAACAACAGTCAATCTATTAAAACGAGGTCTTTTTTCATATTTCGGATTCCCGAAGTTTTTGGTTTCAGACAATGCTGGAACATTTAGGTCAAAGGAATTTTTGGAAATGTGCCTGGAATTTGGGATTGAACATATAACCACCACCCCACACTATCCGAACCCCAGTCATGCAGAGAGAGTAAATAAAAACATTAAAACCGCTCTTAGGATTTTTCACAGTCACGACCATACTGAATGGGACCAAAATATTCATTTCTTTCAATTAGCCTTTGACTCAGCTAAACACGAAAGCACCGGTTTCTCACCAGCTGAGCTTTTCTTAAATTTCACAATATCACATCCTTTGGAGCTTCAATGGGACTTAGATAAACTCCTGTCCAAAGATCAATCTTCCCAAAACAGGCAAGAAAGATGGACAGAAGCAGTTGGAAACCTCAAGAAGGCCAGACATCGACGACAAATCAAGTACGATGCCAAGCGCGTTCCTCAGCCATATAAACCTGGCGACTGGGTTATGCATCGACAGTACCCCCAAAGTAAGGCGATAGACCACATCAATGCCAAACTTCTACCATTATGGTCCAAGCCCCTCCCCAGTTACGGTGAGATTGATAGATCCTTCAAATGGAAAATTTGTCACTCGAGCTCACGTCTCACAATTAAAGAAATTCTTCATGCCCCAATATTAAGTCCGTGTTTATTAAAAGGAGTAGTGATATTAGATTAAGTTAGTAGTTAATAATAAGTTAGGGTTCATACAATAGCAGGTAAACCGAAACACAGACACAAGACATACATAACACAAGCACACTACCATGGTTGCCCACTCCATTATCTTGACCCCCCCCCCCCCTGTGACTAGGATGTAATTTCGCCGAGGTTGCATCTTCAGGGGCCAAGGGCTCAAGTGGAAGGGCAAATGGCACACCAGCCTCCCTGTTTGTTAGGAATTTTTTTTTTTAAAGGTACCAAACAGTAAAAACTCAGGGAAAAATGATTGCATTTTTGTTTTATTTTTGTTTAGCAACCATTTTCCCAGCCTAACACAGCAGGGATGAGTCGGCTGTACCCTCACCATCACAGAGGGAACAGGCCAATAACACACACACACACACACAAACACACACACACACACACACACACACACTCATACAGCCTCATACCAGATTCACAAACCGGAACTCTTAGTATAATTTAAGTGAAACTTATATCTACAGGAAATTATTCATTATATATGTGTATGCATGAATCAAACCATTATTATTATGATGCACATAGTATAGGTATATACATATTTATTGATGTAGAAATATTTGTAGAAAATTACTTATTTATCATGCATTGTGCACCCCCAGTCTCATAATGGACCATATTAATGGTTTCACTTCCCTAAACCAAACCCCCCATTAACCCTTCTTCCCGAGCCTCAAAGCCTAATCCAGCTTTCAGACAGCCCAAGAGTTGGAGTGCTCCTTCCAGGATACCTGCCCGGAGGGGGGGGGGGGGAAGTTGTGGCGTCTCTCCCCAAACCTCACACTCGGACTCAACAGCTGGTCAGGTAACAATAGGCAAAGACGGTGCGATCTGCGCATGCGCGGAAGGCCAGCCGGTCCCTGGAGCCATCAGGCGCCGCGACTCGACTGCGGATCGCTGACCGACACACATCAACTCCGGTTATCAGGTAACAACGCCATGTGGTAGGGTAGGAACTTGAGGGGAGAAACGGGGTATGGGGAACCTAAGATAAATATTAATCCAATTCGGTAATTAAAACAATCAAAATTAGTACCATGTAATTATTTGGGGACAATTGAATTAGGTTTAGGGAAGGAAGCCTGCCTGCATGTTCAGACATTAGTAAGATAAGGTCAAGTCCGATATACAGTTGGAATTAAATTAACTGGGGGAACAATATTATTTGTAAAATTCATTATTCAATTATAATTATTAATCATCAAAGCTGGCTTCCTTTTTAGATAAATGACGGGCGAAGGATAACATCCACGGGGATTGAATTAACACGTTTGGGGAAAACGGAATATCGTATCGAGTTTCCGTCTTCAAACGGACTAAATGGGGGAGCCGCCCCACATGGAGGAGGAAAAGCACATAGGAAGAGCACATAGGCCTTGGGAAAGATCGGCGGGTATGTGGGCATGGGAGTATGGGGGGCACATTGGTACGGGGGCATGGGGGTACTCAGGCCACGGGGGAACAGGAAGCACGGGTCACGAAAGGGGAACGGCGTAGTCTTATTGGGGGACAAGGAGAGTGTGGTGGACACTGGGGCATGGGATGGGGGCACAGGGGTCCAGGATACATTAGTGTACAGTATTAATGGGCTAATAATTATTTTGTGATGTTGAATTGAACTATTGTATTTACTTGAGTTACGAACTCATTATGTACACATGTTTAGGGTTAAACCTATTTTTATCGTTTCTGGAAGTAATAGTGTAGTAATAAATTTAATTTTTTCACAAAATAGACCACCTACTGTATTTTAATACAGGGGAGATTATTGCTTTATTACTGATTTTATACAGCCTAAAGATTAGTCAAGATTAGGTAATATTTTATAAGAAAATTCAACAGTGTACATTCACACTACAGCTCGAGAAGTAATAAAGTATCTGCGCAACTAGGTCTGGAATTGAAAGTTAATTTTGGAGATGCCATTTGGATTTTTAGGGGCCTGTGCCCCTACAAGCCCCTAGTATATATATAATCACTAATTGTAAGCACTAAAGTCGTAGATTCGGTCGAGTACTTACAAGATGAGTCGAGACCTATTCGGGGTCTTGTTGAGTCAAGGAACTGTCGGTTCCACTCGGGCACGCTGTTTTTGTTAGGGCACCCTGCAGCTATCAGCTGACGGGTACAAGGAGATAAGACGCCACAACAAAACTGCGTCTATCTCGTTCGTACATTCTTACCACTGATTTAATATAGTCGGGAGGTGACTTGTTGGTCACTGAGGGGGTTGGGGAGTGAGGGGAAATTTACATCTGAAACCTACCGGTCATTTGGTTAACTAAGGAATAAAAACAATCTTATATTGTACTACTCTACATGAAAACATTTTGCTGAAAAAAGTAAACAATTATCTTTGTTGACAAACCAGCTAGCCTTATTCAATGTAGAAAAATACAGCTGACTTCAAAAATAAATGAAAACATCGTAAAGATGCTGTATGTTTTTGGCTTTGTTGATAGATTAACATATGGTGGAATAAAAAAACCAAAAACAAAAAGCAAATTGTTTTGGCCAATGGCATGCTTCAGCTTCCCCCTCGCCCCGCAACCCCCTCACTGGCCAACAAGTCATCTCCGGACAATACATTCATTCACTTGGGATTGACGGCGAGTTTTCTTGACAAATAAATTATTAAAACTTGATATTTTAAATATTCAAAATATTCTTGTTGATTCTTTTAGTTTAATTTCTTTTTCCAAAATGCAATTTATCTTTGGAATAAATATTTAACTATTGAGCTTTAAATATAATAAAAGTAATTGATGGAGGTGCTGGAATCTGGTTGATTGATGTTTGTCTGGAGTACAGAGGAAAAAAATATTCATGGAAATTTTGCGTCCCTTACACGTAAGAGGACTTTATAAATATAAAATAAAAATACGTGATTACCCTTTGGTTTCCATCTAATAAGTAAAAAGATGGAAACAAAAGGTTAATGATTACTACGTCATCCATCTTCTCCTAGGGCCATCAAAAACTGTTGCGATTTGGAATTAATTATAAGCTCTTAGATGTGTTAGATATTGTTCTCTAAATTTGCATATTATAATGTATAAGGAATAGCTTAAGGCAATATATAGAACATTTACTATTTTGCGTTGTTTGTTCTTTCACTGCCAATTTAAATTTTAATGCAGTGATTATTGTTTAACTAGGGGGCCCGTGCAGCGCTATGCGCTGCATTTATTAGAGTAGGTGCCGAGTGATCAAACCTTGCTCCACCATGGTAATAAACCGAGTTACTTTGGAAATAAAAATTAAATTATAGTGAAAATCAGATAACACCATATTGGTGTTTCATCAATCGATCTTCATCACTACTTAATTCTCCAACTTCCCATTGTGATAGTGTTGAGATTACGTGGTTGTTCTTATGCCGGTATCTCTTTAGGCCTTTGCCTAAACACTCTTATAAAATTTAGAATAAATTCACAGATTCTAGATCTAGATACTTCAGCACACATAAAACATAAATGACAACAGAGTAAAAATCAACATTTCATTACAGCTCATCCCCGTTGAGTTAGGCCTATGCAGCACTCACAGCGGCTATTTTTGTAGTACCGTTTGAGGTAGTCGTCGAGATAGTGAATGAGTCCACATCATAAATTAGTTTTATTTATTAAGAACTAAATTCTCTTTAACTTAATTTTCCATGGCATTAAAAAATTTTAATAAATAAATCACAAAAATTAAGACAATCTACATCTTTGTGGGTGTGGTCCATTTTGATTTTATGAGGCGATATTTATATTTTGGTTAAAAATGTTCTTTACACAAACCATTTTTGTAATAAGATTGTTATTTATAATGGAGGTAAAAAATTTTAAATTTTGTCTCTTTTTAAACTGGTGTTTAATATGTGTAGCATTCTGCATAAAATTTTGTTATAGTATCATAGTTAACAAACAGGTTATTACACCGACAACCTATCCCTTTGCCTATAGTTCATAACAGTTTGAAAACTCATGCACACACTTTTAGTGTTTCGTTTTAATATATGTTGAGTTTCGTTATTGTTTCAATATCAAACGGACAACCTAAATAATACCCATATCAAAAATCTCAATTTACAAACTTGCTTTCATACAGAGAAATTAATTCGTCTAGGGTCAAGATATAGGCTACTTAAGGCTGGTGTTGCACTATAATATTTCTATGACATAGATCTATCATCATATATCTTTGATCAAAAATATTACAGTGTAATGGGTCAAATATTATAATAGTTCACGTATAATCAAATGTTAATGACATATTATCAAATATATGATAATAGATATATGTCATAGTACTATGATAGTGTAATACCGGCCTAAAATATTTTTGTGCCCAAATACACGTAAATAAAAAGTTCAAATAAAATCTACCCGCTACATTTTCAGAAAAAGTTTAAACATCACAAAAGACACTCCTCATATTAAAGTATGAAATTTATTGTGTTGATATTACAGTACAAGTTGTATACAATTGATGGTTAAATTTCTTCTATTTAGCTATTAACATGTGTTTTCTGTTTTACTATCAACAGCTGTTTTATTTTCAAATTGAATATAAATTATTTCCCATGTTAATCTTATGGACAAAAAATGAACTTTGAAGGCTTCCGTGGGCTTCAGAATTAAAATATCAAAAATCTAAAACCTTATTGCAAAACTACAAACTGAGACCATTCTTTTGACACCTCAAACTTTAAAATTGGTCCAGAAATAAGGGAGGAGTAGCGTTAACAAAAAAAGGGTATCACGTATTATATATATAGATAGATTTTATTGATTTTTTATCGAAGTTAAATAGTAACAAGAGGTTGAATCTATCTATATCAAAACGTTTACAATGAGACAGGTGTAAAATTACACACAATTAAATTTGAAATATTGTTTAATTTAAAAAGATAGTCAATAGACTTAGTAAAAGTTATTTTACAATGGCTTATGAAAAATAAATTGAGAAAGTAAAATACACATCCTACAACATACTTCAACCGTATGTTAAGCGCAATGGTTGGTTAACTCGATACAAGTTCTTGGTTATGGCTAAGAAAACTTTGGAACCAGTATTACTAAAGTGCATTGTAACCCAAGCTGCTAGTATAATAAACTAGGAATATAATAGACTAAAATGTCATTATAAAACTTTAACTGTGTGGCTTATGGCCTAAGTTGTTGTTATTTTTTATTCAGAATATAATAAGTCTGCTTGAGCAGCTCAGCTAGTTTCAGAGCTTAGATATCATTGCCATTCGTAGTATCATAAGAATCTTATGAAAAAGTGATATTAATAAATGGCGATAGCGTCTCCAGGGGATAGATAAGCCTCCGCTTTACTGTCGGCGAGAAATAAATGACGATATAGCGCTATCAGGGGGAATGCAATATCAAGGGGTGATCTTCGAGATTTCCAAGATATAAGTGAAGATTGAGGAACTTCAAACATAATGAAACTGATGAACTTACCTAAGGGACAGAAAAATGAGTAGAGCAATACTGTCCACTTATTATAGTTTAATTATTGAAGTAGAAATCCTAACGATGTTTAATATTCACTATATCTAATTTAATATTTTATAGGCTTCATCGTTTGTATCACAATAAAGAACAAATAAACAAAAAACAGGGAGGATTTTCAATGATTTAAAAAGTAAATCACTAAAATGTGTCTTTACACTAGCTTTTAAAAATCGATGTCCAGGTGAGTAGAAAAATTAGGCCTAACTGTAATGCCATTTTGACTACATGCAAATAACAGATACAATGATTCAATTATGAGCAGTTTTAGAAAGTTCAAACTCAAGAATCTGTTGACTATTGGGGCCAATGATTTCAACAGTCAAGAAACTTTGGAACTCCGCCATATCACAAGTATTTGGGAGCAGTTTCAGCACATCCGTCTACATTATTACTTTGGTTAAAGCAGATTATTATGTGATTATGTTGCATTGCAATTGAATCTATATATCCATATTATTATATATTGTTCCTCCAACTTAAAGAGGTGTTCACTAAATTGAGAATAGAATAATTTATTCAACTGTAATGTTAAATGAACTATCTGTTGCAGCAATCCAACGTTAAGATATAATATTCTACTTGAGCTCGGTCCTGGTCGAAATTCAACCAAATTTTTAGCTTATGTTGAACTTATGAACCTAATTAAGCTAATTCTATTAATAAATACTCCATAACTGCAACATGTCTTCTTCGTGATCTCCTAGAATTTGTTATTATAACAGCAGTGCAATGATTCAATCACCCATATTACATAAGATTAACATTAAAACTTAAAAGCCTGTGGAGCGTAGCCCTAGTATGTAGCCATTTCTCATAAATATTTGGTGGAAACAACTACAGACCTATCCAACGACACCAAAAACTTGAAAATTGTTTAAGGATTTCCCATTACAAAACACCCCTTAGCGTAAAAATAACCATAGATTTCTGATATGACAGGCTGATTCATAGCAAACTTAGCTATTTGAAAAATATACGATGTAATGTGGACTATTTTGGATTTGGCAAACTTAAGTTTGCTTCATGAGCAAAATTAAAGAAATGGCGGCGGCGGCGCCGAAAAAAGGCCGCGTTGCGCAAACCGGTTCTTCTTACAATGGAGATAGTAAGAAGAACTTTGAAGAATGACCCCCAACAGTTGCTCCGTCTCAGGCAAACTCGCACAAAATCTGCCAGAAACTTATATTTAATAGTGATACATTAATGTAGTTAGTTTATTGTCTTGCGAGATACAAACTTGTATTATTATTGCAACTCCTCCATGATATAATTATTTCCATCTTGCAGAAGATCAAAATAGAAATTTTAAAAGCCTGTTGGGGGGAGCTCTTTGGGCTGATATGAATTATATTGGGTTTCAGCTAATCTACAGGACACTACCTTTCTAACGTTATCCACGGATTTCTCATTCAACGATGCACAACAAGATTAGAAAAAGGGTCTAGTTTTGAGCTAACATATTAACTGCAGAAAATGTGTAATTTAGAGTATTTTTTCTGTTAACGAATTTAATAACCGTCCTGTGTACCTAAAAGAAACGTGCCTCTCCCGGTGGAGCACGAGATATCGATAACCGTGAGTGATGGTACTCTCCCAGTGGAACACGGGGTATCGATAACCGCGTGTGATGGTACTCTCCCGGTCGAACACGAGGTATAAATAACCGTGTGTGATGGTACTCTCCCGGTCGAACACGAGGTATAAATAACCGTGTGTGATGGTACTCTCCCGGTCGAACACGAGGTATAAATAACCGCGTGTGATGGTACTCTCCCGGTTGAACACGAGGTATAAATAACCGCGTGTGATGGTACTCTCCCGGTCGAACACGAGGTATAAATAACCGTGTGTGATGGTACTCTCCCGGTCGAACACGAGGTATAAATAACCGTGTGTGATGGTACTCTCCCGGTCGAACACGAGGTATAAATAACCGTGTGTGATGGTACTCTCCCGGTCGAACACGAGGTATCGATAACCGCGTGTGATGGTACTCTCCCGGTCGAACACGAGGTATAAATAACCGTGTGTGATGGTACTCTCCCGGTTGAACACGAGGTATAAATAACCGCGTGTGATGGTACTCTCCGGTCGAACACGAGGTATAAATAACCGTGTGTGATGGTACTCTCCGGTTGAACACGAGGTATAAATAACCGCGTGTGATGGTACTCTCCCGGTCGAACACGAGGTATAAATAACCGTGTGTGATGGTACTCTCCCGGTCGAACACGAGGTATAAATAACCGTGTGTGATGGTACTCTCCCGGTCGAACACGAGGTATAAATAACCGTGTGTGATGGTACTCTCCCGGTCGAACACGAGGTATCGATAACCGTGTGTGATGGTACTCTCCCGGTCGAACACGAGGTATAAATAACCGTGTGTGATGGTACTCTCCCGGTCGAACACGAGGTATAAATAACCGTGTGTGATGGTACTCTCCCGGTCGAACACGAGGTATCGATAACCGTGTGTGATGGTACTCTCCCGGTCGAACACGAGGTATAAATAACCGTGTGTGATGGTACTCTCCCGGTCGAACACGAGGTATAAATAACCGTGTGTGATGGTACTCTCCCGGTCGAACACGAGGTATAAATAACCGTGTGTGATGGTACTCTCCCGGTCGAACACGAGGTATAAATAACCGCGTGTGATGGTACTCTCCCGGTCGAACACGAGGTATAAATAACCGTGTGTGATGGTACTCTCCCGGTCGAACACGAGGTATCGATAACCGTGTGTGATGGTACTCTCCCGGTCGAACACGAGGTATAAATAACCGTGTGTGATGGTACTCTCCCGGTCGAACACGAGGTATAAATAACCGCGTGTGATGGTACTCTCCCGGTCGAACACGAGGTATAAATAACCGTGTGTGATGGTACTCTCCCGGTCGAACACGAGGTATCGATAACCGTGTGTGATGGTACTCTCCCGGTCGAACACGAGGTATAAATAACCGCGTGTGGTGGTACTCTCCCGGTCGAACACGAGGTATCGATAACCGTGTGTGATGGTACTCTCCCGGTCGAACACGAGGTATAAATAACCGCGTGTGATGGTACTCTCCCGGTCGAACACGAGGTATCGATAACCGTGTGTGATGGTACTCTCCCGGTCGAACACGAGGTATAAATAACCGTGTGTGATGGTACTCTCCCGGTCGAACACGAGGTATAAATAACCGTGTGTGATGGTACTCTCCCGGTCGAACACGAGGTATCGATAACCGCGTGTGATGGTACTCTCCCGGTCGAACACGAGGTATAAATAACCGTGTGTGATGGTACTCTCCCGGTTGAACACGAGGTATAAATAACCGCGTGTGATGGTACTCTCCCGGTCGAACACGAGGTATAAATAACCGTGTGTGATGGTACTCTCCCGGTTGAACACGAGGTATAAATAACCGCGTGTGATGGTACTCTCCCGGTCGAACACGAGGTATAAATAACCGTGTGTGATGGTACTCTCCCGGTCGAACACGAGGTATAAATAACCGTGTGTGATGGTACTCTCCCGGTCGAACACGAGGTATAAATAACCGTGTGTGATGGTACTCTCCCGGTCGAACACGAGGTATCGATAACCGTGTGTGATGGTACTCTCCCGGTCGAACACGAGGTATAAATAACCGTGTGTGATGGTACTCTCCCGGTCGAACACGAGGTATAAATAACCGTGTGTGATGGTACTCTCCCGGTCGAACACGAGGTATAAATAACCGCGTGTGATGGTACTCTCCCGGTCGAACACGAGGTATAAATAACCGTGTGTGATGGTACTCTTCCGGTCGAACACGAGGTATCGATAACCGTGTGTGATGGTACTCTCCCGGTCGAACACGAGGTATAAATAACCGTGTGTGATGGTACTCTCCCGGTCGAACACGAGGTATAAATAACCGCGTGTGATGGTACTCTCCCGGTCGAACACGAGGTATAAATAACCGTGTGTGATGGTACTCTCCCGGTCGAACACGAGGTATCGATAACCGTGTGTGATGGTACTCTCCCGGTCGAACACGAGGTATAAATAACCGCGTGTGATGGTACTCTCCCGGTCGAACACGAGGTATCGATAACCGTGTGTGATGGTACTCTCCCGGTCGAACACGACTTATAAATAACCGCGTGTGATGGTACTCTCCCGGTCGAACACGAGGTATCGATAACCGTGTGTGATGGTACTCTCCCGGTCGAACACGAGGTATAAATAACCGTGTGTGATGGTACTCTCCCGGTCGAACACGAGGTATAAATAACCGTGTGTGATGGTACTCTCCCGGTCGAACACGAGGTATCGATAACCGCGTGTGATGGTACTCTCCCGGTCGAACACGAGGTATAAATAACCGTGTGTGATGGTACTCTCCCGGTTGAACACGAGGTATAAATAACCGCGTGTGATGGTACTCTCCCGGTCGAACACGAGGTATAAATAACCGTGTGTGATGGTACTCTCCCGGTTGAACACGAGGTATAAATAACCGCGTGTGATGGTACTCTCCCGGTCGAACACGAGGTATAAATAACCGTGTGTGATGGTACTCTCCCGGTCGAACACGAGGTATAAATAACCGTGTGTGATGGTACTCTCCCGGTCGAACACGAGGTATAAATAACCGTGTGTGATGGTACTCTCCCGGTCGAACACGAGGTATCGATAACCGTGTGTGATGGTACTCTCCCGGTCGAACACGAGGTATAAATAACCGTGTGTGATGGTACTCTCCCGGTCGAACACGAGGTATAAATAACCGTGTGTGATGGTACTCTCCCGGTCGAACACGAGGTATCGATAACCGTGTGTGATGGTACTCTCCCGGTCGAACACGAGGTATAAATAACCGTGTGTGATGGTACTCTCCCGGTCGAACACGAGGTATAAATAACCGTGTGTGATGGTACTCTCCCGGTCGAACACGAGGTATAAATAACCGTGTGTGATGGTACTCTCCCGGTCGAACACGAGGTATCGATAACCGTGTGTGATGGTACTCTCCCGGTCGAACACGAGGTATAAATAACCGTGTGTGATGGTACTCTCCCGGTCGAACACGAGGTATAAATAACCGTGTGTGATGGTACTCTCCCGGTCGAACACGAGGTATAAATAACCGTGTGTAATGGTACTCTCCCGGTCGAACACGAGGTATAAATAACCGCGTGTGATGGTACTCTCCCGGTCGAACACGAGGTATAAATAACCGTGTGTGATGGTACTCTCCCGGTCGAACACGAGGTATCGATAACCGTGTGTGATGGTACTCTCCCGGTCGAACACGAGGTATAAATAACCGTGTGTGATGGTACTCTCCCGGTCGAACACGAGGTATAAATAACCGTGTGTGATGGTACTCTCCCGGTCGAACACGAGGTATCGATAACCGTGTGTGATGGTACTCTCCCGGTCGAACACGAGGTATAAATAACCGTGTGTGATGGTACTCTCCCGGTCGAACACGAGGTATAAATAACCGTGTGTGATGGTACTCTCCCGGTCGAACACGAGGTATAAATAACCGTGTGTGATGGTACTCTCCCGGTCGAACACGAGGTATCGATAACCGCGTGTGATGGTACTCTCCCGGTCGAACACGAGGTATAAATAACCGTGTGTGATGGTACTCTCCCGGTTGAACACGAGGTATAAATAACCGCGTGTGATGGTACTCTCCCGGTCGAACACGAGGTATAAATAACCGTGTGTGATGGTACTCTCCCGGTTGAACACGAGGTATAAATAACCGCGTGTGATGGTACTCTCCCGGTCGAACACGAGGTATAAATAACCGTGTGTGATGGTACTCTCCCGGTCGAACACGAGGTATCGATAACCGTGTGTGATGGTACTCTCCCGGTCGAACACGAGGTATAAATAACCGTGTGTGATGGTACTCTCCCGGTCGAACACGAGGTATAAATAACCGTGTGTGATGGTACTCTCCCGGTCGAACACGAGGTATCGATAACCGTGTGTAATGGTACTCTCCCGGTCGAACACGAGGTATAAATAACCGTGTGTGATGGTACTCTCCCGGTCGAACACGAGGTATAAATAACCGTGTGTGATGGTACTCTCCCGGTCGAACACGAGGTATAAATAACCGTGTGTGATGGTACTCTCCCGGTCGAACACGAGGTATAAATAACCGCGTGTGATGGTACTCTCCCGGTCGAACACGAGGTATAAATAACCGTGTGTGATGGTACTCTCCCGGTCGAACACGAGGTATCGATAACCGTGTGTGATGGTACTCTCCCGGTCGAACACGAGTTATAAATAACCGTGTGTGATGGTACTCTCCCGGTCGAACACGAGGTATAAATAACCGCGTGTGATGGTACTCTCCCGGTCGAACACGAGGTATCGATAACCGTGTGTGATGGTACTCTCCCGGTCGAACACGAGGTATAAATAACCGTGTGTGATGGTACTCTCCCGGTCGAACACGAGGTATCGATAACCGTGTGTGATGGTACTCTCCCGGTCGAACACGAGGTATAAATAACCGTGTGTGATGGTACTCTCCCGGTCGAACACGAGGTATAAATAACCGTGTGTGATGGTACTCTCCCGGTCGAACACGAGGTATAAATAACCGTGTGTGATGGTACTCTCCCGGTCGAACACGAGGTATCGATAACCGTGTGTAATGGTACTCTCCCGGTCGAACACGAGGTATAAATAACCGTGTGTGATGGTACTCTCCCGGTCGAACACGAGGTATAAATAACCGTGTGTGATGGTACTCTCCCGGTCGAACACGAGGTATAAATAACCGTGTGTGATGGTACTCTCCCGGTCGAACACGAGGTATAAATAACCGCGTGTGATGGTACTCTCCCGGTCGAACACGAGGTATAAATAACCGTGTGTGATGGTACTCTCCCGGTCGAACACGAGGTATCGATAACCGTGTGTGATGGTACTCTCCCGGTCGAACACGAGTTATAAATAACCGTGTGTGATGGTACTCTCCCGGTCGAACACGAGGTATAAATAACCGCGTGTGATGGTACTCTCCCGGTCGAACACGAGGTATCGATAACCGTGTGTGATGGTACTCTCCCGGTCGAACACGAGGTATAAATAACCGTGTGTGATGGTACTCTCCCGGTCGAACACGAGGTATCGATAACCGTGTGTGATGGTACTCTCCCGGTCGAACACGAGGTATAAATAACCGCGTGTGATGGTACTCTCCCGGTCGAACACGAGGTATCGATAACCGTGTGTGATGGTACTCTCCCGGTCGAACACGAGGTATAAATAACCGTGTGTGATGGTACTCTCCCGGTCGAACACGAGGTATAAATAACCGTGTGTGATGGTACTCTCCCGGTCGAACACGAGGTATAAATAACCGCGTGTGATGGTACTCTCCCGGTCGAACACGAGGTATCGATAACCGTGTGTGATGGTACTCTCCCGGTCGAACACGAGGTATAAATAACCGTGTGTGATGGTACTCTCCCGGTCGAACACGAGGTATAAATAACCGTGTGTGATGGTACTCTCCCGGTCGAACACGAGGTATCGATAACCGCGTGTGATGGTACTCTCCCGGTCGAACACGAGGTATAAATAACCGTGTGTGATGGTACTCTCCCGGTCAAACACGAGGTATAAATAACCGTGTGTGATGGTACTCTCCCGGTCGAACACGAGGTATAAATAACCGCGTGTGATGGTACTCTCCCGGTTGAACACGAGGTATAAATAACCGTGTGTGATGGTACTCTCCCGGTCGAACACGAGGTATAAATAACCGTGTGTCATGGTACTCTCCCGGTTGAACACGAGGTATAAATAACCGTGTGTGATGGTACTCTCCCGGTCGAACACGAGGTATAAATAACCGTGTGTGATGGTACTCTCCCGGTCGAACACGAGGTATAAATAACCGTGTGTGATGGTACTCTCCCGGTCGAACACGAGGTATAAATAACCGTGTGTGATGGTACTCTCCCGGTCGAACACGAGGTATCGATAACCGTGTGTGATGGTACTCTCCCGGTCGAACACCAGGTATAAATAACCGCGTGTGATGGTACTCTCCCGGTCGAACACGAGGTATAAATAACCGTGTGTGATGGTACTCTCCCGGTCGAACACGAGGTATAAATAACCGTGTGTGATGGTACTCTCCCGGTCGAACACGAGGTATAAATACCCGTGTGTGATGGTACTCTCCCGGTCGAACACGAGGTATAAATAACCGTGTGTGATGGTACTCTCCCGGTCGAACACGAGGTATAAATAACCGTGTGTGATGGTACTCTCCCGGTCGAACACGAGGTATAAATAACCGTGTGTGATGGTACTCTCCCGGTCGAACACGAGGTATAAATAACCGTGTGTGATGGTACTCTCCCGGTCGAACACGAGGTATAAATAACCGTGTGTGATGGTACTCTCCCGGTCGAACACGAGGTATAAATAACCGTGTGTGATTGTACTCTCCCGGTCGAACACGAGGTATAAATAACCGTGTGTGATGGTACTCTCCCGGTCGAACACGAGGTATCGATAACCGTGTGTGATGGTACTCCCCCGGTCGAACACCAGGTATAAATAACCGCGTGTGATGGTACTCTCCCGGTCGAACACGAGGTATAAATAACCGTGTGTGATAGTATCTCCCGGTCGAACACGAGGTATAAATAACCGTGTGTGATGGTACTCTCCCGGTCGAACACGAGGTATAAATATCCGTGTGTGATGGTACTCTCCCGGTCGAACACGAGGTATAAATAACCGTGTGTCATGGTACTCTCCCGGTTGAACACGAGGTATAAATAACCGTGTGTGATGGTACTCTCCTGGTCGAACACGAGGTATAAATAACCGTGTGTGATGGTACTCTCCCGGTCGAACACGAGGTATAAATAACCGTGTGTGATGGTACTCTCCCGGTCGAACACGAGGTATAAATAACCGTGTGTGATGGTACTCTCCCGGTCGAACACGAGGTATCGATAACCGTGTGTGATGGTACTCTCCCGATCGAACACGAGGTATAAATAACCGTGTGTGATGGTACTCTCCCGGTCGAACACGAGGTATAAATAGCCGTGTGTGATGGTACTCTCCCAGTCGAACACGAGATATAAATAACCGTGTGTGATGGTACTCTCCCGGTCGAACACGAGGTATCGATAACCGTGTGTGATGGTACTCTCCCGGTCGAACACGAGGTATAAATAACCGTGTGTGATGGTACTCTCCCGGTCGAACACGAGGTATAAATAACCGTGTGTGATGGTACTCTCCCGGTCGAACACGAGGTATAAATAACCGTGTGTGATGGTACTCTCCCGGTCGAACACGAGGTATCGATAACCGCGTGTGATGGTACTCTCCCGGTCGAACACGAGGTATAAATAACCGTGTGTGATGGTACTCTCCCGGTTGAACACGAGGTATAAATAACCGCGTGTGATGGTACTCTCCCGGTCGAACACGAGGTATAAATAACCGTGTGTGATGGTACTCTCCCGGTCGAACACGAGGTATAAATAACCGTGTGTGATGGTACTCTCCCGGTCGAACACGAGGTATGGATAACCGTGTGTGATGGTACTCTCCCGGTCGAACACGAGGTATAAATAACCGTGTGTGATGGTACTCTCGCGGTCGAACACGAGGTATAAATAACCGTGTGTGATGGTACTCTCCCGGTCGAACACGAGGTATAAATAACCGTGTGTGATGGTACTCTCCCGGTCGAACACGAGGTATCGATAACCGTGTGTGATGGTACTCTCCCGGTCGAACACGAGGTATACATAACCGTGTGTGATGGTACTCTCCCGGTCGAACACGAGGTATAAATAACCGTGTGTGATGGTACTCTCCCGGTCGAACACGAGGTATCGATAACCGTGTGTATGGTACTCTCCCGGTCGAACACGAGGTATAAATAACCGTGTGTGATGGTACTCTCCCGGTCGAACACGAGGTATAAATAACCGTGTGTGATGGTACTCTCCCGGTCGAACACGAGGTATAAATAACCGTGTGTGATGGTACTCTCCCGGTCGAACACGAGGTATAAATAACCGCGTGTGATGGTACTCTCCCGGTCGAACACGAGGTATAAATAACCGTGTGTGATGGTACTCTCCCGGTCGAACACGAGGTATCGATAACCGTGTGTGATGGTACTCTCCCGGTCGAACACGAGTTATAAATAACCGTGTGTGATGGTACTCTCCCGGTCGAACACGAGGTATAAATAACCGCGTGTGATGGTACTCTCCCGGTCGAACACGAGGTATCGATAACCGTGTGTGATGGTACTCTCCCGGTCGAACACGAGGTATAAATAACCGTGTGTGATGGTACTCTCCCGGTCGAACACGAGGTATCGATAACCGTGTGTGATGGTACTCTCCCGGTCGAACACGAGGTATAAATAACCGCGTGTGATGGTACTCTCCCGGTCGAACACGAGGTATCGATAACCGTGTGTGATGGTACTCTCCCGGTCGAACACGAGGTATAAATAACCGCGTGTGATGGTACTCTCCCGGTCGAACACGAGGTATCGATAACCGTGTGTGATGGTACTCTCCCGGTCGAACACGAGGTATAAATAACCGTGTGTGATGGTACTCTCCCGGTCAAACACGAAGTATAAATAACCGTGTGTGATGGTACTCTCCCGGTCGAACACGAGGTATAAATAACCGCGTGTGATGGTACTCTCCCGGTTGAACACGAGGTATAAATAACCGTGTGTGATGGTACTCTCCCGGTCGAACACGAGGTATAAATAACCGTGTGTCATGGTACTCTCCCGGTTGAACACGAGGTATAAATAACCGTGTGTGATGGTACTCTCCCGGTCGAACACGAGGTATAAATAACCGTGTGTGATGGTACTCTCCCGGTCGAACACGAGGTATAAATAACCGTGTGTGATGGTACTCTCCCGGTCGAACACGAGGTATAAATAACCGTGTGTGATGGTACTCTCCCGGTCGAACACGAGGTATCGATAACCGTGTGTGATGGTACTCTCCCGGTCGAACACCAGGTATAAATAACCGCGTGTGATGGTACTCTCCCGGTCGAACACGAGGTATAAATAACCGTGTGTGATGGTACTCTCCCGGTCGAACACGAGGTATAAATAACCGTGTGTGATGGTACTCTCCCGGTCGAACACGAGGTATAAATACCCGTGTGTGATGGTACTCTCCCGGTCGAACACGAGGTATAAATAACCGTGTGTGATGGTACTCTCCCGGTCGAACACGAGGTATAAATAACCGTGTGTGATGGTACTCTCCCGGTCGAACACGAGGTATAAATAACCGTGTGTGATGGTACTCTCCCGGTCGAACACGAGGTATAAATAACCGTGTGTGATGGTACTCTCCCGGTCGAACACGAGGTATAAATAACCGTGTGTGATGGTACTCTCCCGGTGGAACACGAGGTATAAATAACCGTGTGTGATTGTACTCTCCCGGTCGAACACGAGGTATAAATAACCGTGTGTGATGGTACTCTCCCGGTCGAACACGAGGTATCGATAACCGTGTGTGATGGTACTCCCCCGGTCGAACACCAGGTATAAATAACCGCGTGTGATGGTACTCTCCCGGTCGAACACGAGGTATAAATAACCGTGTGTGATGGTACTCTCCCGGTCGAACACAAGGTATAAATAACCGTGTGTGATGGTACTCTCCCGGTCGAACACGAGGTATAAATATCCGTGTGTGATGGTACTCTCCCGGTCGAACACGAGGTATAAATAACCGTGTGTCATGGTACTCTCCCGGTTGAACACGAGGTATAAATAACCGTGTGTGATGGTACTCTCCTGGTCGAACACGAGGTATAAATAACCGTGTGTGATGGTACTCTCCCGGTCGAACACGAGGTATAAATAACCGTGTGTGATGGTACTCTCCCGGTCGAACACGAGGTATAAATAACCGTGTGTGATGGTACTCTCCCGGTCGAACACGAGGTATCGATAACCGTGTGTGATGGTACTCTCCCGGTCGAACACGAGGTATAAATAACCGTGTGTGATGGTACTCTCCCGGTCGAACACGAGGTATAAATAGCCGTGTGTGATGGTACTCTCCCGGTCGAACACGAGGTATAAATAACCGTGTGTGATGGTACTCTCCCGGTCGAACACGAGGTATCGATAACCGTGTGTGATGGTACTCTCCCGGTCGAACACGAGGTATAAATAACCGTGTGTGATGGTACTCTCCCGGTCGAACACGAGGTATAAATAACCGTGTGTGATGGTACTCTCCCGGTCGAACACGAGGTATAAATAACTGTGTGTGATGGTACTCTCCCGGTCGAACATGAGGTATCGATAACCGCGTGTGATGGTACTCTCCCGGTCGAACACGAGGTATAAATAACCGTGTGTGATGGTACTCTCCCGGTTGAACACGAGGTATAAATAACCGCGTGTGATGGTACTCTCCCGGTCGAACACGAGGTATAAATAACCGTGTGTGATGGTACTCTCCCTATTGAACACGAGGTATAAATAACCGCGTGTGATGGTACTCTCCCGGTCGAACACGAGGTATAAATAACCGTGTGTGATGGTACTCTCCCGGTCGAACACGAGGTATAAATAACCGTGTGTGATGGTACTCTCCCGGTCGAACACGAGGTATGGATAACCGTGTGTGATGGTACTCTCCCGGTCGAACACGAGGTATAAATAACCGTGTGTGATGGTACTCTCGCGGTCGAACACGAGGTATAAATAACCGTGTGTGATGGTACTCTCCCGGTCGAACACGAGGTATCGATAACCGTGTGTGATGGTACTCTCCCGGTCGAACACGAGGTATAAATAACCGTGTGTGATGGTACTCTCCCGGTCGAACACGAGGTATAAATAACCGTGTGTGATGGTACTCTCCCGGTCGAACACGAGGTATAAATAACCGTGTGTGATGGTACTCTCCCGGTCGAACACGAGGTATAAATAACCGCGTGTGATGGTACTCTCCCGGTCGAACACGAGGTATAAATAACCGTGTGTGATGGTACTCTCCCGGTCGAACACGAGGTATCGATAACCGTGTGTGATGGTACTCTCCCGGTCGAACACGAGGTATAAATAACCGTGTGTGATGGTACTCTCCCGGTCGAACACGAGGTATAAATAACCGCGTGTGATGGTACTCTCCCGGTCGAACACGAGGTATCGATAACCGTGTGTGATGGTACTCTCCCGGTCGAACACGAGGTATAAATAACCGTGTGTGATGGTACTCTCCCGGTCGAACACGAGGTATCGATAACCGTGTGTGATGGTACTCTCCCGGTCGAACACGAGGTATAAATAACCGCGTGTGATGGTACTCTCCCGGTCGAACACGAGGTATCGATAACCGTGTGTGATGGTACTCTCCCGGTCGAACACGAGGTATAAATAACCGTGTGTGATGGTACTCTCCCGGTCGAACACGAGGTATAAATAACCGCGTGTGATGGTACTCTCCCGGTTGAACACGAGGTATAAATAAACGTGTGTGATGGTACTCTCCCGGTCGAACACGAGGTAAAAATAACCGTGTGTCATGGTACTCTCCCGGTTGAACACGAGGTATAAATAACCGTGTGTGATGGTACTCTCTCGGTCGAACACGAGGTATAAATAACCGTGTGTGATGGTACTCTCCCGGTCGAACACGAGGTATAAATAACCGTGTGTCATGGTACTCTCCCGGTCGAACACGAGGTATCGATAACCGTGTGTGATGGTACTCTCCCGGTCGAACACGAGGTATAAATAACCGTGTGTGATGGTACTCTCCCGGTCGAACACGAGGTATAAATAACCGTGTGTGATGGTACTCTCCCGGTCGAACACGAGGTATAAATAACCGTGTGTGATGGTACTCTCCCGGTCGAACACGAGGTATAAATATCCGTGTGTGATGGTACTCTCCCGGTCGAACACGAGGTATAAATAACCGTGTGTGATGGTACTCTCCCGGTCGAACACGAGGTATAAATAACCGTGTGTGATGGTACTCTCCCGGTCGAACACGAGGTATAAATAACCGTGTGTGATGGTACTCTCCCGGTCGAACACGAGGTATAAATAACCGTGTGTGATGGTACTCTCCCGGTCGAAACACGAGGTATAAATAACCGTGTGTGATTGTACTCTCCCGGTCGAACACGAGGTATAAATAACCGTGTGTGATGGTACTCTCCCGGTCGAACACGAGGTATAAATACCGTGTGTGATGGTACTCTCCCGGTCGAACACGAGGTATAAATAACCGTGTGTGATTGTACTCTCCCGGTCGAACACGAGGTATAAATAACCGTGTGTGATGGTACTCTCCCGGTCGAACACGAGGTATCGATAACCGTGTGTGATGGTACTCTCCCGGTCGAACACCAGGTATAAATAACCGCGTGTGATGGTACTCTCCCGGTCGAACACGAGGTATAAATAACCGTGTGTGATGGTACTCTCCCGGTCGAACACGAGGTATAAATAACCGTGTGTGATGGTACTCTCCCGGTCGAACACGAGGTATAAATATCCGTGTGTGATGGTACTCTCCCGGTCGAACACGAGGTATAAATAACCGTGTGTGATGGTACTCTCCCGGTCGAACACGAGGTATAAATAACCGTGTGTGATGGTACTCTCCCGGTCGAACACGAGGTATAAATAACCGTGTGTGATGGTACTCTCCCGGTCGAACACGAGGTATAAATAACCGTGTGTGATGGTACTCTCCCGGTCGAACACGAGGTATAAATAACCGTGTGTGATTGTACTCTCCCGGTCGAACACGAGGTATAAATAACCGTGTGTGATGGTACTCTCCCGGTCGAACACGAGGTATCGATAACCGTGTGTGATGGTACTCTCCCGGTCGAACACCGAGGTATAAATAACCGCGTGTGATGGTACTCTCCCGGTCGAACACGAGGTATAAATAACCGTGTGTGATGGTACTCTCCCGGTCGAACACGAGGTATCGATAACCGTGTGTGATGGTACTCTCCCGGTCGAACACGAGGTATCGATAACCGTGTGTGATGGTACTCTCCCGGTCGAACACGAGGTATAAATAACCGTGTGTGATTGTACTCTCCCGGTCGAACACGAGGTATAAATAACCGTGTGTGATGGTACTCTCCCGGTCGAACACGAGGTATCGATAACCGTGTGTGATGGTACTCTCCCGGTCGAACACGAGGTATAAATAACCGCGTGTGATGGTACTCTCCCGGTCGAACACGAGGTATAAATAACCGCGTGTGATGGTACTCTCCCGTCGAACACGAGGTATAAATAACCGTGTGTGATGGTACTCTCCCGGTCGAACACGAGGTATCGATAACCGTGTGTGATGGTACTCTCCCGGTCGAACACGAGGTATAAATAACCGCGTGTGGTGGTACTCTCCCGGTCGAACACGAGGTATCGATAACCGTGTGTGATGGTACTCTCCCGGTCGAACACGAGGTATAAATAACCGCGTGTGATGGTACTCTCCCGGTCGAACACGAGGTATCGATAACCGTGTGTGATGGTACTCTCCCGGTCGAACACGAGGTATAAATAACCGTGTGTGATGGTACTCTCCCGGTCGAACACGAGGTATAAATAACCGTGTGTGATGGTACTCTCCCGGTCGAACACGAGGTATCGATAACCGCGTGTGATGGTACTCTCCCGGTCGAACACGAGGTATAAATAACCGTGTGTGATGGTACTCTCCCGGTTGAACACGAGGTATAAATAACCGCGTGTGATGGTACTCTCCCGGTCGAACACGAGGTATAAATAACCGTGTGTGATGGTACTCTCCCGGTTGAACACGAGGTATAAATAACCGCGTGTGATGGTACTCTCCCGGTCGAACACGAGGTATAAATAACCGTGTGTGATGGTACTCTCCCGGTCGAACACGAGGTATAAATAACCGTGTGTGATGGTACTCTCCCGGTCGAACACGAGGTATAAATAACCGTGTGTGATGGTACTCTCCCGGTCGAACACGAGGTATCGATAACCGTGTGTGATGGTACTCTCCCGGTCGAACACGAGGTATAAATAACCGTGTGTGATGGTACTCTCCCGGTCGAACACGAGGTATAAATAACCGTGTGTGATGGTACTCTCCCGGTCGAACACGAGGTATAAATAACCGCGTGTGATGGTACTCTCCCGGTCGAACACGAGGTATAAATAACCGTGTGTGATGGTACTCTCCCGGTCGAACACGAGGTATCGATAACCGTGTGTGATGGTACTCTCCCGGTCGAACACGAGGTATAAATAACCGTGTGTGATGGTACTCTCCCGGTCGAACACGAGGTATAAATAACCGTGTGTGATGGTACTCTCCCGGTCGAACACGAGGTATAAATAACCGTGTGTGATGGTACTCTCCCGGTCGAACACGAGGTATCGATAACCGCGTGTGATGGTACTCTCCCGGTCGAACACGAGGTATAAATAACCGTGTGTGATGGTACTCTCCCGGTTGAACACGAGGTATAAATAACCGCGTGTGATGGTACTCTCCCGGTCGAACACGAGGTATAAATAACCGTGTGTGATGGTACTCTCCCTATTGAACACGAGGTATAAATAACCGCGTGTGATGGTACTCTCCCGGTCGAACACGAGGTATAAATAACCGTGTGTGATGGTACTCTCCCGGTCGAACACGAGGTATAAATAACCGTGTGTGATGGTACTCTCCGGTCGAACACGAGGTATGGATAACCGTGTGTGATGGTACTCTCCCGGTCGAACACGAGGTATAAATAACCGTGTGTGATGGTACTCTCGCGGTCGAACACGAGGTATAAATAACCGTGTGTGATGGTACTCTCCCGGTCGAACACGAGGTATAAATAACCGTGTGTGATGGTACTCTCCCGGTCGAACACGAGGTATCGATAACCGTGTGTGATGGTACTCTCCCGGTCGAACACGAGGTATAAATAACCGTGTGTGATGGTACTCTCCCGGTCGAACACGAGGTATAAATAACCGTGTGTGATGGTACTCTCCCGGTCGAACACGAGGTATCGATAACCGTGTGTAATGGTACTCTCCCGGTCGAACACGAGGTATAAATAACCGTGTGTGATGGTACTCTCCCGGTCGAACACGAGGTATAAATAACCGTGTGTGATGGTACTCTCCCGGTCGAACACGAGGTATAAATAACCGTGTGTGATGGTACTCTCCCGGTCGAACACGAGGTATAAATAACCGCGTGTGATGGTACTCTCCCGGTCGAACACGAGGTATAAATAACCGTGTGTGATGGTACTCTCCCGGTCGAACACGAGGTATCGATAACCGTGTGTGATGGTACTCTCCCGGTCGAACACGAGTTATAAATAACCGTGTGTGATGGTACTCTCCCGGTCGAACACGAGGTATAAATAACCGCGTGTGATGGTACTCTCCCGGTCGAACACGAGGTATCGATAACCGTGTGTGATGGTACTCTCCCGGTCGAACACGAGGTATAAATAACCGTGTGTGATGGTACTCTCCCGGTCGAACACGAGGTATCGATAACCGTGTGTGATGGTACTCTCCCGGTCGAACACGAGGTATAAATAACCGCGTGTGATGGTACTCTCCCGGTCGAACACGAGGTATCGATAACCGTGTGTGATGGTACTCTCCCGGTCGAACACGAGGTATAAATAACCGCGTGTGATGGTACTCTCCCGGTCGAACACGAGGTATCGATAACCGTGTGTGATGGTACTCTCCCGGTCGAACACGAGGTATAAATAACCGTGTGTGATGGTACTCTCCCGGTCAAACACGAAGTATAAATAACCGTGTGTGATGGTACTCTCCCGGTCGAACACGAGGTATAAATAACCGCGTGTGATGGTACTCTCCGGTTGAACACGAGGTATAAATAACCGTGTGTGATGGTACTCTCCCGGTCGAACACGAGGTATAATAACCGTGTGTCATGGTACTCTCCCGGTTGAACACGAGGTATAAATAACCGTGTGTGATGGTACTCTCCCGGTCGAACACGAGGTATAAATAACCGTGTGTGATGGTACTCTCCCGGTCGAACACGAGGTATAAATAACCGTGTGTGATGGTACTCTCCCGGTCGAACACGAGGTATAAATAACCGTGTGTGATGGTACTCTCCCGGTCGAACACGAGGTATCGATAACCGTGTGTGATGGTACTCTCCCGGTCGAACACCAGGTATAAATAACCGCGTGTGATGGTACTCTCCCGGTCGAACACGAGGTATAAATAACCGTGTGTGATGGTACTCTCCCGGTCGAACACGAGGTATAAATAACCGTGTGTGATGGTACTCTCCCGGTCGAACACGAGGTATAAATACCCGTGTGTGATGGTACTCTCCCGGTCGAACACGAGGTATAAATAACCGTGTGTTATGGTACTCTCCCGGTCGAACACGAGGTATAAATAACCGTGTGTGATGGTACTCTCCCGGTCGAACACGAGGTATAAATAACCGTGTGTGATGGTACTCTCCCGGTCGAACACGAGGTATAAATAACCGTGTGTGATGGTACTCTCCCGGTCGAACACGAGGTATAAATAACCGTGTGTGATGGTACTCTCCCGGTGGAACACGAGGTATAAATAACCGTGTGTGATTGTACTCTCCCGGTCGAACACGAGGTATAAATAACCGTGTGTGATGGTACTCTCCCGGTCGAACACGAGGTATCGATAACCGTGTGTGATGGTACTCCCCCGGTCGAACACCAGGTATAAATAACCGCGTGTGATGGTACTCTCCCGGTCGAACACGAGGTATAAATAACCGTGTGTGATGGTACTCTCCCGGTCGAACACGAGGTATAAATAACCGTGTGTGATGGTACTCTCCGGTCGAACACGAGGTATAAATATCCGTGTGTGATGGTACTCTCCCGGTCGAACACGAGGTATAAATAACCGTGTGTCATGGTACTCTCCCGGTTGAACACGAGGTATAAATAACCGTGTGTGATGGTACTCTCCTGGTCGAACACGAGGTATAAATAACCGTGTGTGATGGTACTCTCCCGGTCGAACACGAGGTATAAATAACCGTGTGTGATGGTACTCTCCCGGTCGAACACGAGGTATAAATAACCGTGTGTGATGGTACTCTCCGGTCGAACACGAGGTATCGATAACCGTGTGTGATGGTACTCTCCCGGTCGAACACGAGGTATAAATAACCGTGTGTGATGGTACTCTCCCGGTCGAACACGAGGTATAAATAGCCGTGTGTGATGGTACTCTCCCGGTCGAACACGAGGTATAAATAACCGTGTGTGATGGTACTCTCCCGGTCGAACACGAGGTATCGATAACCGTGTGTGATGGTACTCTCCCGGTCGAACACGAGGTATAAATAACCGTGTGTGATGGTACTCTCCCGGTCGAACACGAGGTATAAATAACCGTGTGTGATGGTACTCTCCCGGTCGAACACGAGGTATAAATAACCGTGTGTGATGGTACTCTCCCGGTCGAACACGAGGTATCGATAACCGCGTGTGATGGTACTCTCCCGGTCGAACACGAGGTATAAATAACCGTGTGTGATGGTACTCTCCCGGTTGAACACGAGGTATAAATAACCGCGTGTGATGGTACTCTCCCGGTCGAACACGAGGTATAAATAACCGTGTGTGATGGTACTCTCCCTATTGAACACGAGGTATAAATAACCGCGTGTGATGGTACTCTCCCGGTCGAACACGAGGTATAAATAACCGTGTGTGATGGTACTCTCCCGGTCGAACACGAGGTATAAATAACCGTGTGTGATGGTACTCTCCCGGTCGAACACGAGGTATGGATAACCGTGTGTGATGGTACTCTCCCGGTCGAACACGAGGTATAAATAACCGTGTGTGATGGTACTCTCGCGGTCGAACACGAGGTATAAATAACCGTGTGTGATGGTACTCTCCCGGTCGAACACGAGGTATCGATAACCGTGTGTGATGGTACTCTCCCGGTCGAACACGAGGTATAAATAACCGTGTGTGATGGTACTCTCCCGGTCGAACACGAGGTATAAATAACCGTGTGTGATGGTACTCTCCCGGTCGAACACGAGGTATAAATAACCGTGTGTGATGGTACTCTCCCGGTCGAACACGAGGTATAAATAACCGCGTGTGATGGTACTCTCCCGGTCGAACACGAGGTATAAATAACCGTGTGTGATGGTACTCTCCCGGTCGAACACGAGGTATCGATAACCGTGTGTGATGGTACTCTCCCGGTCGAACACGAGGTATAAATAACCGTGTGTGATGGTACTCTCCCGGTCGAACACGAGGTATAAATAACCGCGTGTGATGGTACTCTCCCGGTCGAACACGAGGTATCGATAACCGTGTGTGATGGTACTCTCCCGGTCGAACACGAGGTATAAATAACCGTGTGTGATGGTACTCTCCCGGTCGAACACGAGGTATCGATAACCGTGTGTGATGGTACTCTCCGGTCGAACACGAGGTATAAATAACCGCGTGTGATGGTACTCTCCCGGTCGAACACGAGGTATCGATAACCGTGTGTGATGGTACTCTCCCGGTCGAACACGAGGTATAAATAACCGTGTGTGATGGTACTCTCCCGGTCGAACACGAGGTATAAATAACCGCGTGTGATGGTACTCTCCCGGTTGAACACGAGGTATAAATAAACGTGTGTGATGGTACTCTCCCGGTCGAACACGAGGTAAAAATAACCGTGTGTCATGGTACTCTCCCGGTTGAACACGAGGTATAAATAACCGTGTGTGATGGTACTCTCCCGGTCGAACACGAGGTATAAATAACCGTGTGTGATGGTACTCTCTCGGTCGAACACGAGGTATAAATAACCGTGTGTGATGGTACTCTCCCGGTCGAACACGAGGTATAAATAACCGTGTGTGATGGTACTCTCCCGGTCGAACACGAGGTATCGATAACCGTGTGTGATGGTACTCTCCCGGTCGAACACGAGGTATAATAACCGTGTGTGATGGTACTCTCCCGGTCGAACACGAGGTATAAATAACCGTGTGTGATGGTACTCTCCCGGTCGAACACGAGGTATAAATAACCGTGTGTGATGGTACTCTCCCGGTCGAACACGAGGTATAAATATCCGTGTGTGATGGTACTCTCCCGGTCGAACACGAGGTATAAATAACCGTGTGTGATGGTACTCTCCCGGTCGAACACGAGGTATAAATAACCGTGTGTGATGGTACTCTCCCGGTCGAACACGAGGTATAAATAACCGTGTGTGATGGTACTCTCCCGGTCGAACACGAGGTATAAATAACCGTGTGTGATGGTACTCTCCCGGTCGAACACGAGGTATAAATAACCGTGTGTGATTGTACTCTCCCGGTCGAACACGAGGTATAAATAACCGTGTGTGATGGTACTCTCCCGGTCGAACACGAGGTATAAATAACCGTGTGTGATGGTACTCTCCCGGTCGAACACGAGGTATAAATAACCGTGTGTGATTGTACTCTCCCGGTCGAACACGAGGTATAAATAACCGTGTGTGATGGTACTCTCCCGGTCGAACACGAGGTATCGATAACCGTGTGTGATGGTACTCTCCCGGTCGAACACCAGGTATAAATAACCGCGTGTGATGGTACTCTCCCGGTCGAACACGAGGTATAAATAACCGTGTGTGATGGTACTCTCCCGGTCGAACACGAGGTATAAATAACCGTGTGTGATGGTACTCTCCCGGTCGAACACGAGGTATAAATATCCGTGTGTGATGGTACTCTCCCGGTCGAACACGAGGTATAAATAACCGTGTGTGATGGTACTCTCCCGGTCGAACACGAGGTATAAATAACCGTGTGTGATGGTACTCTCCCGGTCGAACACGAGGTATAAATAACCGTGTGTGATGGTACTCTCCCGGTCGAACACGAGGTATAAATAACCGTGTGTGATGGTACTCTCCCGGTCGAACACGAGGTATAAATAACCGTGTGTGATTGTACTCTCCCGGTCGAACACGAGGTATAAATAACCGTGTGTGATGGTACTCTCCCGGTCGAACACGAGGTATCGATAACCGTGTGTGATGGTACTCCCCCGGTCGAACACCAGGTATAAATAACCGCGTGTGATGGTACTCTCCCGGTCGAACACGAGGTATAAATAACCGTGTGTGATGGTACTCTCCCGGTCGAACACGAGGTATCGATAACCGTGTGTGATGGTACTCTCCCGGTCGAACACGAGGTATCGATAACCGTGTGTGATGGTACTCTCCCGGTCGAACACGAGGTATAAATAACCGTGTGTGATGGTACTCTCCCGGTCGAACACGAGGTATAAATAACCGTGTGTGATGGTACTCTCCCGGTCGAACACGAGGTATAAATAACCGCGTGTGATGGTACTCTCCCGGTTGAACACGAGGTATAAATAAACGTGTGTGATGGTACTCTCCCGGTCGAACACGAGGTATAAATAACCGTGTGTCATGGTACTCTCCCGGTTGAACACGAGGTATAAATAACCGTGTGTGATGGTACTCTCCCGGTCGAACACGAGGTATAAATAACCGTGTGTGATGGTACTCTCTCGGTCGAACACGAGGTATAAATAACCGTGTGTGATGGTACTCTCCCGGTCGAACACGAGGTATAAATAACCGTGTGTGATGGTACTCTCCCGGTCGAACACGAGGTATCGATAACCGTGTGTGATGGTACTCTCCCGGTCGAACACGAGGTATAAATAACCGTGTGTGATGGTACTCTCCCGGTCGAACACGAGGTATAAATAACCGTGTGTGATGGTACTCTCCCGTTCGAACACGAGGTATAAATAACCGTGTGTGATGGTACTCTCCCGGTCGAACACGAGGTAAAAATATCCGTGTGTGATGGTACTCTCCCGGTCGAACACGAGGTATAAATAACCGTGTGTGATGGTACTCTCCCGGTCGAACACGAGGTATAAATAACCGTGTGTGATGGTACTCTCCCGGTCGAACACGAGGTATAAATAACCGTGTGTGATGGTACTCTCCCGGTCGAACACGAGGTATAAATAACCGTGTGTGATGGTACTCTCCCGGTCGAACACGAGGTATAAATAACCGTGTGTGATTGTACTCTCCCGGTCGAACACGAGGTATAAATAACCGTGTGTGATGGTACTCTCCCGGTCGAACACGAGGTATAAATAACCGTGTGTGATTGTACTCTCAAGGTCGAACACGAGGTATAAATAACCGTGTGTGATGGTACTCTCCCGGTCGAACACGAGGTATCGATAACCGTGTGTGATGGTACTCTCCTGGTCGAACACCAGGTATAAATAACCGCGTGTGATGGTACTCCTCCCGGTCGAACACGAGGTATAAATAACCGTGTGTGATGGTACTCTCCCGGTCGAACACGAGGTATAAATAACCGTGTGTGATGGTACTCTCCCGGTCGAACACGAGGTATAAATATCCGTGTGTGATGGTACTCTCCCGGTCGAACACGAGGTATAAATAACCGTGTGTGATGGTACTCTCCCGGTCGAACACGAGGTATAAATAACCGTGTGTGATTGTACTCTCCCGGTCGAACACGAGGTATAAATAACCGTGTGTGATGGTACTCTCCCGGTCGAACACGAGGTATCGATAACCGTGTGTGATGGTACTCCCCCGGTCGAACACCAGGTATAAATAACCGCGTGTGATGGTACTCTCCCGGTCGAACACGAGGTATAAATAACCGTGTGTGATGGTACTCTCCCGGTCGAACACGAGGTATCGATAACCGTGTGTGATGGTACTCTCCCGGTCGAACACGAGGTATCGATAACCGTGTGTGATGGTACTCTCCCGGTCGAACACGAGGTATAAATAACCGTGTGTGATGGTACTCTCCCGGTCGAACACGAGGTATAAATAACCGTGTGTGATGGTACTCTCCCGGTCGAACACGAGGTATAAATAACCGCGTGTGATGGTACTCTCCGGTTGAACACGAGGTATAAATAAACGTGTGTGATGGTACTCTCCCGGTCGAACACGAGGTATAAATAACCGTGTGTCATGGTACTCTCCCGGTTGAACACGAGGTATAAATAACCGTGTGTGATGGTACTCTCCCGGTCGAACACGAGGTATAAATAACCGTGTGTGATGGTACTCTCTCGGTCGAACACGAGGTATAAATAACCGTGTGTGATGGTACTCTCCCGGTCGAACACGAGGTATAAATAACCGTGTGTGATGGTACTCTCCCGGTCGAACACGAGGTATCGATAACCGTGTGTGATGGTACTCTCCCGGTCGAACACGAGGTATAAATAACCGTGTGTGATGGTACTCTCCCGGTCGAACACGAGGTATAAATAACCGTGTGTGATGGTACTCTCCCGGTCGAACACGAGGTATAAATAACCGTGTGTGATGGTACTCTCCCGGTCGAACACGAGGTATAAATATCCGTGTGTGATGGTACTCTCCCGGTCGAACACGAGGTATAAATAACCGTGTGTGATGGTACTCTCCCGGTCGAACACGAGGTATAAATAACCGTGTGTGATGGTACTCTCCCGGTCGAACACGAGGTATAAATAACCGTGTGTGATGGTACTCTCCCGGTCGAACACGAGGTATAAATAACCGTGTGTGATGGTACTCTCCCGGTCGAACACGAGGTATAAATAACCGTGTGTGATTGTACTCTCCCGGTCGAACACGAGGTATAAATAACCGTGTGTGATGGTACTCTCCCGGTCGAACACGAGGTATAAATAACCGTGTGTGATTGTACTCTCCCGGTCGAACACGAGGTATAAATAACCGTGTGTGATGGTACTCTCCCGGTCGAACACGAGGTATCGATAACCGTGTGTGATGGTACTCTCCTGGTCGAACACCAGGTATAAATAACCGCGTGTGATGGTACTCTCCCGGTCGAACACGAGGTATAAATAACCGTGTGTGATGGTACTCTCCCGGTCGAACACGAGGTATAAATAACCGTGTGTGATGGTACTCTCCCGGTCGAACACGAGGTATAAATATCCGTGTGTGATGGTACTCTCCCGGTCGAACACGAGGTATAAATAACCGTGTGTGATGGTACTCTCCCGGTCGAACACGAGGTATAAATAACCGTGTGTGATGGTACTCTCCCGGTCGAACACGAGGTATAAATAACCGTGTGTGATGGTACTCTCCCGGTCGAACACGAGGTATAAATAACCGTGTGTGATGGTACTCTCCCGGTCGAACACGAGGTATAAATAACCGTGTGTGATGGTACTCTCCCGGTCGAACACGAGGTATAAATAACCGTGTGTGATTGTACTCTCCCGGTCGAACACGAGGTATAAATAACCGTGTGTGATGGTACTCTCCCGGTCGAACACGAGGTATCGATAACCGTGTGTGATGGTACTCCCCGGTCGAATACCAGGTATAAATAACCGCGTGTGATGGTACTCTCCCGGTCGAACACGAGGTATAAATAACCGTGTGTGATGGTACTCTCCCGGTCGAACACGAGGTATCGATAACCGTGTGTGATGGTACTCTCCCGGTCGAACACGAGGTATAAATAACCGTGTGTGATGGTACTCTCCCGGTCAAACACGAGGTATAAATAACCGTGTGTGATGGTACTCTCCCGGTCGAACACGAGGTATAAATAACCGCGTGTGATGGTACTCTCCCGGTTGAACACGAGGTATAAATAACCGTGTGTGATGGTACTCTCCCGGTCGAACACGAGGTATAAATAACCGTGTGTCATGGTACTCTCCCGGTTGAACACGAGGTATAAATAACCGTGTGTGATGGTACTCTCCCGGTCGAACACGAGGTATAAATAACCGTGTGTGATGGTACTCTCCCGGTCGAACACGAGGTATAAATAACTGTGTGTGATGGTACTCTCCCGGTCGAACACGAGGTATAAATAACCGTGTGTGATGGTACTCTCCCGGTCGAACACGAGGTATAAATAACCGTGTGTGATGGTACTCTCCCGGTCGAACACGAGGTATAAATAACCGTGTGTGATGGTACTCTCCGGTCGAACACGAGGTATAAATAACCGTGTGTGATGGTACTCTCCCGGTCGAACACGAGGTATAAATATCCGTGTGTGATGGTACTCTCCCGGTCGAACACGAGGTATAAATAACCGTGTGTGATGGTACTCTCCTGGTCGAACACGAGTTATAAATAACCGTGTGTGATGGTACTCTCCCGGTCGAACACGAGGTATAAATAACCGTGTGTGATGGTACTCTCCCGGTCGAACACGAGGTATAAATAACCGTGTGTGATGGTACTCTCCCGGTCGAACACGAGGTATAAATAACCGTGTGTGATGGTACTCTCCCGGTCGAACACGAGGTATAAATAACCGTGTGTGATGGTACTCTCCCGGTCGAACACGAGGTATAAATAACCGTGTGTGATGGTACTCTCCCGGTCGAACACGAGGTATAAATATCCGTGTGTGATGGTACTCTCCCGGTCGAACACGAGGTATAAATAACCGTGTGTGATGGTACTCTCCCGGTCGAACACGAGGTATAAATAACCGTGTGTGATGGTACTCTCCCGGTCGAACACGAGGTATAAATAACCGTGTGTGATGGTACTCTCCCGGTCGAACACGAGGTATAAATAACCGTGTGTGATGGTACTCTCCCGGTCGAACACGAGGTATAAATAACCGTGTGTGATGGTACTCTCCCGGTCGAACACGAGGTATAAATAACCGTGTGTGATTGTACTCTCCCGGTCGAACACGAGGTATAAATAACCGTGTGTGATGGTACTCTCCCGGTCGAACACGAGGTATCGATAACCGTGTGTGATGGTACTCCCCCGGTCGAACACCAGGTATAAATAACCGCGTGTGATGGTACTCTCCCGGTCGAACACGAGGTATAAATAACCGTGTGTGATGGTACTCTCCCGGTCGAACACGAGGTATAAATAACCGTGTGTGATGGTACTCTCCCGGTCGAACACGAGGTATAAATAACCGTGTGTGATGGTACTCTCCCGGTCGAACACGAGGTATAAATATCCGTGTGTGATGGTACTCTCCCGGTCGAACACGAGGTATAAATAACCGTGTGTCATGGTACTCTCCCGGTTGAACACGAGGTATAAATAACCGTGTGTGATGGTACTCTCCCGGTCGAACACGAGGTATAAATAATCGTGTGTGATGGTACTCTCCCGGTCGAACACGAGGTATAAATAACCGTGTGTGATGGTACTCTCCCGGTCGAACACGAGGTATAAATAACCGTGTGTGATGGTACTCTCCCGGTCGAACACGAGGTATCGATAACCGTGTGTGATGGTACTCTCCCGGTCGAACACGAGGTATAAATAACCGTGTGTGATGGTACTCTCCCGGTCGAACACGAGGTATAAATAGCCGTGTGTGATGGTACTCTCCCGGTCGAACACGAGGTATAAATAACCGTGTGTGATGGTACTCTCCCGGTCGAACACGAGGTATCGATAACCGTGTGTGATGGTACTCTCCCGGTCGAACACGAGGTATAAATAACCGTGTGTGATGGTACTCTCCCGGTCGAACACGAGGTATAAATAACCGTGTGTGATGGTACTCTCCCGGTCGAACACGAGGTATAAATAACCGTGTGTGATGGTACTCTCCCGGTCGAACACGAGGTATCGATAACCGCGTGTGATGGTACTCTCCCGGTCGAACACGAGGTATAAATAACCGTGTGTGATGGTACTCTCCCGGTTGAACACGAGGTATAAATAACCGCGTGTGATGGTACTCTCCCGGTCGAACACGAGGTATAAATAACCGTGTGTGATGGTACTCTCCCGGTCGAACACGAGGTATAAATAACCGTGTGTGATGGTACTCTCCCGGTCGAACACGAGGTATAAATAACCGTGTGTGATGGTACTCTCCCGGTCGAACACGAGGTATAAATAACCGTGTGTGATGGTACTCTCCCGGTCGAACACGAGGTATAAATAACCGCGTGTGATGGTACTCTCCCGGTCGAACACGAGGTATAAATAACCGTGTGTGATGGTACTCTCCCGGTCGAACACGAGGTATCGATAACCGTGTGTGATGGTACTCTCCCGGTCGAACACGAGGTATAAATAACCGTGTGTGATGGTACTCTCCCGGTCGAACACGAGGTATAAATAACCGCGTGTGATGGTACTCTCCCGGTCGAACACGAGGTATCGATAACCGTGTGTGATGGTACTCTCCCGGTCGAACACGAGGTATAAATAACCGTGTGTGATGGTACTCTCCCGGTCGAACACGAGGTATCGATAACCGTGTGTGATGGTACTCTCCCGGTCGAACACGAGGTATAAATAACCGCGTGTGATGGTACTCTCCCGGTCGAACACGAGGTATCGATAACCGTGTGTGATGGTACTCTCCCGGTCGAACACGAGGTATAAATAACCGCGTGTGATGGTACTCTCCCGGTCGAACACGAGGTATCGATAACCGTGTGTGATGGTACTCTCCCGGTCGAACACGAGGTATAAATAACCGTGTGTGATGGTACTCTCCCGGTCGAACACGAGGTATAAATAACCGTGTGTGATGGTACTCTCCCGGTCGAACACGAGGTATAAATAACCGCGTGTGATGGTACTCTCCCGGTTGAACACGAGGTATAAATAAACGTGTGTGATGGTACTCTCCCGGTCGAACACGAGGTATAAATAACCGTGTGTCATGGTACTCTCCCGGTTGAACACGAGGTATAAATAACCGTGTGTGATGGTACTCTCCCGGTCGAACACGAGGTATAAATAACCGTGTGTGATGGTACTCTCCCGGTCGAACACGAGGTATAAATAACCGTGTGTGATGGTACTCTCCCGGTCGAACACGAGGCTATAAATAACCGTGTGTGATGGTACTCTCCCGGTCGAACACGAGGTATAAATAACCGTGTGTGATGGTACTCTCCCGGTCGAACACGAGGTATAAATAACCGTGTGTGATGGTACTCTCCCGGTCGAACACGAGGTATAAATAACCGTGTGTGATTGTACTCTCCCGGTCGAACACGAGGTATCGATAACCGTGTGTGATGGTACTCTCCCGGTCGAACACGAGGTATCGATAACCGTGTGTGATGGTACTCTCCCGGTCGAACACGAGGTATAAATAACCGTGTGTGATGGTACTCTCCCGGTCGAACACGAGGTATAAATAACCGTGTGTGATGGTACTCTCCCGGTCGAACACGAGGTATAAATAACCGTGTGTGATGGTACTCTCCCGGTCGAACACGAGGTATCGATAACCGCGTGTGATGGTACTCTCCCGGTCGAACACGAGGTATAAATAACCGTGTGTGATGGTACTCTCCCGGTTGAACACGAGGTATAAATAACCGCGTGTGATGGTACTCTCCCGGTCGAACACGAGGTATAAATAACCGTGTGTGATGGTACTCTCCCTATTGAACACGAGGTATAAATAACCGCGTGTGATGGTACTCTCCCGGTCGAACACGAGGTATAAATAACCGTGTGTGATGGTACTCTCCCGGTCGAACACGAGGTATAAATAACCGTGTGTGATGGTACTCTCCCGGTCGAACACGAGTATAAATAACCGTGTGTGATGGTACTCTCCCGGTCGAACACGAGGTATCGATAACCGTGTGATGGTACTCTCCCGGTCGAACACGAGGTATAAATAACCGTGTGTGATGGTACTCTCCCGGTCGAACACGAGGTATAAATAACCGTGTGTGATGGTACTCTCCCGGTCGAACACGAGGTATCGATAACCGTGTGTGATGGTACTCTCCCGGTCGAACACGAGGTATAAATAACCGTGTGTGATGGTACTCTCCCGGTCGAACACGAGGTATAAATAACCGTGTGTGATGGTACTCTCCCGGTCGAACACGAGGTATAAATAACCGTGTGTGATGGTACTCTCCCGGTCGAACACGAGGTATGAATAACCGCGTGTGATGGTACTCTCCCGGTCGAACACGAGGTATAAATAACCGTGTGTGATGGTCCTCTCCGGTCGAACACGAGGTATCGATAACCGTGTGTGATGGTACTCTCCCGGTCGAACACGAGGTATAAATAACCGTGTGTGATGGTACTCTCCCGGTCGAACACGAGGTATAAATAACCGCGTGTGATGGTACTCTCCCGGTCGAACACGAGGTATCGATAACCGTGTGTGATGGTACTCTCCCGGTCGAACACGAGGTATAAATAACCGTGTGTGATGGTACTCTCCCGGTCGAACACGAGGTATCGATAACCGTGTGTGATGGTACTCTCCCGGTCGAACACGAGGTATAAATAACCGCGTGTGATGGTACTCTCCGGTCGAACACGAGGTATAAATAACCGCGTGTGATGGTACTCTCCCGGTCGAACACGAGGTATCGATAACCGTGTGTGATGGTACTCTCCCGGTCGAACACGAGGTATAAATAACCGTGTGTGATGGTACTCTCCCGGTCGAACACGAGGTATAAATAACCGTGTGTGATGGTACTCTCCCGGTCGAACACGAGGTATAAATAACCGCGTGTGATGGTACTCTCCCGGTCGAACACGAGGTATAAATAACCGTGTGTGATGGTACTCTCCCGGTCGAACACGAGGTATAAATATCCGTGTGTGATGGTACTCTCCCGGTCGAACACGAGGTATAAATAACCGTGTGTGATGGTACTCTCCCGGTCGAACACGAGGTATAAATAACCGTGTGTGATGGTACTCTCCCGGTCGAACACGAGGTATAAATAACCGTGTGTGATGGTACTCTCCCGGTCGAACACGAGGTATAAATAACCGTGTGTGATGGTACTCTCCCGGTCGAACACGAGGTATAAATAACCGTGTGTGATTGTACTCTCCCGGTCGAACACGAGGTATAAATAACCGTGTGTGATGGTACTCTCCCGGTCGAACACGAGGTATAAATAACCGTGTGTGATTGTACTCTCCCGGTCGAACACGAGGTATAAATAACCGTGTGTGATGGTACTCTCCGGTCGAACACGAGGTATCGATAACCGTGTGTGATGGTACTCTCCTGGTCGAACACGAGGTATAAATAACCGCGTGTGATGGTACTCTCCCGGTCGAACACGAGGTATAAATAACCGTGTGTGATGGTACTCTCCCGGTCGAACACGAGGTATAAATAACCGTGTGTGATGGTACTCTCCGGTCGAACACGAGGTATAAATATCCGTGTGTGATGGTACTCTCCCGGTCGAACACGAGGTATAAATAACCGTGTGTGATGGTACTCTCCCGGTCGAACACGAGGTATAAATAACCGTGTGTGATGGTACTCTCCCGGTCGAACACGAGGTATAAATAACCGTGTGTGATGGTACTCTCCCGGTCGAACACGAGGTATAAATAACCGTGTGTGATGGTACTCTCCCGGTCGAACACGAGGTATAAATAACCGTGTGTGATGGTACTCTCCCGGTCGAACACGAGGTATAAATAACCGTGTGTGATGTACTCTCCGGTCGAACACGAGGTATAAATAACCGTGTGTGATGGTACTCTCCCGGTCGAACACGAGGTATCGATAACCGTGTGTGATGGTACTCTCCCCGGTCGAATACCAGGTATAAATAACCGTCGTGTGATGGTACTCTCCCGGTCGAACACGAGGTATAAATAACCGTGTGTGATGGTACTCTCCCGGTCGAACACGAGGTATCGATAACCGTGTGTGATGGTACTCTCCCGGTCGAACACGAGGTATAAATAACCGTGTGTGATGGTACTCTCCGGTCAACACGAGGTATAAATAACCGTGTGTGATGGTACTCTCCCGGTCGAACACGAGGTATAAATAACCGTGTGTGATGGTACTCTCCCGGTCGAACACGAGGTATAAATAACCGTGTGTGATGGTACTCTCCCGGTCGAACACGAGGTATAAATAACCGTGTGTGATGGTACTCTCCCGGTCGAACACGAGGTATAAATAACCGTGTGTGATGGTACTCTCCCGGTCGAACACGAGGTATAAATAACCGTGTGTGATGGTACTCTCCCGGTCGAACACGAGGTATAAATAACCGTGTGTGATGGTACTCTCCCGGTCGAACACGAGGTATAAATAACCGTGTGTGATGGTACTCTCCCGGTCGAACACGAGGTATAAATAACCGTGTGTGATGGTACTCTCCCGGTCGAACACGAGGTATAAATAACCGTGTGTGATGGTACTCTCCCGGTCGAACACGAGGTATAAATAACCGTGTGTGATGGTACTCTCCCGGTCGAACACGAGGTATAAATATCCGTGTGTGATGGTACTCTCCCGGTCGAACACGAGGTATAAATAACCGTGTGTGATGGTACTCTCCCGGTCGAACACGAGGTATAAATAACCGTGTGTGATGGTACTCTCCCGGTCGAACACGAGGTATAAATAACCGTGTGTGATGGTACTCTCCCGGTCGAACACGAGGTATAAATAACCGTGTGTGATGGTACTCTCCCGGTCGAACACGAGGTATAAATAACCGTGTGTGATGGTACTCTCCCGGTCGAACACGAGGTATAAATAACCGTGTGTGATGGTACTCTCCCGGTCGAACACGAGGTATAAATAACCGTGTGTGATGGTACTCTCCCGGTCGAACACGAGGTATAAATAACCGTGTGTGATGGTACTCTCCCGGTCGAACACGAGGTATAAATAACCGTGTGTGATGGTACTCTCCCGGTCGAACACGAGGTATAAATAACCGTGTGTGATGGTACTCTCCCGGTCGAACACGAGGTATAAATAACCGTGTGTGATGGTACTCTCCCGGTCGAACACGAGGTATAAATAACCGTGTGTGATGGTACTCTCCCGGTCGAACACGAGGTATAAATAACCGTGTGTGATGGTACTCTCCCGGTCGAACACGAGGTAATAATAACCGTGTGTGATTGTACTCTCCCGGTCGAACACGAGGTATAATTAACCGTGTGTGATGGTACTCTCCGGTCGAACACGAGGTATCGATAACCGTGTGTGATGGTACTCCCCGGTCGAACACCAGGTATAAATAACCGCGTGTGATGGTACTCTCCCGGTCGAACACGAGGTATAAATAACCGTGTGTGATGGTACTCTCCC